>JAHUUD020000044.1:600000-1032920 GCA_020010945.3 Muscidifurax raptorellus
TGGCTCTAAGTGCTGAACCAACGTCGCTCTTATTTAACGGTACATGGTACGCCGAGTACTACTTGATTGAAAGTGATATACTTCACTATTGAAGCTATTAAGAAGTCGACAAATCGACGTGTTAATATTCACTGATTCTCGCTTGGACAAAAATGCTGTCTGTGCATACCAAAAAAACTGCCAGACGAAAAAAATGTAAATTTTAACAAAATCGCGTAAACATACAAGAACTGAAAATTGCTTTAACTTTTAACTGGAACATCTGTTTTTAGTAGTTTGCACCATAAATCAATTGAAAACAAGAAATGATTATTTTCGTTAAAATTTTCCTTTAATAAATATTGGTAAAAAAATGTGTTATCCTAAAAATACTTACTACACGCGGAATTACTGTGGTTTCGAGGTAAGTATTAAATTTATTATATTATAAAATATTTATTATAATCTTACTATGAACTTCCACTATTTGCGCTTTTAAAATAAACTTTATTTGTTAAAATTTGTGCAATAGAATAATCGCCACGAGTATATTTTAATTAACTTGGCCGACGTTTTGGAGGTTTTATCCTCCCTCTTCTAGGCCTCTTTATTTAAAAAACATCTAAAAATTATCAACAAGATCACAGTATATCTTAAAATTAGATGTAGCCGACTATTACACTAGTGGAAAAAATTAAAGGATCAAAAAAAAATTCTGAATTTTTAGGGTTTTTTTAAATGGCTGTATTTCCCTTAAAAATGGTCGTATCATGATTTTAAAAAAAGCATTTTAAAGCTTGATGTATCTAGTTTTAAGATCTTACAATGATACAATTTTTCAAGCATAACGTACCGCGCAATCCTAAGAAATACTAAAAAAAATTTTTTCTCAAAATTTCGATTCTTTTTTATGGTCCACCAACTTGGGAAAAATTTTTCGAATTTAACCACCATATGTGTCGAATAACTTGTTTATTCAGCTTCAATTTGCTTTTTTTAAAACTTCGATTCGACCACTTCTCGCTGAGATATCGAGCTTTGAATGGAAAGATCTTTTTTCTCTTTAATCATCAATATCTCAGCAACCGCTTATTGTACAAGAAAATGAAGGAGAGTTTTGAAATCTTGAATAAATATACCACAAAAATCAGCAATAGTATTTTCAAAAAAAAATTTTTCTTTAGTCTTTACATAAATTTGAAAAAGCAAGAAAAAAATGGCCTTTGGTGGCTTTTCGGATAATCAGGCGTTTAGTTGGAAATATAGCGTAAACCTGTAATGTTAAGTGTACCTTTTACAATTCAATATGCCCACAAGAATCTTACAAAGTTTCAATTTGATCCATCAAACCGTTTTTTTGTTTCTTTCGATCGAATTTCAAAAAAATTAAAGGATCACGACTTTGACGGTAAATGATCATAATCTTTACCAAAATGAAAAAAAATGTTTTTTTCGGTCTTTGACTGCAGTTTTATGGATAGAAGTGTTCAAATTTATTGAAAAAAAAACATTAAAAAACTTTTTTTTTTTAAATAAAAAAAAAATTTTTTTTTTTTAACTTTACAAAATTTAAAAGAACAATATTTTATCATTCTCAACATGATTCTGTTGTTGAATTCCATGATTTTTCTGATTTGTAAACTGAATTGACTCAAACATTTAATTCAATTTAAAATGAAGTTTATATACCCAATCGTATTTCGAACTCGATCTACACGTTTTTCAGAAATTGCTTATTGTTAATTTTCGTGAGTTCTTACAACGCTAAAAAAACAGTTTTTTTCAAAACTACGTTTAACAGAGCCGGAGGCTGCTCGCTTAATCACTCTGCTTGAAGAGGGTTACAGTCAACGTGATGTTGCCAATCGGATGGCTGTTAGTCAATCTGTCGTATCCCGAATGAATGCTCGATACCAGGAGATGAACCAATACACTTGTCGTCCTGGACAAGGTCGTCATCGTGTCACGACTGTTCGTGATGATCGGGCAATTGTCCGACAAGTTCGACGTGAGCCTTTCATCAATGCGAACATCGTGGCAAGAAATTTCCCAAATCGAATACAACAGCAGCAACAGCGACAGCGACAAAGACAGCGACAGCGACAGCGACAGCGACAGCGACACCAATTCCGTATTATTTCTTCCCGGACAGTCATTAACCGTCTTCGTGAAACTGGGTTAAATGCACGCCATCCTAATTGTGTACCACTGATGACAGCAAGACATCGCCGAGCTCGTTTAGCGTATGCAAACGCACATCGAGCCTAGACATTAAGACAATGGGAAAACGTTTTATTCACCGACGAATCCCGGTTCAACCTTCACGGGAGCGACCGACGTCCACTTGTTTGGCGTCGTCGTGGAGAACGTTTTCGCCAGAACTTTGTCCGTCCGATTGTTGCCTACGGCGGTGGATCAGTCATGATCTGGGGCGGCGTTTCGCAAAATTGGAGAAAACCTCTGCTGATTGTGCGTGAAAACTTAACAGCTAGACGCTATATCGACCAAATTTTGAGGCCAGTTGTACTGCGCAGACGGGCATTTATTCTAATGCAAGATAACGCACGTCCACATACGGCCAACATCACCAGACGCTTTTTTGAACGGCATGATATCTCTCTGCTTCGGCACCCACCAATGAGCCCAGATCTTAACCCCATCGAGCATGTTTGGGACATAATGGCTCGTCGTTTGCGCAGAGAGTATCCAAATTTGCAGAACTTGGCCGCATTAGAGCGTGCACTTCTGTGCATTTGGAACACTATCCCGCAACCTCAGATTGCCCGCTACATCAATATGGCTGAACGCTTGGCAGCCGTAATTGAGAACAGGGGTGCTAATACCCGTTATTAACAATACGGACGAACGGACAGACGAACAGACGTCAACATACACAGACACCCAACTCCGCTACACCGGTCCCAAGCCCGGGGCCCCACTACCCAAGAGGTGGGGAAGGAGGAGGGGGAGGAGTAACAACCTCACTTAAAAAACCAAGGTGCATCTGGTCCGGATGCTAGCACTTTGTTAAAGGGCCCCTTCCTAGGGTACAGGAGCTAACGGTGCTGCCACGAAAGTCCTCGGCACCCCAGCACTGCTTAGAATTACCGAAACATTAGGTATTTAGGGTGGCAAGGACAATCAATCAAGAAGCGTTCTCAAACATATGAGTACCCAGGCAGGCATTACTAATCCTGCCGTCGATTCCGATCGGGTATCAGCCCCGGTGGTCGACGCTCGCCTCCTTGGGGATAAACCCCTTAGATCTGGGAGAGGCGAAAGTACGCTTTCGATGTACAACACAACCAGCCCCGTTGTAGGTAACCTGGCACGGGAAGGCAATGGTAATGCTACAGGAAAGAAGGCAGAGAATATGGAGGTAGACGCAGATGGCGACAAGCGAGCAGAAAGAGCGACCTCCAAAAACGTGCACTTAGATCGCCTTGGCAGAAAAATCGATGAGCTGATCGATTATGTCAGGGACAGACACAATGTGCACAAACAAATCAAGGATCTCGCCCGGAGCATAAGGGCCAGCTACAGGGCTCTCTGCTCTGCAGACGATAACCTTATGCAGTGCCAACGGCCAGGGACTAAGGGCAAGGTGACCCAAACAACCCTTGGCCTTCTGGAAAGGGCAATTAGCCTAGCAGACGCGAATGAAGTGACCCCTAAGCCGGTCGGCAAGGGGAAACCACAGCAGGTTAGCCGCGTTAGTGGGGCGAGCACTGCAAGAAGAGTAGCCGACGACAATGTCCACCAGAGGGAGAAAGACTCGTGGCAAGAGGTGGTGACAAGGAAGGCAAAGAAGAAAAAAGAAAAAAGCGTGAACAGGAAGGACAACACTGGTGCTCGTGGCCAAGACCAAAAAGGCGCCAGAAAAAGTAGGACGGCAAGAGCAAGACCTCCTAGACCTGACGCCTTAGTCATCAAGGCTGAGGGTGGAAAAAGCTACGCCGAAATCCTTAAGAAAATGAAGGCAGAGCCTAGCCTAGAAAAGTTAGGAAACAGCGTACATAGAATACGCAAAACAACAGCAGGAGATCTGCTACTCGAACTACGACGTTCCAAGGAGGTGGAAACAGCTGAGCTCCAGGAAGCGGTGAAAGCAGTACTAGTGGAAACTGCTACAATCAGGGCGCTGCATCATGAAGAGGCCTTCGAGATTAAGGATCTTGAAATGCTGACCACTAAGGAGGATATAGTGGACGCACTACGCAAAAATAACGAGGAAGGACATAATTTCGAACCTACGGCGGTTAAGTCGCTTCGTAAAGCTTATGGAGATACGCAGAAAGCAATAGTACAGCTACCTGCCCAGATAGCCCAGAAGTTTATCAAGGGTGAGAAGATAAAGATAGGGTGGGTTATCTGCCGAAGAAGGGCAATAAAGCGAGACACCCGCCCGCTCAGGTGCTATAAATGCTTGCAAGCTGCATTGAGCAGCACGATAGAAGCCGCTGCTGCTACAAATGTGGCTCAGCGGGACATGTAGCGAAAGACTGCACAAACCAGCCCAGCTGCATTCTCTGCAGAGGAAAGAACGACGTAGAGAGAAGCGACCATGCCGCAGGTAGCTATAATTGCCCAGCGTACCAAGCGGCAGTGAAAGCCACAAAACAAAGAAGATGAGAATAGTACAGTTAAACCTGAACCACTGTGAGATAGCACAGGACCTTCTCTGTCAGTACGTCCGTGAGCAGAAGATTGATGTTGCTATAATCAGTGAGCAGTACAGAGATCTTGAACAGCCAAGGTGGGAATCCGATGGCTCCGGTAAAGCAGCTATTTGGGCGTGCAGAGACCTTACCTTTCAAAGTAGGATGAAAGTCAAAGAAGCAGGTTTTGCCAGCGCAAAGATTGAGGGTATACAGATATACAGCTGTTATGCCCCACCCAGTGCGCCAATAGATCAGTTTCAGCAGTTCTTGGACCGGCTAGTACGAGATGTCAGGGCTAAAAAACCAGCTATTATAGCCGGGGACTTTAACTCATGGGCGGTTGAATGGGGCAGCCGAAAAACTAATAGAAGAGGACAGGCCCTACTAGAGGCATTCACACTTCTGGACATGGTGCTGGTGAACGAAGGCAACGTACCAACCTATAAAAAGGTGGACGCTGAATCAGTGATCGACTTAACATTTGTTAGTAGATCTCTGGTAAAAGAGGTGAGTAAATGGACCGTAAGCGATCACTTCACTAATAGTGATCACCACGCCATTATAATGGAGCTGGGCACACAAAACATGGTGCACTGTACTACTAACCCTATAAGTACGAAAATGGAATGGAAAGCCAAGGAGTACGACAAGGAACTATTTCTGATGATGTTAGGAAATATCCAATTGACGGGATCAGCAGAACATGAGGCTGAACAAATGACAAAATGGCTCACCCGAGCATGTGACGCAGTTATGCCAAGAAAAGTGCCCAATCAAAGATGGACACCAGTATATTGGTGGAACGAGAAGATTAGATCAGCGCGCTCCGCTTGCCACCGAGCACAAAGGCTTGAGCAACGGGCAAGGAAAAAGTTTTACCGAACCGGTATTGGAAGCGAAGCTGTAGAAGAATGCAGCAGAAGAATGAAAGAAGCCAAGTGCACCCTCAAGAAGTGCATCAGTGAAAGCAAGCAGAGATGTCATAAGGAGCTGCTAGAAGAGGTCAATAAAGATCCATGGGGCAGGCCCTACAAAACAGTTATGAAGACACTCAAAGGAAGCTATATACCCCCACCAAAGTGCCCAGAGGTACTAAAGAGGGTAGTGACAACACTTTTTCCAAGTCAGCCGGACGCACCATATGCTATAGCAGAGGAAGTGCGGGAAGAAAATATACCTCCAATTACAGTTGAGGAGCTACTTGTAGCAAGCAAGAGGGTAGGAAACAATAAGGCTCCCGGTCCTGACGGCATACCAAATGTAGCGCTGAAGCATGCCATCGAGGCTAAACCTGAAGAATTTGTTGGCCTCTACAATGCATGCCTGGCAGAAGGGAGATTTTCGACGAACTGGAAAAAGCAGCGACTTGTGTTGTTACCTAAGGGTAACAAAGCGCCCGGAGGGGAGACATCGTACAGACCATTATGTATGATGGACACTCAAGGAAAAATACTGGAGCGCATTATCAGCAACAGGATGGAGTGCATAATCGAAGAGACCAAGGGGCTTGCCGAGCACCAATATGGCTTTCGGAAGTGCCGATCTACTTTGGACGCGATCGGCCTAGTGGTAAACACAGCCCGAGCAGCCATCAGTGGAAAACGGTGGAAGGGCGGAACAAAGAAGTACTGTGCAGTTATTACTTTGGATGTCAAAAACGCATTCAACTCTGCAAATTGAACGAAGATACATGAAGCGCTTGAAAAGCTTGAGGTGCCCACATACATCAGGAGGATGATGGCCGACTATCTGAAGGACAGAACTTTACTGTACGAAACGGATTGCGGCATTATGTATGACGGAGTGCTGAGACTACAACTCCCGCGGGAGGCTATGGTAGTAGGATTCGCAGACGACATAGCTCTTGTAGTAGTAGGGAAGGAAAAAGAAGACGTCGCTGAAATCACCAATGAAGCGATCACCACCATCCAGAGGTGGCTGAGAGAAACGGGACTTGAACTCGCTGGACACAAGACCGAGGCGATCCTGATATCTAGCAGGAAGAAAATGGAGACAATCGCCCTAATGATAGACGGCCATGAGATAACCTCTAAATCGACTATCAAGTATTTGGGCGTTACTATAGACGAAAAGTTGACGTTTAAACAGCACCTTGATTTAGCAGGTAAAAAAGCGTCAAGAACGACTGCTGCTCTTTCTCGGCTCATGCCGAATGTCGGTGGAGCTACTCAGAAGAAAAAGAAGCTGTTAGCAAGTGTCAGTACATCGATTATGCTGTACGGGGCACCAATTTGGGCAGATGCAATGGCAATAAAAGCCTATGCGCGGAACCTGTCATCCGTGTATAGACGGAGTGCGCTAAGAGTAGCGTCTGCTTACCGCACGGTATCGGACGATGCAATAAGCGTCGTGGCAAGCATGCCACCCATCGACCTCTTAGCACTAGAAAGGAAGGCCATATACATGGCAAAACAGAAGAACAGCGATAGAACGAAGGCAGAAATCTGGAACGCTGCCAGAGAACAAACAGTAGCTGAGTGGCAGAGAAGATGGGACAGTAGCCTGAAAGGGCGCTGGACGCACCGACTTATACCAAAGATTGAAGACTGGATCACAAGAAGACACGGGGAAGTAAACTACTACCTCACGCAATTTTTGACGGGACATGGATGCTATCGAGCATACCTGTGTAGATTTAATTTAGAAGACTGTCCAGACTACCCAGCATGTTTGGACATGTGCGAGGACGCTGAGCACGTTTTTTGCTACTGCTCGCGTTACCAGCAGGAGCGTGAAGAGTTTGAACGCTACCTCCAGACCAGAGCAACTCCTGAGTCTATTATAGTAGCTATGTTCGCCACCGCTGAGGGCTGGCACGTGGTTAGTAACTACGCCGCGGTCATCCTCAAGAAAGTGAGGGGCGACGAAGAGAGAAGAAGACGAGAGATGCTGCAAGAAGCTGACGACCGGACGATGCGGTAAGAAGTAGACGGCAGCCTATAATGAAGAAGGTACGATAGTAGATCTACTAGATATGGACGCATAAGGAATGACAATCACATCAAGGAGACAAGGGCAATGTCCCTATGCCCCCCCGCGAAGTAATACTTGACCGTGGTACCGCGGGGGAAAAAGGCCCTGAAGACGGAGTTTGGCCCTCCTCACCGACAAATCGGTAAGGAGAGCGAAGAGGATTCGGGTTGCAATTGGATTCTATATTCGGTCGCAAAACGAAGGGTTTTAGTTGGTGAAAATCCAACACACGGTGGCTCAGGCCATGTCATGGTCTATTAAGATTTTTCCCTCCAACCTCTTTCTCCAATAAAAAAAAAAAAAAAAAAAAAATACACAGACACCCACACACTCTTTGGAGAATGAGTTTGGAGTCATTAAATACGGAGGAACTGACGAGCCTCTGGGTCTCATTTCTGCTAAAGAAACACACTAACACACACAGTCACCCACACACTCTTTGGAGAATGAGTTTGGAGTCATTAAATACGAAGGAACTGACGAGCCTCTGGGTCTCATCTCTCCTAAAGAAACACACTAACACACATACAGACACACATACGCAGACACACACGCAAGAAGCGTAAATCCGACCGCGCAATCTCCACGTGGTACGCTTTAGGTAATGCGAATGCCGGCGGTTGTTTTTGATTAAAATTTTTTGCAGTTAAGAAAAAAAAATTTTTTTTTTTTAAATGTTTTTTTCCAATAAATTTGAACACTTCTATCCATAAAACTGCAGTCAAAGACCGAAAAAAACAAAAAAACGGTTTGATGGATCAAATTGAAACTTTGTAAGATTCTTGTGGGCATATTGAACTGTAAAAGGTACACTTAACATTACAGATTTACGCGATATTTCCAACTAAACGCCTGATTATCCGAAAAGCCACCAAAGGCCATTTTTTTCTTGCTTTTTCAAATTAATGTAAAGACTAAAGAAAAATTTTTTTTTTGAAAAAACAATCGCTGATTTTTGTTGTAAATTTATTCAAGATTTCAAAACCCTCCTTCATTTTCTTGTACAATAAGCGGTTGCTGAGATATTAATTGATGATTAAAGAGAAAAAAGATCTTTCCATTCAAAGCTCGATATCTCAGCGAGAAGTGGTCGAATCGAAGTTTTAAAAAAAACAAATTGAAGCTGAATAAACAAGTTATTCGACACATATGGTGGTTAAATTCGAAAAATTTTCCCCAAGATGTTGGACCATAAAAAAGAATCGAAAAAATTTTGAGAAAAAATTTTTTTTACTATTTCTTAGGATTGCGCGGTACGTGATGCTTGAAAAATTGTTTTATTGTAAGATCTTAAAACTAAATACATCAAGCTTTAAAATGCTTTGTTTTAAATCATGATACGACTATTTTTAAGGGAAATACAGTCATTTAAAAAACCCCTAAAAATTCAGAATTTTTTTTTGATCCTTTAATTTTTTCCACTAGTGTATATTAATAAGCTTAAATGTGCCATGTGCCGTGTGCCGAATTCCATATGGCTTATGTGACTTAACCTAGGCCCCTAAAGTGGGCCTTATAATTTGGGTCTTATAAATTAGGCCTTATACATTGGACCTTATAATTTTGGCCTTAAAATTTGGGCCAAGATAAAGTAAAATAATGACCCGGATGCCAGTGTTTTTATAACAAAAAACATTAAAAAATGCGAATCCCTGTGCATTGAATTCCTCCAAATCCACCTGACTCTGTGAATGTCAGATAAAACTATTGAAAACTACAAAACGTGTCTTTATGTGTGTAGTATTTATGTAGGCGTAGATGTTGTCAACTGACAGCCGCTGCCACCTTACATTGTAAACCAAGAAGAGCTCTAAATACAAAAACATAGATGCTAATGGTTATAGAAACTTGTATGCATTACAACTATGATTACCCGCGTAAAAATCGGAACTATGGGTAAAATGTGGCCAACATTTTGCCCAAAAGTGTTAGGAAAGTTTGGGCAATATATTGGCAATAGAATTGCCAAAACTTGGGGTCCACTTGTCTTGAGAACACAATACAACATTTTGGCGATACTTTCTGGTAAAACTTGCGAAACTGTGTGGCCAATACTTTGGCAATAGTTTATTTTAAAGCAGTAATTAATGAATTACCAAAACTTCGGCAATGGTTTACCAATATTTTCAAATAAGGTTTGTTCAAAATTAACAAATATATCAATTTTCATTCATTAATTTTATTTTTGCATCATTTTTTACATATATTTACCATATTATTCGATTTCAATATTATTTACAGGCTCGATTATGTAACTTATATTTGGATTCTCCATCTCTATATAATATCAAACATATTTAAGATCGTTTACGTTCACAATATAAATTTCATTTGATTCTTGTACACACTCGTTTATAAACCACAATGTACTATAATAATGTAAATTTACATTTAACGAAACGATAGTATCAATTTTTTTAATTAACGCATAGTTTTTTTCATCACAATCGCAATAATATATACAATCACAAGTAGTTTCGCGTACAAATTTTTGAATTGAACCGGTGCATAGAACTGAGTTATAAATATATTTTACAATGTATGAAATTGTTTTTCTGTTCTGTCTATTATTTTTAGAATCAAAATTTTATTTTTATAAAGCTTTTTAAATGCGAAAAAATTTGAACCAGGTAAGTTATAATCTTTTTTGATATCTTAAATTTCAGATGATGTTAATTTCATAACAGATCCAACAATGTATACCAAATCATTCGCTTTCCTTAATCGTAATTTTTTTTTGAGCGAAAGAATCTTTTCACAAAAACAATACACCTCGCTGCCTTCTTTTAAGAATTCATTTTTTAACGTGTATATTTTCATATGCATGCTCAAATTCGACGTGATTTGTAAATGTGGTGATTGACTTCCGTGGACAAAGCCTTTTAATTTACCATTTAAATCCTCAAGTGGAAAACTAGACGTTGTCCAAAGAGGGCCCATACATCTTACTACGTCAGCTAAATGTCGAATACTGTGTAAGTTACATGACATGTGTCTAGTTTTATATAAATGTTCAAATCGCAATGCAAATATTTGCAATAATTTATCTGCTAAGTTTACTTGTTCAATTGAAATTTTTTCTTGACATAAATGTATATACCAAGTAACATATATTTATAATGATCTAATAATTCGTTTAGTAAAAAAGTATTTAATACAGGAATAATAAAAAAAAACAATTTTTGTATTTGGATGCTTTCCAGTAACTAAAGTGAGTTTTTATGGGCCTAGGGCGCCTCGTAACACATAAGGGTGGTCTTATAGAACATAATCGATAATCGATTACGTCAACTGCATCATGTATCGAAAAATTTTCTTTTGAAAACTGCGCGTATAACTCGCCTAGCCGTTTTACGCACCCTTGAAAAATCCAATGCATTACGTCGACTGCAGTTGACGTAATATATCTATAACAAATTTTAGACAAAATAGGGATAGCTTTTATACCGCATACAGGTTGTTTAATTTCTATTGCTTTTAATGCATGTTCGTATGATTCCTTTTCTGTACGCAAACGTAAAATTTCAATAAACCGATAAATACGCCGTTTGTCAAAGTTTCTCCTTCATGTTTACATATTTGAGATCCGAATCTACCTTTAAATTGAGTCATATTTAAAAATGTAGCTTTCGCCGGTATATCGCACATACCACATATCATTATTCCTCGAATAACAATTTTACTGTCCAAATCTTTTACATAAATTTCAATACCTTTATACAATTTTTTCAAATGTTTTTTAAGTGGGTCCCGAAATATATTAGGATTAGGTTTTGTTTCGCCTAACCATAAAGCAACCAATAAAACATTTTCTATTTTATACCGCTCACTGTAAGGAAGTTCTAATATGATAAAGAAAAATCCCCACACGCTATACTTCGAGGATCTGAAAATTTGCACGCCATCCGTATACCATATGAATGATATATTATTTTTATTGGATAGAATGCTACTTTCAGATAACTCCTTGTAAATAGATCCATTATAAATATCTCTAAAATAGTCGTCCTCATTTGTCAAAAACTTGAATTTGTGGTTCAATTTTTTGTAAAAATTATCAGGCTGATACAAAGCTTTTAATTGATTTTGAATTTAATTAATCAACTTCTTCGATTTCTACAGATTCATCGTCATTTATATCACTGTTAGTATTTTTATCAAAGTGACGCAATCAGGACAGTAAAAATGTTTTGCGATCGGTAGTGGTAATTCTAAGAAAAATTGTTTGAATTTATAAAAACTAGTCGGGCAATGATTTGGCTTAATGCATACTATAGAAAATAATTCGAGTATGTCGGATATGCATTCCTGTAATAAATGATGTCTTGAATTAAGCCCAGCTATGCACAACACAAAATCAGAGACGGTGATAGGAGCACCAGGATATAGTCGCTCAAAAGATTTCGGTTGGCTATCACGATGTTATCATAATCTTGATAATTCTCTAGAAAACGTTATAATAAGTAAAAAAGTATCACCGTATGTGCTAATTAAAAACCTAAACAATAAACTGTACAGTTAGAACTACAAGCTTTGAAGTTCGTAATTACTTAGAACGTACGATTAATGTATATTTATATATACATATATTTACCGTAATCGAATTTTTTGTAAGGTTCGTTAGTTACAGGGGCGTCTGGTAACGTTTCACTGTTGTCCAGTTTGGTCACATGATCCGAATCAATTGTCGAAAAGTCCTCCGTATTATCGATTCGGTTTTGGTTAGTTTGAAATGATTGTAAATTGTTATTCGTTTATATTTCGAAACACGTAGGACTACTATAACAAAATTGCAGAAAATTAATCGCATATTGAATAAAAATGTCATAGAAAAGATTAAAAACAGGCTTGCTTCGAAATAAATCGTTGTCGAAACAACTCGCTATATAGGCCGATCTCGAAACGGATCCTGAAATAGGCTGTTATTCTCCTCAGACATCGATATACAATTATATATTTGCAAAGAAATCAAAAAGTGCAGACAAAATTAATTTAAACTTCAAAATGATTAGAATGTTTACTTACGCAAAATAAAGAAGTTTCACTGACAGCTGATTCCTTTCCAACACACTCGCTTAACTCACTTGAAATAACTTTTTCGAATGTTTCTGTACTTGATATGAACAATCTTGAAAACTTTCCGGGCACTTAGGCATTTTCAATATTAGAGATTACCAACATTTAAAAAATGTCATGCACATTGGGCAACCTCAATTTTTCCAATAGTCGCTTGTCAACTAATGCCAGTGTCAGTTTGTTAATTGCGCTTTGCTGCATTTTTTCTCATATGCGTCGTATAACATTGAATTGTGCTATAAGTTGTTTACTTAGATAAAGTTGTGTACGCATAAAAAAATGTATGCGCTTATATTCTGGACCAAAAGTAAAACAACTAGTGTCATTAACGAAAATGATTTGTGCCCTATAAAAGATGACGGTCAAGAAACATTCGCCCGTTATGAAGCTAATAAAAGGTTATATAAAGTGAAAATTGTCCGAAAAAGTGTTAAGGCATAAGCGGAGTTTCACTATTTTGTATATATATTAATACAAAAAATGTTTATTTTTAGAGGATTCTGAATACCTGCGTCGAATACGAGTCACAAATACTGGCGAGATTTATACTAAGGATAACGCTATGAGGCAGCGTACTAATGCTGCAAAAAAAGATTTAAAAAATAGAGAAAAGGCTGCTTTCAAACATAAGTCTTACGCTTCGGATTCAGCACAGAAGCAGTTAGCCGATGAGAAGTCGTTATTCAGTGATGAAGAAGATGAGGTTATGCTGCCACCTAAAAAAACTCGTAAGCTATCTGATACAGATAATGGGAGTGATGTTGAAGATACAGAAGATCCGGTGACGCCTGAAAAACGAAACACAAGTATTTCAACGTACCAAGAAATAGTCAACGCGCAAATTCTATGTGACAAAGCATCAACGTCGAGAGCAAATGCAGACGGTAGCGATCCGAGCTGCAATATTAATGAAAGAGCAGGGACATCGAGAAGCAATGAATATATAGAAAATGCTCAGAACACTGTGAACAAAAAATTACTAGAAGAGCTTCAGAAAAGTTTAAAAAAAATCCAGGATATGATACCGCTAGATTCGAATCGATAACATAGGCAAATCGCTCCTACTCACTCCCCGACACATCAACAGGAAAATCATCTAGTTCGGGCGGCAGTAATCAATGAAAATGTTATTAATTTTGATATTACAGATATATATATACATATTTCCAGTTCAATATGGTATTATCATAATATTTTGAGTATAAAGATTCGCGAGGCACAACCGGGATAGCGTCGTTCGTCGAACTAATCCTAAAACTACGAGTATATGCGCATATACACATTCATCAAATCATACATACATTCACATACATACATTAGTCTGCACAGCGCGCTATCGTTATAAACGGACTGGGGATCACTTTCTCCAATAAACAAATTGTTTCGCTGCTATTTGAATAGCCGGCTCGATATATAAAATCTTAATTCTATTTATTTTCGCTTACAATGCGTCGATCGGTGATGCTCTGCGCTCGGTGTAGTGACATTGGCGTGTGGGCTGGCGTTAGGTTATAAGTACAAATACAAGTTAGATAGTTCTCTGCTGGTGCAACAGGTCATGTATTGGTTTTCCTTCGCGATAGCGTCAAATCAGACCTACTACAACCGCTAGCGCACCGAGAAATAATCATGGCATATATCCGAGCAGCGAGGAAAAGCTGCCAAGGTTTTTCATCTTGAAGGCCATCACTTTTTTTTGAGCGATTTCCTGTGTTAGCTCCGCTATGGCACGCAGATCTGAGCCCGCCTTTAGGTTTTCCAGCTCGGCACCACGGGCGTTCTCGGTCTGTCGTCTACCGTAATGCGAGAGCCATTAAAGCGATCTATCAACTTTTCGGTGCTAAACTATAGCACGTCGAAGCATGTACTATTACACTGTATGTGCCGAGTAGCCCTCGCGTAGTTCGAGGATACCCGCGCCTACTATTTGGGTGGTTATCTGCTCGGTACGCCTACACTGGACGAAGATGTCCTATGACTTCTTGGGAGAATATGCCCAAGAGTTGGCCTTGTGGAGGCGCTGCCAAAATGTATCTTTTAGTTGGGGCCGCCCGTCGGACCGAGTAAGGGTTCGGAACAGATCCGCCAACTGCAGGACTCTGGCCGTTAAGCACAGAGGCGTGTGATTTCGACCGATCCCGACCGAACCGTTGGTAGATCCAGTTGGTAGAGCAGAAAGGGCAGAACGACGCGGCAACGATGGCCAGTCCTTGGAGAGAGTAGGGAAGCCACCGCATCGGCGGTGAGTACGGCGAGCCAGACCAGGAGAAGAGTGAAGGTAGAGCCAGAGCGGGAGGAGGAGAGCCCGAACCAACGCCAGCATGAAGCGGGAGATGCCCATCGGCTTTAGCCAGTGGAGCAGATCCTGCAGATTCTGCGAGGCCTGGAGGGGGTGTCTGACGAGACTCGCGAGTTAGTCATCCGTGAGGTTTACGGACAGCTGCGTGACAAGCCTCGGTAGTGAACCGGAGTCACCAACGTAGGAGAGCCGAACAACAGCCAGGCCAGAGGAGGAGAATACGGGGTTACGAATACGAGAATACGTCGTCAGTTGCGTGACCCGGGGCGACTGGGTGGATGAAGGGTGGCGCCCCCGCCCAGCTCAAACCCAAAACTAACAGGGTTGACCTGATCGATTTTCTAAATCCCTGGGACCAAAATAGTCCAGTCAATTTCCTCAGTCTGGCTAGCAAGGTTAAGGAGGGAGGATTGCGAGGATTTGGACCGATTCGGCGAGCCAATCAGAGCAGCTCTTGCATGAGCGGGCCGGCGAGATCGTCTTCAGCATGTCGTGCGGCAGCTCGCAAGAACGCGCTTTTTTATCAGTTCTCGTGCTGAGCTCGTCGACGAAATGTCGACGAAAGTGCCCGCAAACGTGTGTGAGTGTGGAGAGAAGAAGAGAGAAAGAGAATGATAGTGCAACGGCGTTGACACTTTACAATAAGAGAATTTTTTTTTTAAAGATGGAAATAAAAGCAAAATTGTGAGAGATAATATGAGTGAATGAAAGAATGATGAGGTTGTGAGATGAAAATGAAATGAAAGAATGATGAGGTAGTGAGATGAAAATGATTGTACAGTGCTTAAGTGTTTTCCAAACAAATAAAGTATTGCCTTGCCTGAGGTTTGAAAGATGATAGTGATCTATTGTTCCGAAGATGAGTGGGCAATGAATTCCAAATATATGAGGCGCTTATATGGAATGAATTCCTCAGCGTCTCTGTGACGAAGGTGGGGATGTCCAGAGGGGTCACCTCACTCTTCACGAGGCGGAGTGCGACGTGGAAGTCAAAAAAGGCCATAATATAAGATGGAGTAGCGTTGTTAAAAAGTTTTCTAAGGAAACAGGCCGTAAAGTACTTTCTACGTCCGGCGGTGGTGAGCCATTGCAACTCATGCCTGTAGGGGGTGATGTGCTCGTCCCTCCTTACACCATAGATGTAAAAAATTCCCGTGTTCACTAGTCTGTGTAGCTTAATGTCCAGTGCTCTTTCTAAAGAAGTATAATCTATACATAAGCGAGTGTGCACACTTACACAGTTGTGTAACGTGTACTTTCCAAGTGAGCTTAGAGTCAAGCACCTGTCCCAGACTACGACTGATATTCAACCTTGGCTCCTCCTATGTTAACCCTTTCAGTGACGCAATTCAATTCACTTGGTTATCGAAGTCCAAATATGGGTTTCCTATGTAGTTTTGAATGTAGAATCCGAATATAATATCACAAATATGATAAATATAAAAACAACCTCTTGAATGGGGTGAAAACCACCCTTTGAATCATAAAATTCAATTCATATGGTTATGGAAGTGCAATATATATTTCCAATGTATTTTTGAATGTAGAATCCAAATCTGATGTTACAAATTTGATAAATATAAAAACAACTCCTCATATATGGTGAACATCACCCTTATAGTCGTATTAACCCTTTCAGTCACGTTATTAGATCCCCAATACAAATTTAACGTTAATGTACTATTTCTGTGTTTTTGAGGTCGCTGAACCTCATAATTTATAGCTAGTCAAAATAATCAGTGTTAGAATTCAATGATACACACGCACATAGCTCAGCTGATGAGCAAAGAGGGGATGCGTTCTAGAACGTTCCCGTATACCTGGAATTTTATTGCATCCCCGCAGACCCTTTTAGGACCCCACGCGCAGGCAGCAGAGACGCGGTAGCGTCAGTCCCTGACAAGCCATCAAGACGACAACACGCAGACCTCCAGCATATTCACCGCATTTATACAAACACTCTTGTACTTCACGTTCTTTCACATTGTACTTGAATTCTGACAAAGTGTATTGTTCTATTTATCCTTAATAAAGTGCATCTAAGTAAATAGACCCAATATTAAAATCCAACAGGTTATGGGCCCAGTCCTCAAGTGTAATTGAAAGACTAAAGAATCTGAAGTGACTAAAGACAGTTAAAGTGAGTATGATACAGACAGCTAAAGTGTAAATGAACTAAAGTTAATTGAAGTGCAAAAAGCTCTATAAAGATGGCAGAGAAAATGAATTTTTCTGTTGAGAAGCTCAACAACAGCAACTACTCTACGTGGAGTTTTAAAGTAAAGCTCTTGTTAATGAGAGACAATTTGTGGGAAGTTATCGTAGACGCACCAGTTAATCCAGTAACGCCAGAATGGAGTAAGAAGGATCAGCAAGCGCAAGTGATCATAGGACTCTCGGTAGACGACACTTCTTTAAGGCTCATCAGGAGTTTGTCATCGGCAAAAGAGAAGTGGAACAAGTTAAAAGAATACCACCAGAAGTCGACGCTATCATCGAAGATTCACTTGTTAAAGCGTTTATTCCGTACAGTGCTGGCAGAAGACGGTGATATGTGTGAACACGTTGCGATACTGTCGGAAATAGTCGACCAGTTGTCAGGACTCGGACACAACTTGGCGGATGATACAATCGTTGGCGTTTACCTCAGCAATTTACCTGACTCGTACAGTACGCTCGTCATGGCCCTTGAGAGCCGACCAGAGTCAGATATTACGCCGGATTTCGTAAAAGGAAAATTAATTGACGAATATCAGCGACGGCAAAACAGTGACGCATCAAGAAAGGACGCCAATGAAACAGCCATGAAAGCCAGCTTCAAGAAAAAAGGTGAAAATACAGATACTAAGAAAAGTCAGTGTTTTTTCTGCAAAAAGCACGGACACATAAAGAGCGAGTGCACAAAGTACAAGGCTTGGAAGCAAAAGCAGGAAAGCAAAGCAAATAAAGTTACAGCCGATAAGGATAGCGACGGTGAAGACTGCCACCTTGTAATTGAGGAATATTGTTTAAGTGCGACGGACTCGCGGCAGAACGTGACGAATTGGATCATCGATTCAGGAGCAACTAGCTATATGGCATATAATTCCGATTTTTTCATCAAGTTAGACTTAGGCAAAAAAGGCGGCTACGTGCGGCTAGCAGATGACAAAAATCGCCTGGAAGTGAAAGGCGTTGGGACAGTAGCCATAAAGTGTCCAGATGCCAGCGGGAAAATTTCGGAAGTAAGGATTAAGGATGTGCTCTACGTTCCGGACCTAGGATCAAATTTATTGTCGGTGAGAAAATTCACAGAGCAAGGCTTTAAGGCCATATTCGAGAACAATCGCTGCACGCTTGTAAAGGACGCCGAGACGCTAGCCATAGCAAAAGTACACTCGGGTCTTTACAACTTAAGTACGGAGAAAGCGTGCGCGGCTAAGGGACCAATAAATGCAGATTGCACAGAGAATTGTATGCATGTGTGGCACAGGCGTTTTGGTCACCGCTGTCCGGCAGCCATAAAAAGCTTAGCCGAAAAAGGACTGGCCCTCGGGATCCAGGTAGAGGAGTGCGGGCGGGATGAAGAGTGCGAGTGCTGCCTCAGAGGAAAAATGACACGTGTGCCGTTTCCAAAAGAGTCTACATCGGAAACAAAAGAGAAGCTCGATCTCATCCATACGGACGTTTGCGGCCCATTACAGACTCCAACCCCGAGCCAGAAGAGGTACATATTAACGGTCATAGACGACTACTCCAGGTATACACATCTGTTTCTGATGCGCCATAAAGATGAGACGGCCGGGATTATAAAGGATTTCGTGCAAATGACCCGGACTCAGTTCAATAAAGTACCTAAAGTGATCAGATCAGATCGAGGAAGGGAGTACGTTAATAACAGTTTACAGTCGTACCTGAAAGAAAACGGCATTCGGATACAGTATACAGCACCATATTCGCCACAGCAGAACGGCGTGGCTGAGAGAAAAAATAGATACTTGCTCGATATGTCAAGATGCATGCTTCTCGATGCAAATCTTGATAAAAAGTACTGGGGAGAGGCAGTATACGCAGCTAACTACCTACAGAACAGACTCCCTTCTAAAGCGACGAGCAAGACACCGTTCGAGTTATGGCATTCTAAAAAACCAGACGTCAGCCATCTACAGATTTTCGGAAGCACCGCGTACATGCATGTACCTAAAGAGATGCGCAGAAAACTAGATGACCATGGCATAAAGTTGATATTTGTCGGCTACTCGGAAGAGTCAAAAGCGTATCGGTTACTAGATACAACTACCCACAAAATAAAGATAAGCCGAGACGTGAAGTTTCTCGAAAAGAAAATCAAGAAGCCAGTAACTCAGCGTCAGAAAAATTTTGAAGTATTTTTCCCTAAAGTTGACCACACGCAAGACGTCATCGAAAATAATCAGGATGATAGCTCCAGTGAATCATCAGTCGAAAATGATCTCAGCGAGGAAGAAACAAGCTCTACAGAGTATGAATCCAGCAACAGCTTGGGTGAAGATATACCTGCCGTGGATGAGCGCGCATTAAGACGCTCTGTTAGATCTAACAAGGGCGTGCCGCCCGATAGGTATGTAGCAACTTTGAAGTTAGCATCAGATGAGAATCAAGACCCAACGAGCGTTGAGGAAGCCTTATCAAAGCCCGACAGAGATCACTGGATAAGGGCTATGCAAGAAGAAATCGATTCCTTATCAAGAAATGGCACGTGGGACATCGTTAATCGGCCAGAAGGACGAGATATTGTGACGTGCAAGTGGGTCTTCAAGACGAAAAGAGGCGCCGACGGACAGGTCATCAGGTATAAAGCAAGACTTGTCGCGCGCGGATTTTCACAAAAGTACGGAAAGGACTACATCGAAGTGTTTGCACCTGTTGTAAAACAGGCGACTCTGCGTACTTTTTTAGTAGTAGCAGGTCATCAAGGCATGAAAGTTAAGCACTTCGATGCCAAAACAGCATTTCTCAACGGAGAATTGAAAGAAACAATTTATATGCGCCAGCCTGAAGGTTACGCTATCAAAGGCAAAGAAGAAATGGTATGCAGATTAAGGAAGGGCATATATGGACTAAAGCAAGCAGCCAAAATTTGGTATGACCGTTTGGACAGTTGTCTTCAGGAATACGGTTTCAAGCCAAGTAAAGCCGATTCGTGTTTATACACAAAAGATTGCGGCATCAACAAAATCTATTTAATTGTATATGTAGACGATTTTTTGATAGCCGGAAAGAGTCTCAAAAATATTGATCAAGTCGCCAAATTTTTGAGCCAAAAATTTCAGTTAAAAGATCTTGGAAATTTAAAGTACTACTTAGGTATCGAAGTGCGACAAGATGGAAACGGTTTTTTCTGTCTTAAACAGACGAAATATATAGAGGCAATTTTAGAAAGATTCGGACTTCAAGATGCAAAAATTTCCAACGTACCGTTAGACCAAGGGTACTTAAAAACTCGAGACGATTCTCCAATGCCAGAAAGCGAAAGATACCAGCAACTGATTGGATCGTTATTATATCTAGCAGTAAACACTCGCCCAGATATTGCAGCAAGCGTAACTATACTCAGTCAGCACAATAAATCGCCATCAGTATCCGACTGGACGGAAGCAAAAAGAATCGCTAGATACCTGAAAGGGACGAAGGATTATCAACTTCGGCTAGGTAAAAAGGACGCATTGCCCGCACTAATCGGCTATGCAGACGCAGACTGGGCGGAAGACCGCACAGACCGAAAATCGAACAGTGGCTACCTGTTCCAATATCTCGACGCGCCAATAAGTTGGGCTTGTCGCAAACAACCATGCGTCTCATTGTCAACAACAGAGGCAGAATACATCGCCCTCGCGGAAGCAACGCAGGAAGGGGTATGGATACGTCGCTTACTCGAGGACTTTGATGATAATTCACATCAAAAGACAATAATTTTTGAAGATAACCAAAGCTGCTTAAAACTTATAGACAACAAAAAGTTCAGTCATCGCACCAAACATATTGACACAAAGTATCATTACGTTAAAGATATCAAGAATCAACAGATTATAGAGTATAAATATTGTCCAACAGCTGAGATGATTGCAGATATGCTAACAAAACCTCTAGGAAGAGTTAAGTTACAATATTTATCAGAGATGTGCGGCTTAATTCAACACTGAAAAATAATTTTTTCGTGTCTATCATTGAGGAAGGGTGTTAGAATTCAATGATACACACGCACATAGCTCAGCTGATGAGCAAAGAGGGGATGCGTTCTAGAACGTTCCCGTATACCTGGAATTTTATTGCATCCCCGCAGACCCTTTTAGGACCCCACGCGCAGGCAGCAGAGACGCGGTAGCGTCAGTCCCTGACAAGCCATCAAGACGACAACACGCAGACCTCCAGCATATTCACCGCATTTATACAAACACTCTTGTACTTCACGTTCTTTCACATTGTACTTGAATTCTGACAAAGTGTATTGTTCTATTTATCCTTAGTAAAGTGCATCTAAGTAAATAGACCCAATATTAAAATCCAACAATCAGTATTTTTTGTCATGTAAGATAATGAAACCGTAGAGTCGCCATATTGGATCCGCCATATTGAATTTTCTATATAAAATAATCCTTTACATTACGTAGCATAAAAATTTAAAAAATCTAGAAAAATAAAGAAATATATATATATATATATATATATATTGATACACGTAAAGGCACGTACGAAGAGACAATAGTCATTTGTTTATCAATTCGGCCGCCATTTTGAATCCGCCATTATACTTTTCTGTTAATACGATGATACTAATGTTATCTAGAACAATCAGTTAATGATTTCTAAGTAATAATAATTAATAGTTATAAATTTATAAAATATCAACAGCATTATAAATAGTAAGGCTATGAGCATCTGAAAATACAAAAAATCCAAGAATCAAGCATGATATTGCAAAGATATTAAGGTAAAAAGAAAAGAAAATTAGTTAGCCGATATATCGGCTCCTGTGACTGTAAGGGTTAATATAGGTATTAGCTGTAGAAGGTAAATCATTTATATAATAAAATGAGCCCAGGACGATCGCTTGCGTTTTGAGAACATTTAGTTTAAGATGAGTCTGCGCAGCCCAGCCCATGATTCTGACGGCGTTAGCACTCATCCTTACGGAACAGAAATCGAGCTTCTCAAGGTAGCATGAGCTGTAAATTTACAGGTCATCCGCATAAATGAGGTGAGATACGTCGATGTCTAGATAAAGGCTGATATCATTGATGTAAAATATGAACAACAGTAGACCTAGTACAGATCCCTGTGGTACTCCCGTGTTAAACGGTTGAAAGGTGGAGATTTTATTATTGTCACCAATAACAGCTTGCATTCTACCAGTGAGGTAGAAGGCGAACCAGCACATAACCTACTTGGAAAAGCCGAAAGAGGTTAGCTTTCTGAGTAGCCTAACGTGACACACAGTAGCAAACGTCTTGCTAAAGTCAAAGAGAAGTAGAAGTGTTACCTTATTTTTGTTCATACCAAACCTGACATCTTCAGTCAACTTGATCAAGCCGGACTGTGCGCTGTGGCCAGTGCGGAAACCAGTTTGTAGGTAATCAAGAAAGAGTCTTGATTCGAGATATTCAGATGTTTGCCTGTGCACTAGCCACTCCAGCGCCTTGAGCAAGAAACATAGGTTCGAGTTCGGACGATAGCTGGGGCAGGACATCAAGAGCCTTGAGGGCCTAGCCTAGTCTCCAGCCCGAAGATCCTTTCTGAGGTGTCTCTCTGCACCTCCACCACTCCATCCTGCTTAGCACGGATGTTCACCAGTGCAGCAAGGATGTTCTGGAGAGTGCACTCCATGGTGGTGGGTGGTGCTGATGCTGTAATGACTGCTGGGCGCGCTGGAGATTGGCTGCGCGATGGGTTAGTAGATGGTGGTGCAGACTGGATCTTCTTCTTGCTGTTGTTGTTAACGGCTTTTGATGACATATTACTGCCGTTGAGAGAAGACTCCCGCCGCTTTCTTAAGTGAGCATCTGTGCAGACAGAACAAGCCAGTGTAGCAACGGCTCTCACCATCACAGACCTAAAGGAGATGTATCTTGTGTGGAAATGATTATTGCAAATCTCGCACTTTTTGGGGTCTTTTGTTTGGATGGCTTTGCCACAGGCCTTGCAGATGGTAGTAAAGGCTTCAGTACAATTCTCTCCACTAATACTCATTTTTGTCGGTAACTTATTGGCAGTCGATAATGTGGAGTACACAGGAGGTTACCCTATGATGTTGAGTTACCGACAAAGCAAATGAACTTGTTGGGGTCGTCATCAGATGATTCCAGTAGTAAGAGTAGAAAAGGAGCGCACCGACCTGTGAGAGACTGTGCTAAGATAATGTTCCATTGTCTCGTGAGATGTCGCCACGTGGTTGTCCAGGAGTGCAAAAAGGTAGGCCAAACAGGAGAGAGCGATGTCAGGTAGTTTGCAGGTTATGTTACAGAGGAGAAGTTTCAAAGAGTAAAAGTAGTGTAACAAAATGCAGCCTCCAGCAGAATAATATGTCAGCTTGAAGGTTGCATTAAGGAGCCTGCAACAGACTGTAAGCCAAAGTACCCGGAGGCAGAGTACGGCAGAAAAGCAGTTAAGAACAGGAGCGTGCAAAATAGGCGGCAAGTCTACTCACGTGAGACCGGAAGAGAGAGAGAGAGAGAGAGAGAGAGAGAGAGAGAGAGAGAGATTTTATGTTTTAGATTTAGATAATTTTATTGCTGTAAATTTTGTTGTACAAAAAACATTAACAGAAATATAATAAGAAAGTATATTAAATTTTTTATAGATAATATATAGATAATACGATAATTGATATGATTTATAGATATTCTATTTATAGATATATGAGTGAATGAAAGAATGAATGATGAGATTGTAAGATGAAAGTGATTGTAAGAAAGAGAGGGCATCGCTAGTTTTCGCGTACGGTGCCGGGCGCACGAGTGCATACGCAAGCAGTGCGGGGCTTGCGAGTAGAGAGAGAGGAAGAAAGAGATACAGCGAGTGAGGCGCGCTGTACGACAGACCGCGCTTAGACCCAGCGCATCGCTTCGCTGAGGAAAAAAGCGAACGCGTGCCTGTGTGTGAGAGAGAGAGAGAGAGATTAGATTATATTAGATTAGATTTATTGTTAAGGCCACTGGGTATAACCTTATACAGCCCTGAGTGCAATATACAAAGGTAACAAAATAAATTTTTTTCTTCATAACAGATGAGCGTAAAAAATTCGCATTAACAAACAGTAACTTCTCTCAGTATTAACTAAGTCGATGCTTACAATCAATGCATAGAGCTTAGCTGGATTAAGTGACTAGCTCTTGACTAGTGTCTGCGCAGTTTCTGTGTAGAGTCTGTACCAATAAGAGTATAACAAATAACGCAGTAATAATAACAGAAACTCACGCATTAATTAAGTCATATTTACGAGATCATTAAGTACATTATATGGCACGCTGCCGTGTGGAAGCGGGTTTAGAGCAAGGCTCGCATCACAATCAACCCTGGAGAGCCACTGCTCGACTTCCTGGCGCATCAGGAACTTGCGAACGGAATTCTTAAAACTAGCTAGTGAGTACTCAGTAAACACTATACTGTGACTGCTCAATACATTGAGAAAACTTGAGGCAGCATAATGAAAGGAGCCCTCAATTGCACCCGAGTTTGCTAGAGGGATAATGAGAGGCGCTGGTGGTCGTCGAGCTATAGCACGTCTGTCTACAGCATCAGATGTTAACCTAAACAGATTTGCCAGGTACATTGGCCGACCAGATATGAGCACCGAACGAGCAAGGGTGGCCATGAATAATAGACGCCTATCGTCAACCGTCAACCAGCCAATCGCTAGTCTATAGGGCGTCATGGTAGCCCTCCAAGGAATGAATCCATAAACAAAACGGACACACTGATTGAGCAATCTATGAAGCTTTAGATTTAGCTCCTTCGGCAGGTCACTGTAAACTACACACGCGTAGTCAAAATGAGGAAATATAAGGGACTCCACAAGCCGCTGCCTGAGACTACGAGACAGCGCATGCCTGTGAAACCTGATGGAATAAAGCGCCCCATTCACCCTGCTAGAGATCTGAGAGACATGACGAGTCCAGTTTAGTGTTGACGTCAATTGGACACCCAGATCCTTAACATGGCTAGAATATTCGATATCAACACCATCAATCTTTATCACTGGCAGAGAAGCCAAATCAAGTCTGGAAATGAAGGGCTGGCTACCCAAGATCATCAGTTTGGTTTTTGCTGCATTCAGACAAATCATATTCTTCCGCGCCCATTCCGAGACCCGTGATGCATCGCTCGCTAACATGCTAATGTGTGCATCTAGCTCGTTGGGCGAACAGTGTAAGTAAATGCGCGTATCGTCAGCGTAAATGCCATGTTTGGCAAAGTGAAGAGAAGACGAGAGATCATTAATAAAGATCGAAAAAAGAAGCGGTCCAAGAACGCTACCCTGTGGAACACCTGCAAATGTCTCTATTGGGGCAGATGTTGACATATCATCTCCCCTGACAACCTGAGATCTGCCCTTCAGATAGCTCGCAAACCACTTGATCACACGATCAGAGCAGTTCAGGGCTCGAAGCTTTTGAAGAATAAGCTTGTGGGAAACAGTGTCAAAAGCTTTAGAAAAATCGAATAGAATTAGCAGGGTAAGTTTCCGCTTCCCCATCGCTATCCTCACCTCCTCTGTAAACCCCAGAAGCGCGGTCTGTGTAGAGTGATACGGTCTGAAGCCAGACTGCTTCGCATCAAGAAGATCGTGCAAGTTCAAGTACTCAAATAGCTGCTCATGGACCAACCGTTCGAGAAGCTTAGAAATCTCCGGGAGAAGAGCAACTGGTCTTGTATCAGACGGAGAACTTGGCGGGTGCACTTTGGATAGAGGAGTAATCGACGCCTGCTTCCAGCAGTCCGGAAAAATTCCCTGCTCAATCGAACGGTTGAACATCTCCACCAGGTAAGGGCGTAGCGCCGGATAAGCGATACGTAGCATATCCGTTGATATGGAGTCAGGACCTGTGCAATTCTTCGAAAACTTCGCAAAGACCCGGTCAACATCCGCTCCAGTAATAGGAGAGAACTCAAACAAGCTGGGTAGGTCACTCCGAAGTGGGCGATTAGTTGTGTCAGTAATGTCTGATGGTTGTAGGGGGGGCGTCGTGCGTGAAACATTTGTATAATGCAGATTCAGCTCATCTGGACTAAAATACTTTAATGGCGAGGGAGGTTTCGATGCTGAAATATTCATCCGCTTTAGTACCTTCCACGCCGCACTGGGGTTCGGGTTGGACTCGAGCAAAGTCGAGTAATAGCGGTTCTTTTCAGAGTCAATAGTGTTGCTCACCCGAGATCTTAAAGCAACGTAGTTTACTCTATCAGCACGAATCCCAGTGGAACAAGCTCTACGGTAAGCCGCGCGTTTGGCATTCATGAGCATGCGGATGTCATGCGAGATCCACGGTTTGTTACGCGTGCGAAGAATCACTCTGTGATATGGGGCGTGAAGGTCATAGGCTGCACTAAGCCTCTGCGCGAGGGATGCAGCCTGTGATGAAAGATCCTGTGTGGATTGAGTACTTTCGTTAATAAACGGCTCAACCGGAAAAACATCCTTAAACCTAGAGGCACAATCGTCAAGAAAACAACCAAGGTCGATTCGTTTGAGATTACGAATATGTATCTCCTTATTTCTAGTAGCCAGTGATGGGAAATTATACTCTAATGAGATCAGATCATGACCGGCCGCAAGTGGCGTGTCGGTCTTAAAATATGAGCGCACTACATCACTGGATGGAACAATAAAGAGGTCCAGCCAGGTACTACAACAGGTACCGTCATCCCTAAAAATATGATGCGTTGGTTCAGACTGGACTAGAGTTAGGTTCTGTTCCGAAAGAAGGTTGTTGAAGTACGTAGAGTCTGCATGAATACGGTGCATTGGAAAGTTAAAATCACCCGTAATAATAACATCAGTATAGCTTGTCCGCAACTCCGCCAGCAACTCAAAAAGCTCGACTGGATATGCTGCATGAGGTCGGCGGTAGACGACGACAAGAAGCAACTTAACTGAACCATGCTTAATCTCAACAATAAGGTACTCAGGCTTATTGTCGAACTGATGGTTGGAGCTGGCCAAAATCTTAGCCTTGTAGCAGTCACGAATGTAAAGGGCAACCCCTCCGCCCTCTTTACCAATCCTATCCTGCCGCAAGAAGCTGTATCCATCTAGCACATACGGCAGATCTGGGGCTCCAGGAGACAAAAAAGTTTCTGTGAGAGCAATAGCATCATATTCAGCGTTGGACGACAGGAAACATTCGAGTTTGTTGAAGTTAGCGGAGATGTGGTTAATGTTACTGTGGCAGACTCTAAAAAAACCCCTTGACGAAAAACCCGGTTTTACCGGCTGAGCTACGATATCTCATTGAGAAGAAGAGCGTTGTGAGACGTAAGGGCTAAGTGTGGCTAAATCAGCTGCCGAGTTTATCCTCACAAATTCAGCCTTCTGGTGAGCACGCATGCAGACAATGAGGTTTCTAACCACCGGTCTCTGATAATTGAGCTCTCTGGCTCTCACAAGGGCTAACCGAAACAGGTCGAAGACCGGTTGGGGCCACATGGGCCGCATAAAAACCTGCCTGTCACCGCCACTGCCAAATATGGACTGAGCCGATTTCCCTTTCAACAGTCTAGCCTGAGAAACAATCGTGTTGCGGACCACGGGAGAAACAACCTTCACAACTACAGAAATGAATTCGTCACTTCGACCGGCAACGTCAGAAATACCTGGCCGAGAAGATGGTAAGAGTCTGGACGACAAGACGAAGTTCAGATTCTGAGCGTTGTTGGTTGCCGCAAATACTCGCTGAATGGCATCAGCATGATTGTCAGCAAAGTCTTTCGGGATGCCCCCAACGCGTATCTCACACGAGTCGGTTAAAAGGTCTCTAGTCTCGCGGGCCTTGTGCGCTGTTTGCAGATCATCCAGAATCTTGCGATCCTCCGCACGCGAAGTCTCCAGCTGTTCAATGCGACCTGCGAGATCGTCCAGCTTCTTGTCCACCGAAGCCACAAAAGGTTCAAACATGACCTTCGACCAAGACGCAAACCAAGCCGGCATCGACGCGTCACCCATAACTGAAAGCTGAGATGTTTTGTCACAAGCAAGTTTTGCAGGTTGCGACGAGCCGGGTGATGGTGGCGAACGAGTGTCAGCAAGACGTTTACGGGGGTGCGCAGTAGCCGTACCGGAGGTGGTTGGAGTTCGCGACAACGAATCACGAGAAGAAGCGGAGGCACCCTCTGAATCAGTACGACCCACTGTGGGTGAGGCAGCAACAGACGTAAATGGGGACTGGTTCCTAGAACACGCGGCACAGTAATGGCTAAATGTGTTCCACAACCACAAGCCCTTAAGACAACCGGTATGAAAAACGCTACCACACAGCTTACACTTTTTGTACGATTTCGAACCGCGCTTAACAGATTCGCTACATGCGGGACACACACGCTCACTCATACCTTATACATTACTTACACTAATCACTTAAAAATAGCATAATTAACTAGACTTAACTAAAATTAACTAGACTTAACTAGACTTGTAGTCAGAAATCGAGAAAGCGCCTTCTCCTCTCTGCCGTAGTGCTCTGCAGTGTTGATGTGGCCTCCTGCACTACTGCAATCCTTCGAACACCGACTCAAAACAATGGGCCCCTGACTAACAGGTGACCCGTTATACACACGTGGAAGACGGGCAGCAGCACCAAGAGTGACGTAGCAGTGGCAATTTAACTCCTTAAATATCCCGCGTCGATCGGCGAGTCAAAGTGCGCATGCGCCAAAACGTGCGCGACGAGCGTGGAAGTTGAGCAGTGTCACCAACTTGAAAACCGCCTCACTAAATATCACTGACCTGCCATGCCGTGATGATGAAGAGGATGACTGCCAAAACTAACCTCAAATGTGGAAATGCCAGACAAAACTGGACTCCCTGGCTCAAAATATCGCGAGCCGTGCCGAAAATGCTCGCCGAGGTAAAGCCAGCAGGAGTCCAGAAAGTCTGAAAGCAGAAACAACTCACGAGGAGTGCAAAAAACGGTCAAACAATTGTTCGTTAGAGGAGCAATGCAAAGCACGTCTGGTCACACTTACAGAGAGAGAGAGAGAGAGAATGAGAGAGAGAGAGAGAGAGAGAGAGAGAGAGAGAGAGAGAGAGAGAAAGAGAGAGAGATAGAGTGAGTGAGTTCAGCTGACGGCAGCGAGCTGCACGATATAGCTCTGCGCTGGGTCAGCGGCATACCGTGCGAGGCGGAGAAGAACAGAGAGAGCGCGCAAACAGAAGTTGGCCAGCCGCTTACTAGGTGCTCACGCATCGGGAGAGCACCGAGTCTACGTGACAGGAGCCAGAGTGAGAAAACCCTGCGTGGCTGCATAGCGCGTGGGAGGCTTATTTAGCCATCACGTTGTAGGAAGGGGCTGGGTGAATTATAATATTATTTTAGCGAAAGTTGTTGTTGTTATTCTCTCTCCTCTTTCCCAGCTCTCCCAAGCGAAAGCGATCGCGTCGAATCCCTCGACATTAAATAAAAATCGAGCGCATTAGAGGCGCAAGAGTTGCGTGCGCGCTGCTGGGAGGCAACACGTTGCAGGTTGCACTTCTTGTTGTACAGGTGCCAATCGATTAAAAATAATATTCGACACGAACCACAAAATGAAATATAAAGCTACATTAGAAACATCACAACTACTCTTGAAACTGGCTATAAATTAAATGAAATTTGGAGTCGTGAGTTTAAAAGAGAAGTTAGCAGTTAGAAATTTTCTATTTATTTAAATTAAATTTCCCGCATTTATACCAAAACTAGTGCTTTTGAGAGTATGATAAAAAATTTTTAGCCCGATTGAGCCGTACATTGTCCTGGAATCGTGTGGACAGTGCTTTTCAGTGTTTGATTTTTCGTTAGGGTACATTAAGACTAAATAGGCCAAAAAATCTCTCAAATAAAGATAAAGTTGTGTTACGTATGTACACAAAATTTCAAATCAATGCAACATATCTGTGTAAAAGTAAACATCATTATTTTTTCATGTTTTAAAGGTGGTGTATCCCCTTAAATTATTGAGAAAAAATACAATTTTTCAAATAATTTAACGATTTTCCGCCATTTTGAAGCCGCCATATTGAATTTCTAAAATTCTGCATAGGCATTTCTTTAAGTACAGGAATTTTATGCACTAATTGCATAGTTTCCGCAAGTCTCCCAAAACGTTTTAGTTAAAAAAAATGGATTAAAAGAAATTGAAATTATCGTGATTTTTTTGGGAAAACGTCGCCATTTTGAATTTTTGAGAGGTGATAGCGCAAATCTGAGGGCGGCATTTGAAAGAGCAAAATTAGGAAACCGAAGTTCGTTCAAATCCATCAATTCTTTACATGCTTTTCAAACAGTTGAAGTTAATTTAAAAAAATTTTACATTTCAGGTATTAATGGGTTAAGAAAGGCGATCGAAACCTTAGTCCGATTATATTCCTTTTGTTTTTGCTGAATATACCTGCAGTGACGAACTTTGTAATTTTAAACACTTTGTGAAAATGAGTCATGCTGCCGTAGTTTCTGAATACATTAAAGTAGATAGTAATCCTACTGTCGCAACTCAGCCTGCCGATATTTTGAATGCTCTCCTGAGACAGTTGTATATTTATATAGACATATGCGAACCAACAATCGTTGTCGACGTACAAATAGCTCTGCTGCGTATTGCACCTGTAAATTACAAAGATTACGTCTTCGGTTCTAATCAACATCAAACTTTTACACCTGTAAACTATGTGCCTTTAATAAGAAATTGTTTTCAAACCATCGTGATCGATATAAGAGATCATCTTGGAATTGTTATACCATTCGAGTGTGGTAAGTGACACTTCATTTTAGACAAACTACGTAATGAGGTTCACCATGAATGATTACGAGCAATATTATGATTCACAAGTTGGTATCGGTGGCATCGAACATGTATACGTAGGAGCACCGTATCAGAAAGGTCATGGTGGTATAGGTAATTTTCTTGGATATCGCTTTCGTAGGGCACTGCCATTTCTAAGACGTGGTACACGGGCTATAGGGAAAGAGTACTACGAGCAAGAATGCATGTAATAGATGATGTAAGTGAAAATAAATCTACATTTAAAGAAGTTCTACGCGCGACAGCATGTGATTCGGGTCAAAATTTGAAAAGAAAAAAAAAGCCAATGAAATAATAGAAAGTCGTATGCAGGGTTCTGGTTATAAAAGATCGCAACGACGGCACAAGCGTCAGTCGCAAGTTAGTCGTGGTAGAAAGCATACTACACGTAAAACAAAGGAAAGAAAAACAAAGACTAGGAAAACTAACAAAAATTCAAATAAGAAAAGGAAGATTCGAAATATTAAGAAAAAAATCCATTCAGTTCGTGACATTTTTGGAACTGCTTAATAAAAATGGCATTTCTTCACTCCCAGTCTTGTGAGTGTGCAAAATCCGAGCTTGACTTATTTACACTTCCTCCTACTCAGACATCTATAGAAGGTACTCAAAGGATTGAGTATAAACCTGTAACTAGTATTTCAGAAGACTCGTATTTAGAATTTCTTATCCCTGGAAACTCGGATGATTATATTGATATGACCTATATTATGATAAATCTTACTGTAGGACTTAAAAAGGAAACTCACCTATAGAAGATCAAACTTTAGTTGCACCTGTTAACAACTACTTGCATATTACTGTTCTTATCGTACATACATAGAAACATTACTTAATTATTCAGAAGCTAAAAATTCTCACTTGACTTGCGGTCTGTGGTATAATGATACACACGGAGAGATTGATGCAGCTCTACGATAACCTAGTGATGATGGTAAAACCGCTTTTTCCGCTAATATCGGAGCATGTGTTCGTCTTAAGTATACCAAAGGTGGTTAAGTAGTTAATTTACTTGGACATTTGCACGCAAACGTTTTTAATCAGGAAAAAGTTCTCCTCAATGGAGTGGAGTTAAAGCGGCTTATATGCTTCAAAAACGCTTTTTGTTTAATAAACTATGAAGCTAAAAATGTAAAAGTGAAAATTCTAGATGCTTCATTACGAGTACGTCGTGCTAAAATCAATCCCGAAATTTTACTTACATACACAAAAGCGCTGTATAAAGGTACAGCTAAATAACCATTAACCCGTGTTGGTGTAAAGTCATTCACCCACGGAGTACAAGTACCGGGACTATACAACCAAGCTATCCATACAGATATCTAGATGTTTATCATACATTATTCAGTGGTACCGGTATTCATTTTTGATAGGATGGTAATAATATACCAAGAGAAGCCTATCCTAATGGTTATCGTTTTTATGCGTTTGGCCTTACGTCTGATTTATCAGCAAACTGGAATATAGTGAACGGAAAATATTCGTTTAGAATTACGACTCCAAAGTGTTCTACAACAATCAGTTAATTGTATCGTATATGTTGAATACGATAACGTTCTTGAAATTGACTTAGCTCGTCAAGTCATAGTAGATTTCGTAGGATAACTTTTAGAAATTTTATGATTCACCTACATTATATAATGACCACTAATTGACATTTTTTACTGCGAAAGCTATGGTGATTATCGATAACAAAACTCATTAGATTGAGTGGTGTTGGGTATAAATTACAATTCTCTTGTATGAACAGTAGTTAGAAAGATTTCGTGCTCAGCTCTCTTTACATCTACTACAACACGAAATTATGGATTATATGGTTGACGTTTTGAGTTTTCGCAACAGTGCCGACAAGTTCATGATCAAAAAAGTTTCTTTAAAATAAAGAACACATCGCTCACTAGATTGCAGCTGCACCTCATTCATTCTCAGACTTAAATATTAAAATACAAGTACACAATAACTGGATTACAAGCAACGTCCATGATATCGAGTGGTTCGAAGGAGACATACCCAACCGCCAACTACACGCAAATCTTTGTACATGGGGCAGAAAAAATACATCTTATACAAAGCATAACTACACGATACGTAGAAAATTTGGAGAATTACAACTATCCGCCTACACATCATTAATCGAAGCGAGATATTTTCTGTTACTATCAATTCTCTACACCGAGGCGCTCACAATTGCACTTTAAATAACGCCTATAGAATAAAATCGTGGGTAAACAAGAACATTGCTCTTTTGGCTGCTCTGGAGGCACACTACGATTATTTAGACCCAAGGCTTGTTTACCGCACAAGTCCTGATCAAGCAGTCTCTGATTGCGCTTAAACAAGTGTACCTTTTGTAACATCTAAGTACTCTGAATTATTCAAAGCAACAGAAGAAAAATATTAAATATTTAAGATCTCCAACACCGGGGCATGCATTATACATCCGCAACATCATCGCCAAATACGGGATGCTCTACGTTTATTAATAATACCTTCAGCGGGTGTATTTCCTGCGGACAGGATTCCTCGGACATTGATGAGACCAACGGGATGTGTATTAAATAAAGATATACACACACAATCTGAGTAGCTTTATATATATATATATATATACAGACGAGGCCATGGAATCTTTTTCGACAGTTATGGAGTACTGCAATTGCGGGAAAGCAAGACGAGCGATGCTGACGCTTTGTTGAAGTCGAATCAGACACCACTCGACCCGCAAACTCTCGAACGAAAAGCGAGTAGCGCGCTAGATGCCCAGTTGCCCTCGTTCCCAGCAATTGATGGTTCCTTCGAGGATTTTGAAAGGATACCGTACAATTATGATTGCAGATCGAAGCTTTTAGATAATTCGTCAAAAAGTTCCTGCGATGTATGCACGCATGTATACATTCGCAAAAAACATTTCTAGCGCCCCGCCGAAAAATCGTTTTATTTATTCTTTAATGAAAGCACTTACATTGGACATTTCAGCCTCTAAATTAAGGCGCTGGCTGTTAACTTCGTCGGCGTCTCGGATTTTTCTCGCAGTCAGAGTCGACTCCTGGAGGAAGGGCCTGAATGAGCAGAGGCCTGCTAAGCGCGTCAGACAGCTGTCCACCGTCTGATAGTCTTAGGCCTTGCACATGGGTGAAACGTACTTTTGCGACGGAATGACCGTCGAGACAAAAGCTCTCTCTTCTGCTATACTCTGGTAGGGCTGTACCTTGCGATGAGTTAATACCATGTAACGATGAATTTTCCTCGCGTAACTCGGTAACTCGTTAATGTAAAATACTCCTTCGCGACCGAATTTTTAGTAAAAGGGCGCCAGATCGTGAAGTTAATTTGCACTTGCACATGTACGGCTGCAGAGACTTTTCTCTCGGAGGAGATTCATTATTGAGAATAACTGAGAAAAGGTAAATGATTGAATGACGCTCCCACACATTTATTCGTTCGGTTAAACCTGGTTTATTTGAATAGCGTCGGAAAACAGAAATTCCTAGGATGTCGGCGGAATATTATACAGGAGAACGGCGGAAATCACAAAGGTACGCATTCACTTAGCATTGTTCGGCACACTCGTTCGATACACCAATAGTTTTAATTACTCTACTTTACCTCAGAAACAAATATCTGGATCTCAGGCCTCCTCTCGCACTGTGCTGGCTCGTGCCCTGTAAATTGCCGAAAACTTAACGTGATAATACCGGAGGGAACAAGTGTCTCGCTCGCTGGTCCGTATCCAAGTGTGCAGCTCTCTCGTCGACACGCGACTCTAGGTCCTAGCCTAACCTAAACCTCTCATTCACACATGGCACTGCGCACGCGCACAGTTACAGATTTGAGCAGCGCGGAATCCAAAGATCGGCATACAAATGTAGTATGTATAAATGTACATGTAGTATGTGAGAAGAAGAGATGCCTAGTCGCGAAGTTATATCTGAATACAAAAGTTTTACGGATTTAAGGGTTTATGGATTTATGGTTTATGGGATTAAGGGTTTATAGGTTTCAGGGTTCATGAGTTTAAGGATTTATGGGTTTAAAGGTTATTGGGTTGTAGGGTTTATACGTGCGAGGGATTTGGAATTTCTGACTTTGACTCTGCCTACACGTAGAAGGGCCTAAAGTAGCACTTCTACAATGCATCAGATATAGAAATAGATATTTTTCCCGGATTAGTTTTTATTGTTCTGCCTTAGGAAAGTGGCAAATGATTTTTGTCCATTCTGGCACACTTTATGGCGCCGCAAATAAATTCGGTCGGGAAAATATTCGAGAGTATTATCGAGGTAGCTGATTAGGCTTGTGACTTAATCTTGTCGAGAAACCACCTTATTATACTTTATTTCCGGCCGAATTTCGGTAGGGATTGTCGAGGTCAATGAATTTTACGAAATTGACGAATTTACTGCGCGCATGAATTCATCAGAGCCTAAATTTTTTTCCTTCGTCGGCGATGGTTTCGGTGGTTTCGGTGGTTTCAGCGCTGGTGCGCTTGGGCTGAGTTCGACCGATAAACGACAGATTTCCGAAATTCGCGCACGCTCGGCTACACTAATGGTGTACTTGTCTTTACCCAGTCTTTTTAACTCAGTGCTGGTGAGTACACACTCGAACGACATCGCATCGCGATAGTCTGGTTTATAGACGAACTTTTCATCCTTTACTTTTGATAACGATTGGATATTTATTTTCGTACACCCGGGGTACACGTCTTCTGATGTGAAATGATGAATTCGTTTCGAACTGCAAGGACTTCCCCGGTTTTATAAATTTGCACGTTGTCGTTGCGCGGCATTTTAGCTTTATTGCTCTTTACGGAATGCGTAAAATGCCTGGTTGGGAAACCCTTTGTTCGTGAAAGAGAACTTAGATTCGCTTCTTCAGAATATAACTCGATTTAAAAGCTCCGAATAGTTGATGACACGCGTTAGTCATCGAGAGGAGAGAGAGAGAGAAAGAGAAGCTTCTAGCGGGCTGGTAGCACTATATAGAATTGACATTTACCTTTGGTCGAGTCGGCTGCTTTTGTTGCTCTGCTACCTACTCGTCCTCTCAGCGAGTGATCGGAACCACTGGGTCAGTAGTTGACGCGAGATATGAGTTATTTAGTTATGAGATGCAATTATGCAAGGACTCGCAGTTAGGAACTCGATTGAAAAGTCGTCATTTGACAGCAATAAATCCTCGTTTATTCACTTAAAATGACAATTAGCCGAACTTTGTCGACGCTCAGTGTGACTATTACGTTATTGAAATATGCTAAGTCGATATAGTAGTACTATATTTACAAAACTGTATGTGGGAGTCGATCTACTCTGAGAGGCGTTGTGAGACGTAATGATCGTGGGTTTCTTTACTAAAAGGGCTGCTAGTACTCAAAACTAATAATTTAATATGCACTCGATCCCAATTGGTTCTCCGATGGCTTTATTTGTTGCTATGTGGTGACTACTTCATCTCGCGACTCAATTTTCTTGGTTCCCGTCTTAATTTATACAATATGAAATTTATTCATGCCTTGCGTTAATTTGTCCGTTCGCGACGCGAGATTCTAATTTCTTTCCATAATTCTGACTGTCTTGTTAAACTTGAATCGCGTACCGAATGATTTTGTACGCAGAATGCTAAGTCCCGATTGAACTTCTGAGATCGTGATAGTGAAGATGACTGGCCCCGACCAAGACTCTAGGTGCGACTGAGGCCGACTAAGTTCGATTAATCCCGACTGAGCTTGACTAAGAGACTAAGACTAAGTCCGACTGAGAGGCCCGCGCAGTTCGTCTGGACCCTTATATAGTCCGTACTCCTCCTATGGTGGCATTGCGAATGTTCTAGAACGTTCTCGACGAAAATATCCAATAAGAGAGCTTAACTTTTATATATATGGAGTTATCTATGATCGTTCCCTACTGCTCTTCTTACTATTTCTCGTCTCTGGCTTTTTCTTGCTGCTTGTCATACGTTTCCCTCAGATTTATAGTTCCGGCTGGATCTGCTCTAACATTATTGTGTTTGTTCAAGTGGACGAAGCTTCTTTGCAACGTATGACTTCTCTGGGTTTCTTGCAGTCACCAATGTGAGAGTAGTGAAATTATCTACCTTACCATGAATTATGGTATGGTAATACCATTATTCAAAAGTAATAGATGTATTGAAATCGGGGCCGCTGTTGGCTTGGCCCCCGCGATGCGTAGGTATAGCGGGCCGACGATAGTAGCCGAAGCTATGTCTCTCTGTTGCTATGAGGTGTACATATCGAAGGAGTTTCCTCGTATAATTATACTGCTGACTCACGTATAGTTTCTGGATATCGTGAAGCTTTGCGTTTCTAGTATCTGCATCTCCCAACTTGCTCTTGACTTTCCTCGTTGCGGATATGATGTTTTCGTATCTTTACACTCGCTATTGAAATGCTTCTAACGACGTTCGGTATACTCAAATCTCAGGCTGGTTTGAACTTTCGCGTATTATAATTTCAAACACACAGCTTACAGCTGATCGAGAGCGGAGCAGAGGGCTGAGGGTTGCTACCTGAATTTTATTGCACCCGATCTACATCGAGGCGAGGCTCCCGACAACACTTTAGTGGCAAGACGACAATCTTATACTATAATATATTCTCATCAAGTTTATTTCAATATTTTATTCAAACTTTCACAAACGTGTCATATTTATATTTGTACTTTTGTCTCTAGTCTCTGTTAACTTTGTGTAAACTCGTTTATATTATTTAAATAAAGATTTCTTATAACTTAAATAAAAGTGCGCAACACATATTGACATTTCAGAACATTAAACAGTACTGAAAGAGAATAAAGTTAAGTGCATTTTTTTTTATTCAGTGAACCATGGCATCAGAGAGCGTTCGCATCGCCATTCAAAGGCTCAACGGTAAAAATTATTCGATATCGAGTTACAAAAAGAAACTTCTATTGATGAAAGAGAAGTTATGGGAAGTCATCGATAAAAAACCACCTAGTACAGCTGATTCCAGAATTTTCGCAGATGCATTCTTTGCAGATGTATTCTTTGCAGGAAGAATACATCTGCAAAGAGATCTACTATACAGTATTGCAAAAAAGTGGTGATATGGTCGAGCATATAGCTACGTTGTCAGATAACTTTTTGCACGCTCTTAACAGTAGCGGCATATAAAGGTCTGCAGATTAAGCATTTTGATACGAAAAATGCATTCCTCAACGGTGAGCTGAAGGAGACCATCAACAGGAAACAACCCGATGGCTACAGTACTCAAGACGAGCCTGATATGGTTTGCCGTTTTAGAAAGAGAATCTACGGGCTTAACCCGTTAAGCCCGATAATGCCCCTCCCGGTACACCGCTTTTTCGGCAATTATAACTCATGCAATTCAACGTATAAAAAATTGAAAGATATACTATTTTGAAGCTTAAGATCTCTCCTTTCCAATGATGTGCAGAAAAATGCGATAAAAAGTTGTTAATCATTCAAAAATATTGTTTAAATGAAAAAAAACATGATTTAAAAAAATTTTTTTTTATAAAATCGAGATTCCCGAATGGTCCTCGGTTTGCAATCCACTCGGAACCTTAATAACTGGTGGCATAAATGTCCAAGCTTTCGAAATATATAGTTTTCAGATCGATTTTTCATCTTTGTGTGTTCAAAATGGCGTATTAATGTATATATTTTTGCCAAGACATCCATGAATTTTTTTCTTGAAAAGTATGGACTTTTCGAGAAACTCATAAAGAAGAAAAAGTTCTTAGAATGATTCATAGAATACATCTGAATTTGTTCAACAAGTTTCGAGCGATTTTTTTGATTTTGCAAATTGTCAAATTTTGAAAAATTAAAAAATTGCTCGGAATATTCTGAAAAAATTCAGGTGAATTCTTTGCTCGATTCTAAGACCTTTTTATACCTGATAATTTTCCGTTTTAGTTCATTGTTCTCAAGGGAAAAATTCTCAAATGTCAAAATATTCGGCAATTATTTTGACATTTGAGAATTTTCGGCAATTATTTTGACATTTGAGAATTTTTTTGGTTTTTTAAAATGATAATTGAAATATAACTTTTCTTGATCACATTCAAGCAACGGCAACTAAACTATTCAATTTTTCTGCTGATAACAGTACTGTGAAAACAAAAAATTTTGAAATTGTTGGTACCTCTAAGTCAGAAACTATGATTGCTAGATCCTCGAAATTTGGCAGGCTGTTTTGCACTATTACGTTCAACCTTTTCCTAAAATACCAATGTTAAAAATTAATTTTTTCAAAAGTTATTAACAATTTTCGATTTTGACAAATTTCTTGGTTTTTCTCAATTGGCCAATAAAGTAATGCATTTAGAGGGGTGCTCTCGCAGGCTTTTTTGTGGATAATTGAGTAACGAACAACTTTCATTCAAAACTTTTTCCGCTAAAATCAGTACTTTTCAAATCGCAGAGGTAAATACGAAAAATAGTGCTGAAATCACACTTTGTTTCTTTATTGTTGGAATTTTGGGAAATCAAAAAGCTAATTTGACTGGCCTATCACCGATTGTCGGACCGGCGCGATACGGAGCTCGTGACTGACGACGAAAATCATACAAAGCTTATTTAAAACTTTGCATCCTTCCAAAATTCGGTCATTTGTTTCGCAAGGTAAATCGAAATCGTATTACAAAAGTGTTTAGTTGACATTTTGCGAACTCAACGCATAAGCGACATTGACGCATTGGAAAATTGAGATTCAGCAGTTTTTATTTAATTTAGACCGAATCGAATTATTCAATTATAAAGAAGTATTACTAATAGTGGGCATACGTCGTACGACGTAACAAGTCTATTGCAAATAGTCATCATTAAGCTTTGATAATAATGATGAAATTCGCATTTCTATCCAATATCAAGATTCAAGATCTATGTCTCTTGCCATCACGTAGTTCTACCCATATACGTGGAAAATTACAAAAAGAGAAAAATGCAGGGGGACCATTAGAAATAACTAAATTTGTTATCAATGCCATTTGTTATATGTTTGATGTAATTCGTTATGAGATTAAAGGTGTGGAGATTGATAAAAGTAAAAATGTTGGTCTAAGCAGTTTTATAAAAGGATGGATTTCATTTAATTCGAATCAGAGTCGTATGCTGGAGAATACAGGCTGGTTTGGTGTTGAAGAAGATATTAAATCTTTTGTTGATGCTCAGGGTACCTTTAACGTTTCCATTACTCTTAGTATGATCTTCGGCTTTGCAGAAGATTATAAAAACATTGTAGTTAATATGAAGCATAAACTTATTTTTACAAGAGCGGTAAGTGAAAAGAATGCAATACATCAAGAAGCTATTACAAGAGACAATACATCTTTTTATGAAGGTTATAATGTGTCAATATCAAAGATTGAGTGGTTAATGTTATACTAGCCATATAAATCTAGCTCCTAATGTCGCCCGGTAAGACAAAAACTTGCTCATTTCAATTACTAAAATGATAATTTTGACAAATATTAGAACTAACCTACATAATTTTAGAAGCACTTGAAGAGAACAATAGTATTATCTATCAAATATAGTTATATTGCAAATTTTATGCAACCAAAAATAATTTGATAGTCTATATTACACACATGTTCTGTTATTATGCTTTTGAAAGAAAAGCATATTTTGTTTAATTAAGAATTTCCTTATCGCATCTTATAATAATTGTACATCGGCAAAAAATTTTAATTAAATATATTTTGAAATATAATCAACTTTTATTTTAATATATATTTAGAATAATTTATCACATTTCGTGTATTATGTAATAAAAGAGGTTTAAATTAATTTTTTAGTTGATTTTGAAAAAGTATAATTATTAGGTGAGTCAGGTTTAGTTTCAAACGATAGGCCGGAAACCGTAATTCTTTTTTGAAATAGATTTTAAACAAAATAAATGGAAAATTCATAATGGTATGTATTTACATTGTATTTTTCGTATTTTGTTACCTTACTTGTTTCCTTGTGTAAATATTTTAAAACTTTTAATACTTCTTATAATTATAATTTAAGATTCACTTAACGATTTATTAAAAATTTTAACATAAAAAGTTAATTCATAATTACAAACAACATAAGTATATTAAAATTAAAAATTAATAATTTTCGTAAAAAAAAAAATTTGGCAAATCTATTTTTTAGAATTAAAAAAATGAGATGGAATTTTATTTTTATATAAAAGTTTAATTGATTAAATAATTGATTGAACAATGATAGAAGCTAAATAATACTGCAAAAAACATGAATCAATTTGTATATTTACCATATGTCAGGTGCAACATGTCTACAAAGGGCAAAATTCCCAATTTTCATTATTTCACTCACCGCAGACTTACTTAAAATATGGGCATCAAAGAGCACTTTTTCTTTGGTAGAAATACTTGAAATACATATAATTCTGACATGAGTGTAGGAATTTGTATTCAAATTTCTTACAAAAAATTCATTCAATATCTCACTTTTTGTAATTTTTAGGTGGCTAAGTCCCCTTAAGTATATTGCAACAATGGCTATTGACGCTTTCGACATTTGATTCAAATCCCCCACCACGCATTTCGAACTACATCCATACGTCGAATTTTATGTAGAAGCGCTCTCAAGCTGTCTACGTGTCAACAATCTAAGTAATTATCATATAATCCAAAATTGTTCTCGTATCAGTCCTTATACACTTTTAATTATCAAACGGTTCGTTAATTGAGGTGTTGTATCATTATGAGTAAGTTTAGATCATTTATTATTGATAAATATCGTATGACTAAGCTCGGTAAATTTACTAACAAGTATTGTAAAAACAAATATTTGAGACATACAAAAATCAAAATTGATATAGGTATAAGTATATTTCATATATTAATTTTAATATATTGTTAAATATTGAACTTATATTAATTCGAATTATTTTTATAAAAGATATCAACGATATTGTTTTTACAACGAAATCTCGTTTTCAAATTGGTCAAATGGCAAACAAATGGTTTTTCTATTATGGTATGTAAATGTTTTGTATATACTCCTTTCGTTGTGTCAATTCATTCAAACATTTTATTCTTCTTACAGTTAAAGATTCTTTTGAAGATTTATTTAAAAATTTAACTTAAGAAGTTTATTTCAATATTAAATTCAAATAATTGCACTAAGATTATACAAATCAAATATTTTCATAATTTTATAATAAAAACTATGAAATAAATCAATAGTTTATTTTCATTTATGTTATGTAATTACATTGTATTATTAGTGAACGTTGTTTCCTTTACTCGTTTCCCTGTGAAATATTTTAACACTTTGAATACTTCTAATAGTTAAAGATTTACTTGACGATGTATTAAAAAGTTAATTTATACTTACAGACTTCATGTACTTAATTCATACTTAAAGTATTATAGTGGTACTAAAACTAAGAATTATTTGGGAATAAAAGTTAATTTATGGTCTGATTATGAATAATATACTGTTATTTACTGTACTTGTAGCCATAATAAATGTGGGACCAACCAGTTATCAATCACTTGAGAAATAATATAAAAAAAATAAAAGCCCAAAAATGGCACACAAAGTAAGGTCCAAAAAATGAGGCCCAAAATTTGCATGGCTTAAAAACATAAGGCACGAAATTAGTAAGGCCCAAAAAATCAAGCCCCAAAATTAGTAAGGCCCAAACATTTCAAGTCCCAAAGTATAAGGCCTAGTCTTTTGGGAAACCCAGGTCGATCCTTTGACGGCAGATCCGGAAACGACAAGCCCTTTAATATAATATATAAGATAAGATGTCATTGCATCTGATAAACAAAAACCGCTGCCAATTCATTGGCACGTAGCTTCCTTTAAACAAATCTATTGTTCCTTGTTCGTATGTATCGATCAAGTATATTAATTTAATAATGCATTTCTTTTCCTCCAGATATTCTTAATAAAATGAATTGCAATTTATATCACAAATAGACCTCATAACCTCATAAAATCATGAATTTTGTCAAAACATTATGAGTTTTCGTAAGCGAGTTATAAGGTTTAACAAAACTAATAATTTTCAATTATACAGGATATACAGGGTGAGAGACAAAGAATTTGTATTTTAATATCTTTTCAACTAATCATTTTCATAAGCTGCGAAAAGAACTTAGCCGAGGTAATCCAAAGATCTATTTTTCCCAAAATTTCAAGTTAATTAAAGCTTTTTCACTCCCGTAACCGTGCGATATAGAAAATCAATTTTTTCTCAAAAACTAATCGCCAAAATGACTTAAAATTTTTACAATATGTAGACATTATTATTCTTTGTTATCATGTATTTCTTCAAAACATTAGATTGTTTAATTTGAAAGATATGAATTTAAAAAAAACACCGTTTTTGTATTAACAATTGAATGATAAGGTCAATTTAGAAAATCTTGCGGGAAAAAGTAGGAAATTTTATACTTTTTCAAAAACACTATTGCTGAATTTTCATAAATCAAAAAATGGCCAAAAAAATGGCCACAATTGTCAAAAAAAAATTTTTTTTCTCGAATTCAGAATCAAAAAAAACATATGCATGTCAAACTTTATCAAGTGGCGCGGTAGCGCCACGAAGGCGAGTTTGAGAAGCAGACGAAGCCGCGGCGCCCGTGACACTATTTACTTCTATATTGGGGTTCGGATTTTTTCACAACACAGAAAAAAATGCTTATCGTTACTGATTGTGAGTTTTTTGATTTATTAGTGTCTTTTCTGAGTAGAACTATGATTTCCTAAGAAAATATTTGTAAATAAGCCGTTTTGTTAAATAATAAACGAGTGTATATATCACGAATGCTCGGAACAGTTTCTTTAACTTTTTCTCCAGTGTGATAGGACCGTGAAGTTGGCTTTTTATCCGAAAAGTGGTAGGGCCATGAAATTGGCCGCACAAGCTATATTATGTGTAATACAGTTGGGTATCGCTTTCCCACAGATTTTATACATCGCATCAGTGCATGCAGGCCGTCGTGTCAGATCAGAAATCTTTGCTCAACATACTTATAACATCGTGACGTCCAACAAGAAGATTCCTCTACTAAAATAAATAAACAAAAGTGATGAAATTAAATTAAATCATATTAGTGATAACAATGTTACTAAGAAACAATGGCCTAAAGGTGCTAAAAATGTTTATATTTTATTTTTAGAACAAATTTAAGGTGCTCAATAAGTTTGCTCAAAGAGAAATGAAATCTCTAAAAAAAAACTTTTAACAAAAGTAAAAGGTTAGGCGAGTTTCATCTATTCCGCACATTATTATGCATCTCAATAATATGGTTGGCTGACCCATTTATATGTTCTAATCATCACAAAATCATTGTACCAAATAAAAATGTAATAACCGTATATATAATTTCATTACAAATAATTATGTTAACAATAAATAAAAATTTGACAACGAAATTACGGATAAAAAAGAAATGAGATCAATAAAAAAGTCAAGTTTATTACCAAATTATTATTTCAACAATAATATTGCAAACAAAAAGTGTTGTATTCAATTCTGGGCTGAATCGAATAGTTGATTACAAAACTAAAGATTGATCTAAGATTAGTAAATAAAAACTTAAGTAATAAATTGATCAATCACAAACAACTGTTATGATAAACTTACTAGGTAACTTGCCAGGACCATTTCATTTTATTCATGGTGTTATGTAGCAGTAACTTTCAGCATATATAAAAAGTAGGTGCAGATAAACACAACTTTACTCTGAAATTTGTTATTTGAATATATTCGAACTGCATTTAAAAACTGTTGTGGTTTATTTCAATCAAATGATTCAAATTTGAATATTTCACGGTTTTTATTCGCACGTTAAAGATGTGGATATAATAGTATATATTATGTATAGTCGTTGTTGCCGTGAGCCGCTATATAAGCGCCAAAACAAGTCGGCTCCTTCTTCCTTCGTCATCGGACCGCCTAGCGAATAATATCGAGAATTGTATACTCGTCACCGACGTATTGAATATAGAAGAGATAAATTTTAAGTTCTAAGCTGGCATTAGTTTTATTCGCTCTCCTGCTCAAGTTTTCCCTTTGCTTCCCTGGATATAACATCAGGTTATGGGCCCAGGACTGTTCAACGGAATTCTGTACAAGTACTCCGTTGCCGAAACGACACGCAAAGGTCAGGACACCACAGTCGCCGACGCCCTTCGACTAACCGAAACCAACCGTCAAAGTGAGAGCGCAGTTATTTTCTCTTCTCCAAAATGGCGAGCCGAAACCAAGTCTCAACCTTCCAGTTACTGGATAAATTAATTGGAAGAGAGAATTATAGATAGTGGGCAATAGCTATGCGCGCATATCTAGAGATAGAAGATCTATGGGACACGATCGAAGCACCTGCCGGAGGAAACATCAGCTCGGACCCGAAGAAGCTGGCTAAAGCGAGAGGACGCATGGTGTTGGCAGTGGAACCGGAGATATACCCATATCTGGAGAACGCATCTACCCCCAAGCAAGTATGGGACGAGCTAGCCAGAACATACGACGACAAGGGACTGGCGCGTAAGGTAAATCTTCTCATGGAAGCTACAACGACAAAACTCGAAAGCTGCCGTTCAATGGAAGACTACGTTTCCCGCGTCATCTCCGCGACGAAGAAGCTCGCAACGATCGGGACTAAACTGCCGGACGACCTCGTTGGAGTATTTTTGCTAGCAGGACTCCCACAGACCTACAAACCAATGATAATGGCCCTTAGCAATTCAGGTACTGAAATAACAGGAGATTTAATCGAAAATAAATTGCTGGAGGAGTCGCAATCCGTAACGGACGAGTTTGAATCGCGCGGACTCTACGCGCAAGCGCAAGCCGCTCAGTTTGGCCAGAGGTCATACAGAGGTCGCGGCAGTTACCGCAGAGGGCGAGGATCGCGAGGATCGCGACCGAGCTCTGCGACTGTGATCGACAATTCAAATATCCGATGTTACAACTGCAACCGATACGGACATTACGCGAGTAGTTGCACGGCACCGAAACGCGAGAGAACAAACGCTTGTAAGATGTCGGCGGAAGGTGAAAGTGACAGCGAGGAGACTGTGTGTGCGCTTTTTGTCTCGTCATCGGCCGGACATACTCACACAGCTCGACTCGACACCTCCGTAACCGACTCCGAAACGCCCGCTCCGAAATCAGCTGACGAGGCACTGCTCGCCGTTGGTCTTCTGAGTACCAAGAGCAAACAAGAGTGGATCCTAGACTCAGGTGCCTCGACTCATATGTGCTGCGAAGCGGACCATTTGTCCAATATTCGCGCGCCGAAAATCACATCAGTGACAGCAGCCAACAGGGCAAAAATCCCGGTCCAGGCAGAAGGTGATTTACACATAAACAACCGTGGTCCAGTCGGCAGAAGAAGAATCTTGCTCCAAAACGTTCTCCACATCCCTGGTCTGACCGCCAACCTGGTCTCAGTGAGCGCTATAACCAGACAAGGTGGCGAAGTTTCATTTCAGGGAGATAAGTGCCAGATAAAGGACCCCAAGGGATCAGTGGTCTTAGAAGGGAGCCTCAGCAGAAACAACGTCTACAAGTTGAACCTACAGTCCAACCCACATAATCCTGGGAGTACAAGTGCAACCGTCGCGCTCAAGGTAGAACAGAACCTCAGCATAAATCTGTGGCACCGTCGATTGGCTCATCTCAACGTAAATTACCTCAAGCAGTTGAAGAGTGCAGCTACAGGCGTAAACTTCAAGGATAATCAGCAGCCCAAGTGTGAGATCTGTGTAGCAGGCAAACTCACCAACAAGCCATTCAAGGTCACCAATTCCAGAGCATCAGGTTTGCTTCAGCTGGTGCACAGTGACGTGTGCCAAATGCCTGATCTGTCTCTCAGTAAGGCCAAATATTTCTTAACCTTCCTGGATGACCACTCGAGGAAGCTGTTTGTGTATTTTATTCAAAGGAAGGATGAGGTTCCAGAAGTTGCGCAAAGGTTTGTTCTTCTGGCAGAGAACCAGACAGGACAAACACTGAAGACCCTCAGAACAGACAATGGACGTGAGTATGTCAACAAGAGGCTAAGAAAATTCCTCCAGAGTAAGAAGATCAGACACGAGACCTCAATACCTTATCAGCCCCAGCAGAACGGTCGTGCAGAACGAGTGAACAGGGTGCTGCTGGAGAAAGTGCGATGCATGCTGTTTGAAGCCTCATTACCAAGTAAGTTTTGGGCAGAAGCAACTTCAACGGCATGCTATCTCACCAACAGAAGCCCAAAGAAGTGTCTGGCTGGAAGGACACCTGAAGAGCTGTGGACAGGACGGAAGCCTGATCTACACTCGCTTAGAGTTTTTGGGTGTCGTGCAAGATTTTATATACCCAGCAACCTCAGAAAAAAAATTGCACCTACGTCAAAGCCAGCCATCATGATTGGGTATTGTGAAGACCAAAAAGGCTATCGGCTCTAGAGCCACGAAGAACAAAGAGTATTTATAGCCAGTAACGTTGAATTCTTCGAGGACGAGCAGCCTGAAAGTGTACGTGCCAAGCAGATCTACTTACCCGTCGAGAACGATGAATATCAAGAAGACCTAGATGAACACGAACCAGCTGTGGAAGATAAAAACCCTGTGAGTGATAGATTAGGTGAAATAATGGGAGAGACTGAACCTGTAGAAGAAGTTACAGCAAATGTGCCTGAAAGAAGAGCTGAAATGAAGAGAAGATTACCTGCAAATAAGACAATTTGTGAAGATGAACTCGCAAACAAGATTTCAAAAAAAGACTCACCGAGCAATCCAGTTTTTAACAGAAAAGAGACTCCTGATTGTAGTGAGAGAGCACGAGTGCAGATTGAAGCAAGTATCAAGCCAGCCCATCCCAACTTCTCTAGACCCATCACAAGGTCAGTTTCTAATCCGCCAGATGAGAGAGCAAGTTCGGACGAAGAATACAGGGCTGAGCCAGCAAGGAAATCTCAGCGTAGAAAAACCAAGCCAAGACACCTGGATGATTATGTGATTTGCTCCGCTGTAACTGAAGAGGGTGAACCAAGGACCTACCAGGAGGCTGTTACGTGTCCTGAGTCTGCGCAGTGGAAGCAAGCTATGCAAGAAGAATACTCTGCCATAATGAAGAACAATATCACGAGATAAAATATATTGTTAAATTTTAAGATAAGATATAACATCCTTAGAAATAAGTACTAACAAATGAAATTATCCAAAAATTTTAATACATATACAATTCATACAATACAAAATAAGTAATACATCAAGTATAGGAAACTAACAATACTAATAAAACAGGAACTAAGATAGATTGTAAAGGACCCTGGAACCAAATAATCCAGCAACAAGTAAGTGGCGACTGCCAGAATTAATTTCAATAAGCTTTCTTTATTTTCTTTTTATTCAACAAACCAAATCAAAGACATGACAGAGATCACCCACCCAATAGACCCATCCCATCGTGCAAATAAGAGAATGAAATTCATTCGAAAGGTCACATACCTCGCACATGATAAACATCACATAGATCATGTGCGGGACACACAGTGCCAAATTGAGCAAAGGACAAATAAACGTAAAGCACATGTATAAAAAAAAAGAAGGGGGGGGGGGGAACGCATAAACTACCAAGATAAAAAACATATAAATCTTGTGTAGGGTATGACGGCACACCCCGCAAACTAAATAAATGATTGGTAGAACCATCACGCTTACGTGTCATAAAAACTTGTTCCATATCTACAAAATCAAAATGCACACTAACAAATCATCCCTGTAACATGCTCGCTCTTGTCCTTGATTTGAGACTTTAGTTTTTCTTTTCATTAACTGATATATTCACATCATTGAACCTTACTTGTTATGGACCACCAACTGGACCATACCACCCGCAGAACCCGCGAAGTTTGTCGGGGACGACAAACGTTTTCAAGGGGGGGAGGATGTTATCTGACGACTTTGCGATATTTATATTCGAACAATTATTTTACATATAAAAACGATAAAGTTCTGCACATAAAAGGTACAGCGAGACTCAAGGCCACAAAAGTATCAGGTAGCCAAGAATCTCGCTGACCTAAACAATTTCCCCTCCACTGCGCAAGACCGCACGTCCGAAGCCACGCTGCAGTTTTGAATTCTTGCACCATTAACAGGTCCCGTAAGACCTAATGAGTGCGACGAGTGCAGACGTACTGACGTCAACATGGGGAAGTGGAGCTTGGAGACGCGTGGAAGGTCCGGATATACTTCCGAAACGTCCCCAAAACACGCTACCTCAAGCATTCCGACCCGAGCCAAGCTGCCGAGCGGACGACAATTTTTCAGTAGTTTTTCCTTTGTTTTATACTTTGTTTTATTGTTGTTCAAAAATCAATTGTTATATTTCATTATTTCTCATTTTCAAATTGACGCATACATATATATATATATATATATATACACATATTTTAAATATTGAGCCCAATTAATAATAAAATAAGACCAAATAAACCCAGAAGCTTTTTCAAACGTGATTGAAGTGTGTTTTGATTGGTTTAACCTACACATATACATTTGAATCTTCCTTGGACCAGGAAGAGATAGAGGACTATAGACTTTGGGGTTGATTAGCAAGAGATAAGGAAGCATACAAGGTAAGAAGGTTTATTATAAACAAATCCGCGTTTCAGTCAAGAGAAAAGTTAAGCTGACAGCCAGGAGAGATTCGAGGAGTGGAGTCTCTCCCGTAACTGTACAGTTGCGTGCGCGAGATCAACTCACGCAAAGATTTGGTTAATATTGCTAGGTGACTAATAACCACCTTAAATTAAAATTAAAAAGAGACGAGTGTTACATCTCTTTTTAATTTGACGAATGATTTTTCTAGCTTATTATTCCTTTCTGACTATTTATCATTTTGCTTGATTTACTCATTGTCGACTGTCACTTAGCTTATATATATATGGCTTGCTAATCGAGCGTTCAGAGTTCAAATCCCAATGAGGTTGAAACTTTTTTCTCTTAATAATGTTTAATAATATTTATAATAATGTATATTTATCAATATAATATTTGCAAAATTAATTTTTATGTTTTGCTTTATGAAAGCGTTTTTTTAAATAAATTTTAAGAGAGTTTAGAATATTTTTACGATATTTATCGAATATACCCAACAGGCAGATCGAATCTCTTACAATATCATACTCGATATAAAACCTTTATTATTGACGATTGTACAATATACAATTAAGTTAAAGACAGTATTCACTTAAAATAAGTCTATAAGCGTAATTTTAGAATTTCCAACATGGCGCATTTCCAACTCTGCGCTTCCTTTCCTCAACGGCTTCACGCGGGAATTGGCACCCACTAGATTTTTGCGAACCGACGTTCTTATTTACTTGACAGATTGTCTCGACTTTGACTAATTTTACTTCCAAATTTTACTCCATCACCTTTTAATCTATTAGCAATCATTATAATCATTGACCATTACTCAATTCCGGCAACAAAATCACATTTTTCAGGAGACTAATTAATGATTTAACATAAGAATTAAATTTTATATTTGTTTAATAGCACTCTCCTATATTTTCCTCTAAATTTTCAAAACTTCTAAACAAAACTAATGTCACAACAATATAACGTAATTCTAAAAAAGAGACTTAGGCATGATTTTAAATCTCAACGCTATTATAACATATTTACATTTACTTGTTCGCACAAAATTCACCTTTCTCTATTATTCTCTTAATCAAGGATAAAATTTAAAACTCAAGAAATAATATCCTCCATTTTGACGAGATGTTCGTTTACTTTTAAGCCATCGGCGGTTAATTCCGACTCAAGTTTCTCGATTTTTCCAAGAGCTTCGCTCAATTGTTTTTGAGTATTGGCATTATAGTTTACTAAAGACTGAACTCTTTGTTCATTTTCCTATATCTCGATATTATATCAACTACCCTGGCGTTTAATCCATTCTCCTCAAAATCTGGATTATTAGTTATAGTATAAACTGTTCTAAAAAGTTTATACTATCACTAATAAATTTCTTCTGTGGAAAAACTTTTTATTTTTATTAAATAATAAAAATAAAAAGTTTTTCCAAAATAACATATAAGGGTTTTTATTCCACGGGATCAAAATATCACCATCTAATTTGGCATTTCAAATAGAAATATTTTCCATATTATTTCATGTTGAAATTCTAATTTGAACTTGAAATATCTAGAAAAAATCGTTTTTGGAGTTGAATATTAGGGGTTCCACCGCTTTAATTGGGTCTATACAAAAAATTCTATAAAAAATTAGGCTAAATAAAAAAAATTCTATATTATATAACATAAGGTAATTATTTTAACGGTTCAAAACTATTCTGTGATTTAGGGGTGGTTTATCTATAAAAACGCTTTTATTTGCAAAAACCCTGTAACACGTCAACTTTTTATAGTATGTTCAAAATAATTTTGATAAAAATGTATTAATTCTATTGCAAATATTATTAAAAAATAGTTTAAAAAATAGGGTTTATCTGTAATAAATAAGGGTAGCCACCCAAAGAAACCAAGCTATACTTGATTGTTTCACCATACAAATAGAATTCTTTTCCAATTTGTTTTATTTCAGAATATTAATTAAAACTTAAGATATTTGAAAAAAAAGGTTTTCGACGGTAAACTTTAGGGCCGTTTTCACCCCTTTATAATAGCTTTGGGACGAAAAAGAAAACGTGTCTCTTATTTTTCGATTCTCTACAAGGTAACAAAAATTAATACTCGACTTCAATTCAATTCCCAACCGACGCCAAGTCATCAAAGTGCGGACAAAGCGTCTCATGGGCCACATAAATATCGCGCACTAATACCCGATTAAATTTTGCAACCGACTCCACATTCGGGGCCACTGTAAGGTGGTGGACTTTGCCTCTGGATCTCCAAATTCTTGGCAGCAACGTCAGGTTAACTCTGAAAACGCGAAAACTGAATTTATATGGCGCTAGGTTCCCGCAGTTCTGCTCGGCTAAATTCAGCTCCAAAGACTTCCTTCTCTCGAGCGGATTCGCTGCAATTAATAATCGGGTCATAACTGGTGATAGGTTAGAACAACAGACACTTAGAACATTACATCGCAGTATAGTAACTTGAATAGCAGACAACACAGCTGCTCACAGAGAAATATGTCGAATTGGTAAAACGTGATCTTTCTTTCCCTCATCATTCGGCGCGGTATTTTCAAACAGAAATTTGAAATCGATTGAATTTTTTCACCTCTTGTTTACGTGTTTACATTAAATTATAAAATGACTACATAAAATTTAAGAATTTCCGTTTCAAATATATATTATTTTAAGAAATTAAGTTAAGAGCAAGTATACTGAAATGCAAAATAAACTCTTAATTTATGAATATTCTGTATTTACTCGTTTTCAGTAATTTGTTAACAACTGCAATGTTAACAACTGTACTTTTTTTACGCAAAGCGGTTTCAGGAACATGCTCTACGGAGAATTTCTTATCGAAAAGGCAGATAAAAACAAGTTGATTTTTTGAAAGTTGTAACCCAGGCTTGACCCCTTAAACACATTTTTTTAATAAATTCCAAAGTATGAGATTGCACACATTGACCTTTTCACTTGATAGTCTTCAAGTGAATTTTTTTTACTCTAACATAAGTATGTACTACATAAAAAGTACTTAAATTGCTGTTTTCTATGACATACAGTAACCAGAGTAAAAATGTATGAATCGTGTAAAAAGATTATATTTAGTTAGGTGACCAAAGTAACGTTATTAAATAAAATAAAACTTAATTTAAATTATACTGAAAATTGTTTACGTAAGGATAGCGATTTGCGAAGAGTACTATAACGTTAGTATTGGAGTAATAGATAAGATTGAAGGAACCTACGTGCCAAAGAATAATGAGAAAAAATTATATTTTTGTAGTTATGGACTTTTTTATATAATTAAAATTAAGCTGAATATTACATAATATTACTACGTGGTAAACAACGTGGCTTTATGAGTGGATAATCACTTCGATTGCTAGCAACAGTGACTATTATAATTATGTATAAATAATAATACTTACTTTTGATTGCTGTATACCAGGAATTTTTAAAACCGAAGTCATTATTTTAAAAATCGGTTTTATATTATCTATTGCTGACAATAATAAAACTAAGCGACGAAAAAGGTTTTCGAGTTGCATTATCAATCCACTCCATGTCGTTACACCTGGACCAAGTCCTGCTTCTAACGGTAAACAATCCAAGTAACAAGCTATGTTGTGTAAAATTATTGAAAGAAAATCTGTTGGTAAAGACTTTTTAATGTTGAGACTCTGAAACCAAATTCAATGATATAGTATTAATTTAATGATCATATTGAAGGCAATAAACAAAATATAGTACAATTATTCAATTAGCCAGAAAAGTATTTTTTTCACTCTCGACCGAGGCCTCTTTTTGTCTCTGAAAATAGAGCACACGTAATTTTATTTATTTATTTAGCAATTGACATTGTATTTATTAATAAAAGTGTCTAAGTTTGTTGGTAATTCTTTATTTTGATTTTTTTTTTAATTTTTCAAAATTTACGATAAATTTAATAAAACAAATTTGCCTCACTTATTTTACTTTTGTCTGAATTTTGATGATTATGAATAATAGTAAACTCTCATGCGACTAAGCTGTGTAGCCACTGTATTTCTTGAAAAGTGTGTTATTATAAGCCACCCGCAGGCTCTCTCGCACAAACCCCTGAACGCGTGCAACCCGACACATAGTCAATATAGCGTACCGCGCCAGTAGTTTCGCGCCCGGCCAGGCGGCAACGCCAACCAGTTTCTGGAAGGGGACATAGAGGTGCCGGGTCCGGCGCTAAGGCAGATCTATCTCTCCCCATCTCCCCCTCTCTACTCAGATCCCGGATCTGGTAGAGGAGCTCGGTGCCTAGACAACTTGCGTAGCTACCAGAAAACGGAATAAATCTGATTTTTGTTTACAGATAATTACTTCATAGTTATTTCGCTTCCCTCTTCTTATCACAAACCCAGACCTCTTACGCAGCCCTGCGGGCCAAATTGGAGCTCACTGGGCTCTATCTCACTCAAGCCCACAGGGCAAGAGTTGTGGAACAAACATAAGGCTCTTCAGAGCCCTTCCTCTTCCCCCTTTACAAGAACTGGGTGGTGAAGCCTTCACCAGGTCGGGCGGCCTTTCCTCGTCCAGACTCGCTCCCAGAGTCGACCTAGAGAGGTGCGAGCCGTGCCCGCTCTCTAGGCAACGTAGAAGCTTTGGCGAGGCCTTGGCAGCGGCACTAGAGTTATTACCATGGGCAGCACCAGAGGCATCATCACGGGCAGTACCAGCCCGCCTGCACCCGTGCCCTCCGACAGACGGCCCGACACCTCCGCACTTAGCGCTCTTCAGGCCGCTCTGCCGATCTCTCCGCGCTCGCCAGCGCCCACTCTCCTTGCACCCCTACTAATAAAATACTTATAGAGAAACACAGATCATCTCACAACAAAAAGGCTGGAGAGAAGAACAGAGCTCTTATTGTGTTCATGTTCAGATTCAAGTTACCCAAGTCCGAATATTCGCTGGGGCTTTATTGAGGTAAACGACATATGGAAATTTTTTTCGATATCATCTACATTGAGCGTTGTACCAGACTGACAGTATTGTTTTGTTTAGCGAGATATCGCTAGATTCAATAAAGCTCCTGATCTTATATATAAGAGTCTAACAATTTGTTGACGTTTCAGAAATCAGTTGACGTTTTAGAAAGAAAAGTTGGTTTGCTCCGAGAAGTGGCAACGACCCAGTTGGAAAATTGTCAGTCTATGGAAGACTACATCAACCGAATTATCGGAGCCTCTCATCACTTAAATAGTATTCGAGTGAACGTATCGGATGAGTGGCATGCTGCTACTCGCTGGATTACCGAAGGAATACAGACCGATGATCGTGGCACTTGGCAGTGCAGGTAAGCCTATTACATGTGATTTCGTCAAGACAAAACTCATTCAAGAAAGCCGCATAGCGAAAATATACGACGAACGCGAGGCTCAAGGATTTCTTATCTACCGGAGTCACTTTGATAATGAGACGAGATCATCCAACCAACAGTAGTATCAATCTACTGGCAGCAGCACCGGCCGCAAGAAAGCGAAATGTTTCAACTGCAATCGTTTTGGACACTATTCACACGAGTGTACCGCTCCTCGTAAACATGATGCGAAAGTTAATGTTGTAAAGCCGGATTTCGAAAATCTCGATGAATTCGAGGAAACTAATCCTGTATGTGGTTTTTTAGCCTTGACAGCCACGGCTCAAATCCGAGATAAAGATTTAATTTTAGACTCTAGAGCGCCCGTTCATATGTGCAACGACTTAAATTTATTGCACAAACTCTCCAAGTCCAGCATTGAAACCGGGACTACCACTGACCAGAACAGTATTGCAGTGCTAGGAGAAGGCGAGGCTATTCTATTGAGCAACCAAAATTCCAGCGACAAAATTTTTCACCTCCGCCAAGTACTCTATATACCGCAGCTCACCGTAAATCTCGTATCAGTAAGAACGTTAAATCAATCTGGTTATAAAGTCATAGACAAAGGCTGTCGAATGTCAACCAAGGACGATCGTACGTTGTTCGAAGGAAAACTAAATCAAAACAATTTGTATATACTTAATTTACAAGCAAACAAAAATGCAACAAGGAAACTCTCACCGCATTAATCTCCAAATCGAATACACCTGTCAACATAATCAATCAGCTATCGGAATAAATATTCCCCATGGATCAAACCTCTCATGCGACATGTGTGTGAAGGGTAAGCTGGCTAAACAGACATTCAAATTAAATACTCAAAGGGCTGGCAAACGACTTGAATTGGTACATAGTGATGTTTGTTACGTCCCTGAATTATCGCCGAGTTCAGCTAAATATTTTCTTACCTTCGTCGACGATCACACCAGAAAAGTTTTTGTGTATTTTCGCTTCGTTAAATTTGTAAAAACACAATGTAAAGACAAATTCAAGGTTCTTAGAACGGATAATGGTACCGAGTATATCAATAAGGAATTTGCATCTCATCTTTCATCTATGGGTATCATAGATCCCCAACATCAAACCTATGTACCATATAAACCTCAATAAAATGGACGAGCGGAACGAATCAATAGAACTTTATTCGACAAGACCAGGTGCATGCCCATAGAGTCAGAACTACCAAGAAAATTTTGGGCAGAGGCAATAGCGACAGCCGCATATATAAGCAACCGCTCACCGAAGAGAAGTTTAAATGGTCTGACTCCGGAGCATTACTGGACTGGAGTAAAGCCCGACTTGTCTAGTCTAAGAGTTTTTGGGTGTAAAGCATTAGTCCATATACCACTTCAATTGAGAGATAAACTCGACCATAAAGCTATAGAATGCATTATCCTTGGATATGCCTCAGACCAGAAGACATATCGACTATGGGACCTCAAAGCTAAAAAAGTCTGCTACACAATCAGACCACTCAAATACAGTTATTTTTCCTATGGGCTCATTAGAGGTCTCAAATGAAGCTTGATCTGATTAAGATACAGAAGAAGACGCCAACACAATGGATCCCACAGCAACCTAACTTCGACGTACTCCACCTATAGACGACGGCGAAACACTATCTACTAGCACACCAACTGCAAATAACACCGATGAATCCCCTCTTAAAAGCCCACACAGCTCAGACGATGAAGACGAACACCAGCAGCGAAGATCTCAGAGACCCAGAAGAAAGCCAAGACGATTGCACGACTACGTCATATTCTCATCTACTAGCGGGCACGTTGAAACTCAATGCTTCAACGAGGCTATTACCGGAAGCGAGAAGCACCAATGGTGGAATGCTATGGAAGCGGAACACCAATCAATGATTGACAATGATGTCTCGGTGCTACGTGATCTACCGACTGATCGTAAAGTGATCGGGTGCAGATGGGTCTACAAAAAGAAACTCAGCTCCGACGGATCCATCAGGCACAAGGGTTACGATCAATTGAAGGGATCAATTGATTTTACAGACACGTACTCACCCGTCGTGCAATTCACGTCGCTACGCATACTCTTTGCTTTTGCGACTAAACTCAACCTCGACATCTACCATCTACACATAAATACAGCATTTTTACACGGGACACTGAAAGAGACTATCTTCATGCAATAACCGAAAGGTTTTATTCAACAAAATGATAATAATAAAGTGTGTAAGAGTTAGATAAAGCCATGAAGTCGCAAAATTTGGTTCGTTCTGAATTTCACACTTCTATGTATTATCATTTTAATAAAATGAAACTTATCATCATAACTGTATCAGTCGATGGTCTTTTAATTTTTTCTAATAGTATTGATTTTATTCAGATGTTCAAGGAATTTATGCAAAAACTTTCTCAGTTAAGGACCTTGGACCCGTGAAACGATGTCTGGGAATCGACGTCATACGTGACCAACAGCGCGGAACCATCAAGCTCAGTCAGACTAGCTACATCAATGTCATACTGCTGAGATTTAGTATGGATAATTGCAAATGAATTTTCACCCCAATGGAAGTTAATTCTAATTTATTCTCGTCGGAATCTAAGAAGGGAACGGTTTATCTTAATATCCCGTACCAAAGCGCAGTGGGCGCACTTATTAATTTAACGCAAGCGCCACGCCCAGACTTGGCTTATACGGTCAGCAGTGTGAGTCGATTCAACGGCAATAACGATACGTCACATTAGGAGGAAGTCAAGCGTATACTCACGTATCTGCCAAAAACTAAAGATTTATGTTTACAATATTCTCAAGATAAAAACAGCCATCTTATTGGATATTGTGATGCAAGCCATGGTTGTGACGGACACGATGCGAGGTCAGTCTCGGGATATATTTTTATTATGCAAGGTGGAGCAGTAAGCTGGAATTCCAGGACACAGCAGACTGTGGCGTTATCCAGCACAGGAGCAGAATATCTGTCTCTTACTGCCGCTGCTCAGGAGGCCATTTGGTTGAAAAATATCACAGTAGAGCTTGAAATGCAGCCTCGCATACCAAGTCTTATCTACTGTGACAACAAAGGTTCTATTGATCTCTGCAAAAATGCGCACTTTTGTCCTCGTACCAAACATATAAACATAAGATACCATTTTTTGAAAGAAAAAGTCGATAATCAGGAACTAGAGGTGACGTTTATTCCATCGAATCAAATGACTGCAGATCCACTCACAAAAGCGACGCCAAGTTCAAGACTGGATAAATTTAAAAATGAAGTGGGATTATCTAATGTGTAATTTTGTATATATATATATTTTTTTCAATTCTATCTTTTTTTTTACTTATGTATTGTGTGTGGGATATGGATGGAGAGAGAGAATTTTGATTGAGTGGGCGTGATAAAATTGCTACGTTAGTACAATCAAAATTGGCGCCATGCGTCGGCTATATATATATATATATATATAAATATATATTTATCGGCGTGGTTTAATATACACAGGCGACGCGAAACTTATTCAAACAAACGCCTAAATATGTAGACCAAATGTCTACTCGCTTCACTTCCGTGTGAGCCACAATAGTGTAAACTCGTAATTGTTGTACCTTTAATAAATCTTGTCATATTCTTTCTCCAAGTATACATTCAATTTATTCAACCCTGCGTACTCTAACAACAGTTTGCGTATATTATTATTATACAAAAAAAATAATATTATACATAAAATTTATTTAAAATATGAAAATGTAAAGTTTTGTAAGAAAATATTATAGGGAAAATGGAGTACGAATGTCTTTCTTGTGATAAGATTTTTAAAACTAAATGTAGTTTGGTTACACATCTCAAAATTCATTCTGGAAAGAATATTTTTGAATTAAATAGTGTAATTCTTACGGTATAATGAATATAACTATTTTTCAAATAATAAAATTATAAATCAAATGGAAGGAGAACATGAAACATATTTAAGTATATCGTCATCTTTAGGTGAAACTATAACATCTAACGTATTTATTAAGACGGTATACTTATTATTATAAAAAAGTCCACAAAAATTTTCAAAATTAAAACAGAAAATTAAAACTGGGGCGTTGGTGAGCGAAGCGAGCAGGGGGCGAAGCCCCACTAGTATATATATATATATATATATACATAAATTTGTAATAATAGATTGAAACAGGCTGCTTCTTATGCTTCTACTTACTTATCCGAGATCATAAATTACTTTTCTCGAGCTAGCCGTTCTTTCTGGCTTACAAGGAAGTTTACTATGTTGCAGATCACAAAAATATATAAAACACGTATTTTTTTCTACCCATAAACGTTATATAGGGGTGAAAATGACCTCTAAAGTTCACCCAAAAAACAGTATTTTCTTAAATATCCCAAAAAACATTAAAATAGCTGAATGAAGCCAACGCTAAAAATTACAGAATGATATAGGCTACAAAGAAGCACCACTTTTAGTTTAAAGGGTTTCAGCCCCTATTTTTTCATAAAAAAAATAAGTTTTTTCAAATAATTTTAAGTCATCAACATTACAATAAATTTTGCATCGCCTTAGAACTGATTCCACATCAAAGAGTATTATAAAATATAGTCGACCTATTTCGTCGTTTTCGAACCAACGAGTCACGAAATTAGTATTACGAAATTAGTCCTGGTGTTGGCGGTGGCACAAGGTGTCAACGCCGCTGTACTTTTCACTCTCTTTCTCTCTCTTCACACTCACACGCGTATGCGGACACCTTCGTGTTGTCGACATAATGTCGACGAGGTCCGCACGAGAACTGACTAAAATCGCGCGCTCTCGTGAGCTGCCGCTCATGTATGAGCCGCGCTGATTGACTCGCGGGCCCGCGAGCCGTTGAGCCTTGCGTTGCAGCCAGCCGATAGTCTGATTAATTACATCATCTTTTAGTAGGGTTCTGAATGATAAACGAAAAATAGCAGAGCTAGGTTTTTATATTATAATCATACCTACATAACTTTGAAAAACCAAAATTCATTGGCACGTAGCTTATCCCAGAAAAATATTTCGACTCTTTTAAGTAATTTAATGTTTAGATACAAAATACCAAATACGTCAACTAAAATTTTATTATCGATTTTTATATATAATTATGTACATGTTTATATACGTACATTTATGATCTAAAAATTATAAATAGATTCTAAGTCCTTTTTATTTATATATTATATTAAAACTCGACAAAAGTAAATATATATAAAACGCACACGCATAAAACACCCAGAACACACACACACACACCCACACACACACACACATATATGTATATATATATATATATATATGTATATATTCTTTTTTCCTTATATATGATATCGAAACTTGACAAACTTAAATATAAAAAAACGGTTTAGAGTTGTATTGCAACAAAAAAATTCTTTACAAGTACACACGCGCGTAAAACACACACAACATATATATATATATATATATATATATATATATATATATATATATACATACATACCTAAACAGAATATGAAAAGTGTTAAGAAATTATGTTAATGTTTATATATTTTGTAACTGAAATGTCTGCCAAAAGTTTGCCAAGTATTAACAAATACTTCTGCTTCTTCAAATTGCACAATTTATGGATCAAAACCATCTGAAATGAATCACTTAAATGATGTAAGAGCTACCGAAAATAATAAAAACGCCTATGAATATGGATTACAAACTCTATATGCTTGGATAAGATTTATGGAATGTGTACTTCATATTGCTTATAAGTTACCATACAAACAATGGCAAGCCAAAACACCTCAACAAAAACAAATAAGTAATGATAGAAAACAAATGATACAAGGTGAAATTCGTAAACAGTTAGGACTAATCGTAGATATGACACGTCAAGGAAGTGGTTCAACTAATGATGGAAACACTGCACGCAAGTTTTTTGCAAATTACAAAATTGTTATTGTTTAGATTTTATGTAATTCTACAAGTTTTGGCTTCCGGAAAAGCAATTGATGTTGAGAAATTTCGTATTTTCGCCTTTAAAACTGCAAAAATGTATGTAGAAGATTATGAATGGTACTTTATGCCAGCTTCAGTACACAAAATTTTAATTCATGGAGCTGACATTATCGAATCTTTTGTTATACCAATCGGAGAACTTTCCGAGGAAGCACAAGAAGCTCGAAATAAAGATTTCAAAAAATGTAGAGAAAATTCTAGCAGAAAATCATCTTTAACAAATATGAACGAGGATATACTACATTTTTTGCTAGTTTCTGCTGATCCATATTTGGGTACTCTAAGGAATGAATATAAGAAAATTGAAAAATCATTATTGCCAGAAGCTAAAGAATTGATGTTGGTTGACAATAATACTGATGATGATGACGATTCTTCTGATGAAATATAAAAAATTAGTTAAACTCTGCTGTATTTAAAGATATTCGTTATTATGAACTTATCATTAACATTAGAAAAACAACTACTAACAATGTTTTTAGCCATCAAATCCTAATGTAATCAATTATTATTTATTATTTTTTCATCCCGTTTAAAATAAACAAAATTTTTTTTCAATTATTGGTTTGTTTTTGTTTGATAACGATTTTTTTTTCTTACAATTTAATATTTTTTATTGTGGTGAAACTCACTTGTCTTTGAATGTAAAGTATAGGTTTATAAATAATTTAATATAATAATTTAGAGACAGAATTGATGCAACATAAAAATGTATACTTATAAGAACCGATCAATTTTCCCTTACACGCTATTTTGTAAGTGGCCTCATTGTTTCATTTATTATGGCAATTGAGCAAATAAAATTTTAGTTTACGTATTTCGCATCTGAACGAAATTATATTATACTTAAAAGAAAGGAGTATATTTCTGGAAATTAAATTAGCAGCGAATATTTATTGCAAAAATACCTAGTTAAAAATATAAGTACAATCACAACATACCTAGATAAGTTGGACAAAATAATGTTACAGACATTTCTTACGAAATATCAGATGAAATATCATTTACCATAAGAATCAAATAGAGATTACGATTTATTTTGCGATTTTTGCAAAAAATGTAATAGAAAAAGCTAGCTCTGCATTTTTTGGTTATGATTCGGAAGACTTAAACCACTATTGTAACTAAAAATACATTATTATAATTTATTAGCATAATTTGCATTTTTCGTGAGTAATACATTTTTATTACTAAGTTGTAACTATGTCCTTTTTGTTTATTCTAATGTAAGCCACCTTTATATTTTTTTGGGAACGATTCGAGCAGTTAGACTATTTATTCTATGCTTTAAATCATAATTTTCATAATTTTTAGCAATTTTTAACGCGTTTTTTATTTTTTGCAAGAGAACTATATCGATTGCCAAATGGGGACTTGTGCAGATACTTTCGCAGTGTAAAAAGGCATCTCTATGAATTTTTTGGTGTTGATTTCAATGATATGACAGTGTACATTTTGGATTTTCAGGTTTAAAGGGCATTTTTCGTACTTTTTCGATTTTCCACGGAGTTGTATTGATTATAATTTAAAATCCTACTGTGGAGGCCGAAAAAATACATTTTTAGCTTCAATTTAAAAAAGACTGATTTGGTCCACTTTTCTGTTTTCTATGTTAAATTTGAATTTTGAAATTAAAATTTCCTGTTCTTCCTTGATTTTTCACGGGACGGCAGTGAGCTTAATTCAAAATCGGGCTCGAGCAATCGATAGGAAATTTCCTCAGCTTCAATTTAAAAAAAATCGTTTTATTTCGTCCATCCTGAAGGTCTCTAGAGTGATTTGTCCTCAGCGACCTTGTTTCATCCCACTGTGCAACGGAGAGGTGCCTCGGGGCTTGGCGCGTGGCTGTATGCAGATGTACAGCGGGCGGCTAAGATTACCTTACCTCGCAGTCGGAGTCGAATTCAACAGCTTCTCCGGGAACAGTAGCACTCTCAGCGACCAACACACCCAGGGCAGTGCAAAGAATCTCACCCCGAATTGATACAAGAATATCAGGTAAGAAGCTATACGAATCGCAACAAGTTGTGCTCGAAAAATAATGCGACTGCTCGGTTCGGTGGTCCCTTACTCAGTGCCCCAGCAGCGACGGTAGCGCGGCACACACATACTCGCATACACGCGCGCCCCTCCCTCTCCCCCTCACCCCCTCTCCCCCTCTCTCCCTGTTCCCCTCACCCTCTCTCCCTCTCTCCCTCTCTCTCTCTCTCTCTCTCTCTCTCTCTCTCTCTCTCTCTCCTCTCTCTCCCTCTCTCCTCTCCCTCTCTCCCTCTCTCTCCCTCTCTCTCTCTCTCTCTCTCTCTCTCTCTCTCTCTCTCGAGAGAGAGAGAGAGAGAGAGAGATAACTGAGTCGATGGTTCACTCGTTATAGGCTATTCTATGTTAAAAGAATGCAAAGTGAAGATACGACGACGCTATGTTTTTTACTTCTCTCAAAGATCGGTAATGTCTCAGGCTTATTTTAAACTCCTAAAATAATATACTTATTGTCAAAATTTAAAATAATAATTATTATTATTGTTTCAGATGTTTCATAAATTTAGTTGGAGGAAGCAACGTGCCAATGAATGGGCAGCGGTTTTTGTTTTGATGGTATTCTTAAGATTGAAATGTTTTTCACAAACATATGCCGTTTCCGTTATTTTGCATCCTAAACGTTCAGACTACTGCTTCCTTTGATCCAAAAATATTGGAACACTAAATAGAATCGATTTTTATTGTTCTGACTTGCAATTTCTTGGAAAACAAAGGATTGTAATAGAGTTTGCAGTAGAGAAAATACAACTCTCTGGATTTACCAAAAGCAAGGCTAACCAGGTAATGGATAATAGTACCCGAGCCTGCGATGCTACTATGGCAAGAAGTCTGCCCAGTCATAGACGACCACCAACATACTGATGGAATAAAGAGGTGGAAAGCGCCCGTACTGAGTGCCATCGGACTAGAAGACAGGAGTAGCGATGTAGAAAGAAATAATATAGAACTGCAAGAGGTCAAAATATAGTAGATACCACCTAACAAGCAATGAAGGATGCCAAACGGAAACTTAAGAAGATAAGCCGTACCCATAAACAACGGTGTCTGAAAGAATTTCAGGACGAGGTCAATAAAGACCCCTGGGGTCGACCTTATAAAATAGTAATAAAGAAGAGCAAGGGAGGTTGCGTACTTCCTCCCAAGTGCCCGGAAATTGTGCAACGGGTAGTGACTACACTGTTCTCCAGACAGCGGAATGAACCTTCTGTCATTGAAGCAGAGGCAAAGGAAGGAACTATTTTTCCTGGCACAACGGAGGAGCTACTAACTGCCTGCAAGAAGATCGGAAAGAGCAAGGCTCTAGGCATGCCATACCCAATATAGCATTGAAACATGCTATATAAGCTCAAACAGAGGTCTTCATGAACTTGTATAACTCATGTCTGGATGATAGTGTATTTCCTGACGATTGAAAGAAACAATCCCTCGTGCTGCTGTCAAAAGGAAATAAGCCCCCTAAAGACGCTTCATCATACAGACCGCTATACATGCTGGACACCTCAGGCTAGTGGAATATCAATACAGTTCTCGGAGAAAACAATAAACTCTGCACGCAGTGAGTTTGGTGATTGACACTGTGCGAACAGCGATAGAGGGAGAAGAGAGATGGAAAGAAGGATCTAAGAAGTACTGCATTGTCGTTAACTAGATGTCAAAAATTCATTCAACGCGGCTAAATGGAGCAAAATACACAAGGCACTTTGGAAGCAAGAAGTACCTTTACTTATAAGAAAGATAATGTCCGTCTAATTCAAGGATAGACTCTTATTATATGAGACGGAGGATGTACCCCAAGGATCAGTGCTTGGCCCACCTACCTGGAACGTCATGTAAGAGTGGATACTAACACTGCAAAACCCAAAGGGGCAACGGTGGTAGGATTCGCGAAGCAGTCGTAGTAGCGAAAAACTTATAAGAAATAACAGACATATCTGACGAGCCTATTCTGTAATACACGGATGGCTGATAGGGATAGAACTGAAGCGGGCCAGCCATGAAATTGAAGTTCTTCTTGTTTCTAGTAGGAACAAGATAGATAAAATAAGACTGGTGGTGGATGGGTACGAGATAATTTCTCAACCGACCATTAAGTAGCTAAGCATTACCGAAGATGCAAAGACTAACGCTCAAGCAGCATATTGAAATGATGAGTAATAAAGCAGCAAAAGTTGAAGCTGCTTTATCGCGTTTTATACCGATTGTAGGAGGACCAACTGTTGTACGAAGCTCCAATATAGGCAGATTGTCTCCCTGTAGACGATGTTTAGGTGTCAGAATGAACCCAGGTCAAAGCGATATCGTCTACAAGGAAGAGCACCAGATATTCGTCGAATATACCAAAAAATAACCGTGTCTACCTGTAGACAATGTTTAGGTGTCAGGATGACCCCCAGGTCGACGTGACATTGTCTACAAGGAATCGCACCAGATATTCGTCGAATATACTGGAAAGCACCCGTGTCTCGCTGTATACGATATCCAGGTGACAGGATGATCAGCAGGACGACGTGACATCGACTACAAAGAATAGCACCAGGTATTCGTTGAATATACAGGAAAACACCCGTGTCTCCCTGTAGACAATGTCAAGGTGTCAGGATGACTCCCAGGTCGACGTGACATCGTCTACAAGGAATAGCACCATGTTTTCGACGAATATAATGGAAAATAACCGTGTCACGTTGTAGAGGATGTGCAGGCGTCAGGATGAATCCCAGGTCGACGTGACATCGTCTACAAGGAATAGCACCAGGTATTCGTCGAATATACTGAAAAACACCCGTAACTCCCTGTAGACAATGTTTAGGTGTCAGCATGACGCCCAGGACAACGTGATATCGTCTACAAGGAAGAACTCCAGCTATACATCGAATATACTCGAAAACACCCCTGTCTACCTCTATACAATGCCCAGGTGACATAATGATCAGCAGGACGACGTGACATCGACTACAAGGAATAGCACCAGGTATTCGTTGAAAATACAGGACAACATGGATGTCACCCTGTAGACTATGTCAAGTTGTCAGGATGACCCCCAGGATGAAGTGACATCGTGTAAAAGGAAGAGCAATAGATATTCGTCGAATATACTAGAAAACACGCGTGTCACGCTGCACAGGACGTCCAGGTGTCAGGATGATCCCCAGGTCGACGTGACATCGTCTACAAGTATTAGCACCAGGTGTTCGTTGAATATAGTGGGAAACACGCTTGTCGCCCTGTTGACAATGCCCAGATGTCAGTATGACCCCCAGGACGAAGTGACATCGCCTACAAGGAAGAGCACTAGATATTCGTCGAATATACTAGAAAACATGCGTGTCACCCTGTAGACTATGTCAAGGTGTCAGGATGACTCGCAGGTCGACGTGACATCGTCTACAAGGAATAGTACCAGGTTTCCGACGAATATACTGGAAAAAACCCGTATCTCCCTGTAGACTATGTCAAGTTGTCAGGATGACCCCAAGGATGAAGTGACATCGTGTAAAAGGAAGAGCACTAGATATTCGTCGAATATACTAGAAAACACGCGTGTCACCCTGCACAGGACGTCCAGGTGTCAGGATGATCCCCAGGTCGACGTGACATCGTCTACAAGTATTAGCACGGGTGTTCGTTGAATATAGTGGGAAACACGCTTGTCACCCTGTTGACAATGCCCAGATGTCAGTATGACCCCCAGGACGAAGTGACATCGTGTACAATGTACATCTATAGACATGAGTATACTATAAAGAAACTGTGTCTCCCTGTCGATGTCTAGGTGTCAGAATAAGCTCCAGGTCGACGTGACATCATTTACAAGGAATAGAACTAGGTATTCGTCGAACATACCGAAAAACATCCGTGTCTCCCTGTAGGGGGTGTACAGGTGTCAGAATGACCCCCAGATCGACGTGACATCGTCTACAAGGAATAGCACCAGGTATACGTCCAATATACTGGAAAACACCCGTAACTCCCTGTAGACAATATTTAGGTGTCAGCATGACGCCCAGCACCACGTGATATCGTAAAGAAGAGGACCAGATATTAGTCGATTATACTAGAAAAAACGCGTGTCGCCCTGTATACGCTGTCCAGGTGACAGGATGATCAGCAGGACAACGTGACATCGACTACAAGGAATAGCACCAGGTATTCCTTGAATATACAGGATACCATGCGTGTCACCCTGTAGACTATGTCAAGGTGTCAGGATGACTCCCAAGTCGACGTGATATTGTCTACAAGGAGAAGCACCAGGTATTCGTCGAATATACCGAAAAGAAATCGTATCTCCCTGTAGATATGCAGGTGACAGTATGACCCCCAGGTCAACGCGATATCGTCTACAAGGAAGAACTCCAGGTATACATCGAATGTACTGGAAAACACACGTGTCTCCCTGTATACGATGTCCAGGTGACAGGATGATCAGTAGGACGACGTGACATCGACTACAAGCAATAGCACCAGGTATTCGTTGAATATACAGGAAAACATGCGTGACACCCTGTAGAGTATGTCATTGTGTCAGGATGACTCGCAGGTCGACGTGACATCGTCTACAAGGAATTGCACCAGGTATTCGTCGAATATACCAAAAAGAAATCGTATCTCCCTGTAGATATGCAGGTGTCAGCATGACCCCCAGGTCAACGCGATATCGTCTACAAGGGAGAACTCCAAGTATTCATCGAATATACTGGAAAACACCCGTGTCTCCCTGTATACGATGTCCAGGTGTCAGGATAAGCCCCAGGTCGACGTGACATCATTTACAAGGAATAGAACTAGGTATTCATCGAACATTCCGATAAACATCCGTGTCTCCCTGTAGGCGATGTACAGGTGACAGGATGATCAGCGTGACACCCTGTAGAGTATGTCATAGTGTCAGGATGACTCGCAGGTCGACGATGACATAGTCTACAAGGAATAGCACCAGGTATTTGTCGAATATACTGGAAAATACCCGTAACTCCCTGTACACAATGTTTAGGTGTCAGCATGACGCCCAGGACAACGTGATATCGTCTACAAGGAAAAACTCCAGGCATTAATCCAATATACTGGTAAACACCCGTGTCTCCCTTTATACGACGTCCAGGTGACAGGATGATCAGCAGGACGACATGACATCGACTACAAGGAATAGCACCAGGTATTCGTTGAATATACAGGAAAACATGCGTGTCACCCTGTAGACTATGTCAAGGTGTCAGGATGACTCCTAGGTCGACATGACATCGTCTGCAAGGAATAGCACTAAGTTTTCGAGGAATATACTGGAAAATAACCATGTCACCCTGTAGACGATATCCAGGTTTCAGGATGAATCCCAGATCGACGTGACATTGTCTACAAGGAATAGCTCCAGGTATTCGTCGAATATACTGGAAATACCCCTGTCTCCCTGTATTACTTGAATATACAGGATACCATGCGTGTCACCCTGTAGACTATGTCAAGGTGTCAGGATGACTCCCAAGTCGACGTGATATTGTCTACAAGGAGTAGCAACAGGTATTCGTCGAATATACCGAAAAGAAATCGTATCTCCCTGTAGATATGCAGGTGACAGCATGACCCCCAGGTCAACGCGATATGGTCTACAAGGAAGAACTCCAGGTATACATCGAATGTACTGGAAAACACCCATTTCTCCCTGTATACGATGTCCAGGTGACAGCATGACCCCCAGGTCAACGCGATATCGTCTACAAGGAAGAACTCCAGGTATACATCGAATGTACTGGAAAACACCCATTTCTCCCTGTATACGATGTCCAGGTGACAGGATGATCAGCAGGACGACGTGACATCGACTACAAGCAATAGCACCAGGTATTCGTTGAATATACAGAAAAACATGCGTGACACCCTGTAGAGTATGTCATGGTGTCAGGATGACTCGCAGGTCGACGTGACATCGTCTACAAGGAATTGCACCAGGTATTCGTCGAATATACCAAAAAGAAATCGTATCTCCCTGTTAGATATGCAGGTGTCAGCATGACCCCCAGGTCAACGCGATATCGTCTACAAAGAAGATGACCAGATATTCGTCGGTTATGCTAGAAAACACGCGTGTCGCCCTGTATATGATGTCCAGGTGACAGGATGATCAGCAGGACGACGTGACATCGACTACAAGGAATAGCACCAGGTATTCCTTGAATATACAGGATACCATGCGTGACACCCTGTAGAGTATGTCATGGTGTCAGGATGACTCGCAGGTCGACGTGACATCGTCTACAAGGAATTGCACCAGGTATTCGTCGAATATACCAAAAAGAAATCGTATCTCCCTGTAGATATGCAGGTGTCAGCATGACCCCCAGGTCAACGCGATATCGTCTACAAGGAAAAACTCCAGGCAATCATCCAATATACTGGTAAACGCCCGTGTCTCCCTTTATACGACGTCCAGGTGACAGGATGATCAGCAGGACGACATGACATCGACTACAAGGAATAGCACCAGGTATTCGTTGAATATACAGGAAAACATGCGTGTCACCCTGTAGACTATGTCAAGGTGTCAGGATGACTCCTAGGTCGACATGACATCGTCTGCAGGGAATAGCACCAAGTTTTCGAGGAATATACTGGAAAATAACCGTGTCACTTTGTAGACGATGTGCAGGCGTCAAGATGAATCGCAGGTCGACGTGACATTGTCTACAAGGAATAGCACCAGGTATTCATCGGATATACTGGTAAACACCCGTAACTCCCTGTAGACAATGTTTAGGTGTCAGCATGACGCCCAGGACAACGTGATATCGTCTACAAGGAAGAACTCCATATATTCGTTGAGTATACTATAAAGAAACTGTGTCTCCCTGTCGATATCTAGGTGTCAGGATAAGCCTCAGGTCGACGTGACATCATTTACAAGGAATAGAACTAGGTATTCGTTGAACTTACCGAAAAACATCCGTGTCTCCCTGTAGACGATGTACAGGTGTCAGAATGACCCCCAGATCGACGTGACGTCGTCTACAAGGAATCGCACCAGATATTCGTCGAATATACTGGAAAGCACCCGTGTCTCGCTGTATACGATATCCAGGTGATAGGATGATCAGCAGGACGACGTGACATCGACTACAAAGAATAGCACCAGGTATTCGTTGAATATACAGGGAAACATGCGTATCACCCCGTAGACGATGTGCAGGTGTCAGCATGACCCCGAGGTCGACGTGACATCGTCTACAAGGAATAGCACCAGGTTTTCGACGAATATACTGGAAAATAACCGTGTCACTTTGTAGACGATATGCAGGTGTCAGGATGAATCCCAGGTCGACGTGACATAGTCTACAAGGAATAGCTCCAGGTATTCGTCGAATATACTGGAAATACCCCTGTCTCCCTGTAGACGACGTCCAGGTGGCTGGATGATCAGGAGGACGGCGGAAGTAATTTCTTATTAACCTAGCTCTGTGTCAGGTGGGCGGAATTTCGCATTTAAGTTTCACTTATATTGTTTGTTTATTGAACATGCTATTCGTGAACTACGAGAGTTAAAATAATGTAGATTTACATTAAATGTTCGACGTATATATTTATTAAACTTTTGTACATGGAGTAGGTAGATTAGCACATTTAAGTTTTAAGTATATTGTTCGCTGTCGCTCGCCTTCCTCAGATTTGCCGGCGTATTTATTATTTAACACGCTGAGCGAGGGGTGGGTTTAGGATATATTGTTCGCTGTCGTTCCCCTTCCTCCCTGTTGGAAAGGTTTGATGGAAGTCGATTAGATCACATATTGACTTGAATAGTGAATCTTAATTCCACTTTTTGCATTAGAACTTGATAAACTGCGATAAAATACGATAAAAATCTATATAACTCGATTGAACTTAATATAAAAAATTAAATTAATCGATAGACCATGATCTTCTTCAAATTCTATTAATATCAATTGTAATTTTTCATATTAACTTTAATCGACTTATATAAATTTTTATCGTATTTTATCGCGTTTTATCAAGTTCTAATGCAAAAAGTGGAATTAAGATTCACTATTCAAGTTGATTAAAATCTTAATTGACTTAAATAGATTTCTATTCACTTTTTCCAGCAGAGCTCAGACATGCCAATGTATTTATTATTAAATTAACTGTGCGTTGGTTTAGTGGGTTTGCGCATTTACGTTTTAGATATATTGCTCGCTCACGCTCGTCTTCCTTCTATGTGCCGAAGTATTTTGTTATTTAACTAGCTGTCCATGGGGTAGATGGGTTTTTGCATTTAAGTTTTTAATATACTGTTCGCGGTCGTCCGCCTTCCCCAGACTTACCGACGTATTTATTATTAAACACTGTGAGGGAGGGTAGGTGGGTTTGGCATTTAAGTTTTAGATCTATTGCACGGCTTTCGATACCTGTGAGTCCTCTGGTGGCGAACTTGCAAACCCTGATAAAGGCATTCAAGTGAATATAAATAATACAAGGAACTGTGATAAATTGTATAAAAGTACACCTTCACCTTGAATTTTAAATTTTCGGTGCACTGATACCCAACTAAATACATATATAGGCATCAAAGTGTTTGAAATTTTGAATTGTTTGGTTGAGTGCTTTGAGTGATTCAGAAAGACAACAAAGAAGATAACGGTATAACTCTCAATTGAAAATTGTGTATTATTAACGTTCATAAAATGAAAACAAAATCAAAGTTATGCTGCGCTCAGTATTTTATTTAATATTAGCTCTGTGTTGACTACAAAGTATTTTGTTAACACTTTAAAAGAACTTGCTCAAGTGTTATATTTTCTTCTAAGATGACCACGCAAAGAATACATTCTAAACAACTTGCCTGATTGTTTTAAGAATTTTACAACCACCAAAATTGTACTCGATTGGTTTAAAATATCTATTAGACAGTCGAAGTGTCTGAAGTTTAGGATATCTACGTACTCCAAGTACAAATCTTGTAATACACAGAAATTTATGCTTGGTGTGACACCGTCTGGCATGATCTCCTACACCAACAACGCTTATGGAGGACCAGTGTCTGATAAATTTATATGAAAAAAATCCAACTTACTTAATAGAATGATAAGAAGTGTAGACAATCACACAAGGTCGTGGGGTTCAATACGAAATAAATGAACAATATTAACTTAGATTCGTTCTGTATTTTACTCAGCAATCTCCTACGTATTTCGTTTACATACAGGCGATCTCCGACCGCGCGCTTACTACTACAACATTCCCGTCGATTCACACACATACACGCTCTGTGGCTCGCATGCCACCACGCCGATGTTCGAGCGAGGAAATACCGGCGCACGCCCTGGGCGCGTATCCGGTCGTCTCGAATTCCTAATCACTGCTCCGGCGCCGAACTCGCTCGTGCCCGTCGGTGTAACCTCCTAGCCGCGGCGTGTTCGTCAACGCTCCGCCGGACGGTTTACCCGACGCGGACGGTGCAGCTGCCTCGCCCTTCCGGTCGTCTACCGGTGCCGACGACCGTAGCGTCCGTCGCAGCCTGCCCTCACGAGACTAGGAATCCGCGTCCCGACGATAACCAATCTCTCCCGACGTACGCAAGTCCCCAGGCGTACCCGCCTTTGCCGCGCCGGTGACGTCGCCCGAACCTCGACGCGAATACTCACTCACTACATACGATTATATCTAACTTAACGGGGCCGCTGCCCCAACTACTACCTACTTATATTACGCTCGGTTCTTAAGTTTACTTAATGCTAAGTCTTAAGCTAATGCGAGTTTGACGCGCGACCTAGAACTAGCGAAAATCGTGACCTTGTGTCGTCGTGTAGGTCAAGGTTGCGTCGCATACGAAAACGTGGACGATAGCGTGCCAGTGAAATTGTGGTCTTTGTCTTTATCGTGAAACGGTCATTGCAATAACGATAGTCGTATTATAATTGTTAGCGTCGGGGTAATAGCAATAATAGGTGTAATGATAGCGTCAGTGTAATAATCAGTCAGTGTAAACGATAGCATCAGCGTGAAAACGATAGTCATGGTGTAACGATAGCGTCGGTGTAATAGTAGTAGTCATCATGCAAACAATCGCGTCAGTCTGATAGCGGTAATTAGTATAACGATAGCGTCAGTACATTAGTTGTAGTCGTAGTGTAAACGATAGCGTCAGCATAATAATTGTAGTCAAGTGTAAGTGATAGCGTCAGTACGATAATTGTAGTCTTAGTGTAACGATAACGTCAGTACAATAATCGTAGTCATAGTATGAAACGATAGCGTCAGTACAATAGTTGTCGTCAGAGTATAAACGATAGCATCAGGATAATAATTGTCGTCCGTGTGCAACCGATAGCGTCAATATAATGATTGTAGTCACAGCATAAAACAATAGCGTCAGTACAATAGTCGTCAGTTAGTCCGGTGTACAGTAATTATTTTTTACGGTAAATCAGTCGAGGTGTAACGTACGCTAAATCCGCCGAACGACTCAGCGCTGTTAAGCCGACGAAGCATGCTGTAACCGCACTCATGCTCCGCCGCGCTCCCGCCGCCATGTTGGCCACGTGGCGATATAATTATCGTGAGTTCGCGCTACTCCGCAATCGGCACACTTAATCCCGCGAGCATCACTTAATTTAATTCACACTCTACTCACAGTTAGCAGCAGTCCGTCGCACAATACGCCTTTATCTACGCCAAACGTCGCCACGTGGTTCGTTACTCGATATGATCGGTGATGGGCTCGTGTCGAAAGGACCAGTCGCTACAGCAGCCAGAACGAAAAAGGGAAGAGGTGATGACCAGCGCTCGCGTCGACCCCTCTCGCCGTCGACGTTAGGGTGGATCGCTCGCCTACCTACGCTCGCTCTCGTGCGCTCGGGCCTAGCCGATGCCGGCCGAGGCTCCACGAATACGGCCGAACGCGTGCTCGCCGACTCGGCCGCTTGTAACTGGCAGTAGAGTGCCATGTTACAAAGTATAGAAGAATATTATTAATGTATTTATTCTATAATATGCAGAGTCTTAACTAACAAAGTTGTACTTACCGATTAATATATTGATATGTTGAATTGCAAATATGTGTTTGCACTTCCCACCTATACCAGCAGGACTTGAACACTTACAACAAATTTTTAAGGTTATTATTAACGGAAAGTTGTATATTAATTTCATGTGGTTTATCATGAATTTTTGATGATTGTGTTATATACGATGTTATAACAACCTTGTTATTATAACGAGTTTTACACCACACATTAAAATGTGATCTGCTATAACGGAATGAACGCGTTGTTAATTACGTTGCGGTTGCGCAGTCACCAGCGGCTTGCAATGCGACCGATGATCCTCGTTATAATCGAGTAGCCGACGGGCGTACTCTTTATTCCTTACCATTGCGCGGAGGCAAGTGGTTTGGGATCTCTGCACCAGGTCCCGCAGAGGCGACGGCTAGTCAGGTAGCACGCACTTCGAGAAGCGAAATGCGTGCCCGCGGAGGCGGCTGGGTTGCTAAAATACGTGAAGTGGCAAGAAAGGCGATAACGCATGCAAAATTTATAAAATAAGTAAAAGCGATAGTGGACGTTACAACATACAGTTTATTCAGTGCAAAGACGGATATTTACAGCAGCGTAGCAAGCATGTAAGCTGCGTGAAAAGCGTGTACGCGTGATGAGCTCGAGCGAGGTCAGCGAGAGCGCGAAAGCACTGGTGTGTGAGCAGGCGAGAGAAGGAGAGCAGGTACTTACAAATCGTAGCCGCAACAAAAGGCAGGAACTGGCACGTGCAGCAGGCGGGAAACGCAGGCTGCAGTCGTCGGGTCGATTCCACAAAAATCCTCCGCGAATTCGCACAAAATCACTATTGGCGCGCTTGACAAAATATATCCTTCAAAGGTCTTGCTCGTGAGCTAGTCGAAACGTATCTGTCGCTCTAGTCGTGTATCGCGTTGCTCTCTCTCTCCCTACTCTACTCACCTCTCGCTCGTCTCCGCTGTCTCTCCTGTAAACACATGTAGAACTTAACCTACAGGAGCATGCTGGGTTAGACGAGGGCTATCGCTCTCGTCACACTGCTAATAAAACGGCTTCTCCTTCAACAAGTGATCGTTTTAAACTTCTTAACATAGTTATTTTGCCATTTTTATACCATTTCCCATGCTCTTTTTAAAAATGAGTACCTTACTTAGGGATTGCATGTTCGCCACTAGAGGTCTCACAGGTATCATTTAGATGCCAATTTATTTATTAAACTTGATATGCGTGGGGTAGTCGGGTTTAAGGCATTTAAGTTTTAAATATATTGTTCGCTGTCGCTTGTCTTCCTCAGACATGCCGACGAATTTTTTATTAAATTAGATTTATTTTTCGTTTGTCTGTTCGGCTCAAGAAACACGTCGCGACTGACACGAAAGTAGTGCTGGTGGAGATTTTAATTAGGTTTTGAGGAGCTATCTCTCTCAACCACTATAATCAACCAAAACTTGCCGAGACGAGTCAATCTTTAACAGATTGTCATACTCAGTATAAATTATACAATTCACAGCAGCAGCTAATGCATCATGAAATTTCACATCGATTCTCACACTACCTCTTCTAATTTTAATTCCAATGAATATGATTGTTGGCCGATAAGTCGGGCGTCAAATCGAACGCAAAAAGACAGTAGCTATTTGTTTATGCATCACGGCTTATTCGATTACTGGTATTTGATAAATGCACACCTGTACCAGAAGAGAGTGTGTGATACGCGTCCACATGCCTTTTTGTATTTTAAAGTCTGGCTGTAGTGGTTTTGAGGGGACTTGTACACCATCCATATACAAAAACAAGAAATTAATATTTAAATTTTTGAAATTAAACAAATTGAGCTTTGTATCGTCATTGTAAGCCTAATTCTCAATAAAACCGACAATAATTCTTTTCGGCAATTGACCTAGAATAACGTTATCTATCGACTGTTCATGCATACCACTGCGTATAATTACGTTTTTCAGCTTCACACGTGTAAGTGGATACATTGCTGTAACTGCAGACAGCATTTTCTCAATCAAGCGAAATACTTGGATTAACCTTTATCCGGCGAACAGACAGTGTTACCTCGGTTATGTGTATCTTGTAGGCGGTATCGAAATCCATTAGGCAAAAACTTTCATAAGAGCGCACACGTACCTCAACACCGCTAAGCAGTATTCTATCAATATTAAGCACGTCTAAGTGTTAGTAGCCCAATAAATCGATTTTATTATCGGTCATAGCATTCTGTCGCTTAGAAAAATGAGTTTTTTGCTGCTGGTCCATAATTTAACACAGTCTCAATGTATGATCTATAGGCGTATGCATTATTTGGCGGTGACACAGGCTTCTGATTAAAGAACACATCGATTTGATTGAACAGTGAATGCATAAAGTTATTTACCGGTCCGACGACAGGGAGCATTGCTTTATTATCTAAAGGTTTAACTGGTGTTATATATCTACACGTAGACTGAGCATGGTATGGGCTAAATCTAGATATGCACTGTTGACAGGGATCGTGAATTCTACTGGTGCTTGATCGGTAAGTAAGAATTCTCAATTACCGTCTGTGTTGACGGAAGATTAAAAAGCAACAACTCCGACTTAAGTGAATCCCAAGAGCCTATGTGCAGGAAAGTCATGTTTCTTGGTGGTAGTGGCGATGTTGAGTGTTCGTACGTTGTTGTTTTGAGAAAGAGAGAGAGAGAGAGAGAGAGAGAGAGAGAGAGAGAGAAAAACTTTTAACTGCCAAAAATATCTTTAGCTGCTATTGTTTTTTTAGCTACTAACTGCTTCTTCTTCTTCTTCTTCTTCCCAACCCCACGATTAGAGCCTTAATTGAGCTTCTTGTACCGCCTGTGGCTTCTTATACTTCGGCCTCCCCTTTTTCCCTTCACCCCCCCCCCCCAACTCCTCCTGTTCATCCAATGTCATCATTTTATCCAATACCTGTGTAGCTTTGCATTTGAGATTAACCCCGCACTCACGCACTCGCTGAATCAACGCCTCTCTAAATGGCGTCTTCTCATTCACTACATCGTCTATGATCTTTGCGCACTAGCACGAGCAGTCTCCTTGCGGACAGACTTGGCGCCACGCTTCACTAGAGGTAATGCAGCACAAACTAAACTTTTCAAATTACTCCCAAATCTCGCACCACTCTGATAATGTCTGCGATCGATTTTGATGTAATTCCCCCACCACTACCAGCACCACTAGAGCCGATTTGGTCGGCAAAAAAATCATTGTACTCTGGCATTTTAATTTTTTTGCTTTTCAGTTAATGCGCTTGAAATGAAGTGTCACCGACAATGTGCCGTAATCAAATGGTACAGATTCTCCTGTTCATCGTTTATATCTATCTCGATTGACTAAAAAGACAAGGATAGCAGGGGTAGATACATTGGTGGTGCCTAATTCTGGATTTGCGTTCTATTGTAAGTGTAGTCAGGTGTCTGAAGAGGCACATAAGTACACTTAGCAAACCAATTGCAAGATTTGCCGGTCTATTACCGATAATGTAACTTTCTTTTTTATCATCACAAGATAATAATTCTCCACTTTTAAAATCAAATATTCCACACAATTTTTCGGATAAGGAGAATCAGTGAATATAGCCTGCACACTAATCTTTGCTGCAAGTGCATCTGACCTGAATGTAACCGCCGCACTAAATCTCAAATATAAGATAGTCCTTCATACTGTTGAGGCTATTTATTTCTCTCAAAAGTTCATCAATGTCATGATAAACGCCACATTTTGTCTGGCTAAAAGTTTTATTCTCCTCCTGCATTTCATCATTATCATCATCATCATCATCATCGTCATTATAATTTTCAGCGCGTAAATTATTGCCAATGTAAGCAGCACGCCTAGATGTTTGTATACACACAATCCCCCCCCCCCCCTTTCTCTTTGCCAGATATGGGCTGAAAAGTGAGAGGTATTTGTATTTCAGTGAGACCCACACAACATTCACTGTGTGGGTAGACATTTTGGGGCAATTCCGTAATAACGCCGCATACCTTCCATAATGACTTCACTACCATCTCCACAGTCGTGGGCGCGTCGTCACTGTTTACGTAGCGCCTCTAAAACTTCTTCTTTGCTGGTTAATACGTCAAGGTCCTTTATCTTAAAGACCCCTACGTCTTGTAGGGTCCTAATCTTCGTACCATCCTCCAGCACCCCTTCGACTTCTTTTCAGAGTTCTGCTGTCTTCCCTTTTACCTTGTGTTGGAGTTCCAAGAGCAGATCTCCGGTTGTCGTCTTGCGTACGCTACTTAGGACATTGCCGAGCATTGTCAGTAGAGGATCCGCCTTCATCTTCCTCAAGATGTCGGCGTAAGACTTCCCTTCTGCAGCCTTTATAATAAGGGCATCCGGCCGGGTTTGTCTTGCCCGTGGCGGTCTCTTCTTTCTGGTGCCATTTTGGTTTAAGGTACCATTGCCACCTTTGTCGACCTTCTTATTCTTCTTTTTCTTCGCCTTCCTAGTTTCGACCACCTGCCAAGATGGCTTCATGCTTTAGGTCGGCGGTGGGGGCTGAGACTCTGCCTCCCTCCTTGCCTTCTTTTTGGTCGCCGTATCATCCTGCGGTGATCTCATACGCTTGTTCGGCGTCTGCTCCATCTGCCTTTGAACAAAGGACGGTGAGGTTCGGCATTCCTATTCCTTGCTATTTTTAGTATTGGACGGAGTACCTGTTCTGGTCTTCATAAAATCCTTCAGCGCTTTGTTAGTACACCTTGCCATAGTCTTTAACTACATGTGGATGTTTTTCTTTTCCGAGATAAACGCCACTAGAGCTTCAACCTTCTCCCGGAGGGACCTTAACGATCGAGTCCCTTTGTCCTTCTCGCCATTTTCATGTTTACCGCTCTCCATACTTCCATCTCCATGAATCACATAGACAATGGGGGACAGAGGGGTTATCAACTCTACGTCAGAAGTGCTTTCCAGGCAGTTGTTACTGTCTAGTTTCACCCCCTGCTCGTTTACCAGGCTATTGTTGCTGTCTGGCTTCTGAGTTGGGCATCCAGTTTCATTGACACTTTTCAGGGTATCCGAAGTCCCTATGTTTTTTCTTAATGGTGACCTTATCATATTGTATCATTTGTATCTCTCTTCCCTCACCTACTTTCCACTCAGATTTCACTCGAATTTCTGGCCTCGCAGACGTGTAATCTGACCTCGTGCTCCAGTCGTCCTCATAAAGTATCCGGAGGAGGGTAGCGAGGCCCCCCTTCTGACCATGGCGGGGCCCTGTCCCGGCGCCACCCAGCACTGCCATAGCCATCAGGATTTTTGCAGGTTGATAGAACAGCTAGAGCATGTCGGCTAAACCGCCTGGTGCTCCTGTACTTACCGGCAGCATGGGTGTGTCAGAGCCCAGTTTATCTCACATCCTCCACCCTCGAACAGTCGAAAATTAGTCGCGCTGCGGCAACCAGCGAGCGCCTGGTCAGCCATGCTTTGAAGAACCACACTCGTTTCTTCTATTTTATTTTTCTCCTACCCACTGCAAGCAGCACTATATGCCTATAGCGAGCACTCCTCTATCCGCCAACCGAGGACGCGCCACATGGGGGTACAGGCTCCCCCGCGTGGTCTCTCTCTCTCTCTCTCTCGTAAGTACAATCAACTGTCATACACTGCACGTCTCTGTTTTTGTACTGCTTTCTGCCGCTTTTTGCCTTCGGGCATTTTTCATTTGCAGTTTGTTACACGCTCCTTAATGCAACCTTCAAGCTGATGTAAAATTCACTGGAGGCTGCATTAGCTTTTTATCACTATTCTTCACCTAAAATTTCATCACTGCAACATAACCTGCAAATCTCCTGGCGCCGTTTTTCTCTGCTTGGCTTGATTTCTATCTCTTTGGATATACACGTGGTGACACCTCTTGAGTCGACGGAACAACAGCTCCAGCTCCATCAAACACAGGTCGGTACGCTCCACTCTACTTACTCTCCACTACCACCATCTGGAGACGAGTTCTACAAGCTCTTTTACCTGCTCTACCTTATCTCTTACTTTATCAACTGCCAGTAAGTTGCCGGTAAAAATGAGCAATAGCGTGGAGAAGCTCACAGAGCAATATCAAACCATCTGCCATACCTGTAATAAAGCCATCCAGACAAAAGACCCTAAACAATGCGAAATATGCAATTTCTACTTTCACACAAGGTGCATTTCCTTTCGGTCTGTGATGGTGAGAGCTGTTGCAACGTTTGCGTGCTCAGCCTGTGCTGAAGCACAAATAAGAAGGAGACTTGAGTCTTCTCTCAATGGCAGCAGCGCAACATCTAAGGGCGCCAAGAAGAAGACGCAGTCTGCACCACCTTCCACTAATCCCTCGCGCAGTCAATCGCCTATGCGCAATATAGAGTCATCGTCATCGACATCGACAATGGAGTCCACCCTCCAAAACATCTTTGTGGCTCTGAGGGAGATCAGTGCCAAGCAGGATAGCGCAGCGGAGGCTCAGAGACTCCTAACGGAGAGGATCTCTGGGCTTGAAGCGAGGTTAGGCCCCCTCGAACAGCGCCTGCAAGCCCTTGATGTACTGCCTCAGCTCCAGACTCGCATGACAGATGCTGAGTCAACCATCACCGAGCTGAAGGCAGAGTTACAACATCTTACATCAGGGCACGCCTCCCTGCTCACAGCGAATAGCAGCAACATCTCTCCAGCCGCTGATCCCCTCGAGATCACAAATCTACGAAGGGAACTAGCGGCCATCAAGAATCGCCAGGAGCAGAGCAACAACACCGCGGTGGTCATCACAGGACTGAGCTACACCAAAGAGAGCTCACTCAACCTCCTGGCTTTTACAGTGCTTTCTGCCCTTGACCCCGCCCTCATTAAGAGGGATATCGTCGCCACCAGGATCATGGGAAGACTCAACGCTGTCAACAACACCTCGACAGCTGACAGCAGACTTCCACCTATCGCTGTCACACTGTCTTCCCATGCCCTTGTACGCTCCACCTTGGCGGCGAAAATAAAGAAGGGCAAGCTCCACACATCAGAACTTAACGCCAATCTACTGGAGGAAGCCAAGGCCTTAGCCCCAGACCATCAGGGTCTCATTAACATCAATGAGCTGCTTCCCCCAGAGATACATAAACTTCGTGTTAGGGCCAGGCTGGAGGCCAGGAGGAGACAAGGGTGCAGATCCTATGTGAGAGACGGGAGAATCTTCATTCGCACTGCTGAAGATAAGGAGCGAGCTACCATCATCACCAGCGATGAAGAACTGTCTAATTTTTTAGCCAGGAGACCCCTTATCAACAGCAGCAGCAACTAAAAATGACTCATCTCATTCCACCTACACCACCATCATCTTCATTGTCGCTCACCTCATCTTCATCCGGTTCCAAGGCAACTCTGTCCGACGGCCTAAGGGTCTGCCATTTCAATGCAAACTCCCTAACGGGTCACATTGAGGCGGTAAGGCTCTTTTTGTCCACTCGTCCCCTTTATCACGTGATAGCTGTAACTGAGACCTGGCTGGACGACAAGGTACAAACAATACCTCTACTCGACAACTACATACTTCTCAGACGGGACCGAAACAGAAACGGTGGAGGTGTGGCCCTCTACATACATCTATCACTAACGGCTACTGTTCTGACATCATCTGACGGTGACTGGTTGGGTAAGCCAGGGAAGCCAGAGTATCTCTTCTGCGAGATCTCCGCAAAAGAGGTCTCCCCTATCTTTGTGGGAGTTGTGTATCGTCCACCCCATGCACCATTCATTCAAGGTAATGATTTCATTGAAAAGCTCACGACACACATGCACAATTACTCCACAAAGATAATTATGGGGGATTTCAATGCGGACCAACTCTCTAGATCCGAAGATGCCAAATTCATCAAGGCCTTCGTAGAGGAGAACTCTCTTCAGTCGGTTCCTTATGGTGCAACACATCATAAACAGGAATCTGACACCTGGCTTGACCTCTGCTTAATAGACGAGCAGGATCGCCTGCTGTCGCACTGGAAAACTGACACACCTTTCATAAACGGACATGACCTGATCACGGCCACTCTAGACGTACAGATACCACGCTACGACCCGAAAACTTTTACATACAGAAACTACAGAGCAATCTGTGCCGAGAGACTTAAGGCCTACCTCGGTGCATGTGACTGGTCATCGCTCGCCACCTCATCACTCGACGATTGCATCAACACCCTCAACACCAACCTGACTAACGCCATTACTCATCTCGCTCCATTACGGACAGTGACACCCGGACCGAAGCGTCACCCGTGGTTTACCACGGCTCTTCGTGACCTCTTGAAAGAACGGAACAGACTCTACAGACGGTTTCGCAGGTCACGTCTCCCGCAAGACCTGTATTTTTACAGGATAGCGAGGGATGAAGCTCATAGGCAGGTCGAGGACGCCAGGCTGAACTACTATCACACACGCCTGTCCTCCTTGACCGATGCCGGTGAGATCTGGAGAGAACTTGAGAGACTTGGAATCACCACCTCCAAAGTAAAACCTCCCTCTCGTTTCTCCAGTGAAGACCTCAACGCATATTTCAGCAGCATTTCCAACGACCGACAGGCCCCCAATGTGGAGGAATACATGCAGACCCTGGAGAGTCTGAACATCCCCGAACACTTCTATTTCAGAGAGATAACGGAATCGGACGTCTTATCTGCAGTGATGCACTTTGACTCCCAGGCCAGGGGTAGTGACGGCATCCCACAGGTTGTCATTCTCAAAGCACTGCCGGTACTCGCTCCATTCTTATGTCGTATTTTCAACCTTTCTTTGAGCGAGTCAAGCTTCCCCTCCGACTGGAAAAAGTCACTGGTGCATGCACTGAATAAAGTCAGTTCGCCAACAGCCTTAACTGACTATCGTCCGATCTCTCTTCTTTGTTTCCTGTCCAAGGCGCTGGAGTGGCTAGTGCACAGACAAACCTCGGAGTATCTTGAGTCGAGACTTTTCCTCGACAACTTACAAACTGGTTTTCGCACTGGCCACAGCACACAGTCCGGCTTAATTAAGCTGACTGATGATGTCAGGCTTGGAATAAACAGAAAGAAAGTAACACTTCTACTTCTTTTTGACTTTAGTAAGGCGTTTGACACAGTGTGTCACGCCAGACTACTCAAAAAGCTAACCTTCTTCGGCTTTTCTAAGCAGGTCATCCGTTGGTTTGCCTCATATCTCACAGGCAGAAAGCAGGCCGTCATTGGTGACAATGACGAACTCTCCACATTTCTACCGCTAAACACGGGAGTACCACAGGGGTCCGTACTGGGACCACTATTATTCGCATTGTACATCAATGACATCGGCCTCTGCTTGGACTCGGACGTATCTCATCTCATCTACGCGGATGACCTGCAAATTTACAGCCAATGCCACCTAGAGGAGCTCGATTCCTGTTCCGAGAGGATGAGTGCTAATGCCGAAAGGATAATGGGCTGGGCTGCGCTAAATCATCTCAAACTGAACGTACTCAAAACTCAGGCGATCGTCCTGGGCTCCTCCTATTATATAAACGCTCTTCCTTCCACCGCTAACACCTACATTAAAATAGGAGAGGCCCAGGTTGAATATCGGTCGACAGTGCGTAGCCTGGGGCTGGTGCTTGATTCTAAACTCACCTGGAAAGAGCACGTTACACAACTGTGTAAACGTGCACACTCTCTCATGTATAGACTGTATTTTTTTAGAAAGAGCACTGGTTTCGAGCTGCGCAAGCATCTTGTGCAGGCCTTACTTTTCCCCATCATCGACTACTGTTCATTGGTATACTGTGACCTCTCACAAGAACTTGACACCAAACTACAGAGACTGGTGAACACAGGAATACGTTACATCTATGGTATAAGGAGGGACGAGCACATCGCCCCCTACAGACGTGAGTTGCAATGGCTCACCACCGCCGGACGTAGGAAGTACTTTACGGCCTGTTTTCTAAGAAAACTATTCAATACTGCCACTCCATCCTACATCTTGGCCTTTTTCGACTTCCACGTTGCACTCCGCCCAGTGAGGGGCGAGGTGACTCCCCTGGACATTCCCGTTTTCGCCACAGAGGCGCTGAGGAATTCATTCCACGTAAGCGCCTCATATCTCTGGAACTCATTACCAGCTCATCTCCGTAACATTGAATCAATACCTCTTTTCAAACGTCGGATCAGGCAACACTACCTCAATCTAGAGAGAATCTAAATAGCCATCACGAATCCAGCTTACACAACATTTCTCACCCCATGTACAACCATGCATACCACACTCATTCAAAGCACTTCGTCCCACACCATCACTCATACATGCATCCTCATTTGTCATTTTAACTTCTAATTATTAAGCTATATTTATCTGTAAAAATATTTAAATCTGTATCTGTAAAAATATTTTTGTAAATACCTCTATATTATATATCTTCTTACTCTTTTTTGTATAACACAATGTACAGACAATAAATCTAACCTAATCTAAATCTAATCTCTCTCTCTCTAAGCTGTGAAGAATGATGATGAGGAGGAGAATGAGGTCATTGATAGAAGGTGCCGCTATAAGATGTCATATTGGAATTATAGACTGTTTTTTATTAGCTGTCTAGGTTATAAAACCGTATGGGTAACTACTGTCGTCTTTTTCAAAGCGACTTTTAGAGTATACAGTCTCACATTCTTTGCACTCTGAGCGCAAGACCACATCGTGCAATGCTGTGCGTCTAATCCCGTCAAGGCATAGATTCAAAATTAATTTTTTTATGTGCTGATGTATTTAATCAGATACACTTGATTTTGCAGACACACGAGTCCCGGCTGTCCGGTGTTCTGTACTTATGAGACGTACTGCCTCCCAGCAGCGCGCACGCAACTCTTGCACCTCTAATGCGCTCGATTTTTAGTTATGACGAGGGATTCGATTGCATTCGCTTGGGAGAGCTGGGAAATAGGAGGGAGAATGATAACAATCAAACTTTGAATAAAATAATACTGTATTTCGCTCAGCTCCTCCCTATAACGTGGTAACTAAATAAACCTCTTACGCGCTACGCGGCCACGCAGGACCTTCTCTCTCTCTCTCACGCACACACGCACGGGCGCCCGACTCGCGTTCACTCTCTTTCCTCAGCGGAGCTCGCAAGCCCCGGTCATTCTCTCGCCATTCTCTCACATACACTATGGAATCTGTGTCGTAGTAGAGCACACGCTGACCTAGCGGCTCCAAGTCGGAGAAAAGCTTGAGTCTAGCAAGCGCCGTGGTGTAAGCAGTAATAACTATATTGCATTGTGGTAACGATTTTATCACAGCATTGTTATCTTTATTAGACCAACTAACGTAAAGGATTTCGCTATTAGTTATCAATTCGAACAATCTCTGCGGATCTCTGACTATACGAAAGAATAAGGGCCTAGCGCGCAACTTGTTCTCTACAAGTGCCGCTAAGAGCCAGAAAATTGTACTGAATGCATTTGTGATGTTGTATATTTTTTGAATTGCTTAAATAAGACTTATTCTATTCTATTCTATATCCGTGTTCGTCATATATTCGCGCTGACCAAACTTTCCCCACAAGGAGTTAAGACATAGCTTCGCCACTGAGCGTAGGCTTGCATTCAATTTTATCTGACACTTATCCAGTTTTATTCCCTCCTGCCTCTCAAAATTTTCAGCGCAGCTATTAATAGCATGCTCATATTCATCCCTACACTCTTGGTGGATACCCCAACGCGTAGGTCTTTTCAGCAAAAAATTTATCAATGTACTCGTGAAAGAGACCACCTTCCGACATATGCCTATCGACTTGCGTGACTTTATATGGCTTTATCTCAAGCACTCACGTCATTACGTAGTCGAATTCCACGGCTAACGAACCCGTTAAGCCCGATAATGCCCCTCCCGGTACACCGCTTTTTCGACAATTATAACTCATGCAATTCAGCGTATAAAAAATTGAACGATATACTATTTTGAAGCTTAAGATCTTTCCTTTCCAATGATATGCAGAAAAATGCGATAAAAAGTTGTTAATCATTCAAAAATATTGTTTAAATGAAAAAAAAAATGATTTAAAAAAAATTTTTTTTTATAAAATCGAGATTCCCGAATGGTTTTCGGTTTGCAATCCACTCGGAACCTTAATAACTGGTGGCATAAATGTCTAAGCTTTCGAAATATATAGTCTTCAGATCGATTTTTCATCTTCGTGTGTACAAAATGGCGTGTTAATGACTATATTTTTGCCAAGACATCCATGAATTTTTTTTCTTGAAAAGTTTGGACTTTTCGAGAAACTCATAAGGAAGAAAAAGTTCTTAGAATGATTCATAGAATACATCTGAATTTTTTCAACAAGTTTCGAGCGATTTTTTTGATTTTGCAAATTGTCAAATTTTGAAAAATTAAAAAATTGCTCCGAATATTCTGAAAAAATTCAGGTGAATTCTTTGTTCAATTCTAAGACCTTTTTATACTTGATGATTTTCCGTTTTAGTTCATTGTTCTCAAGGGAAAAATTCTCAAATATCAAAATAATTGCCGGACATATAATTTATATACATCCGCAGATCGATCGCCTGTCCGCCGCAAACGGAGTTTAATGATTTGAAAAAGTAAAAATCCAATATTTTTCAAGAATCCATTGAGTACCACGGTTGAGTAATGCTGTAACGACTTGTAAATTTTCCCGTTGTGCTTGTTTAAACCAAGTCCGAAGTTCCTTGTCTGCACCAATGAAGTTGGTTCCACGATCTGGGTAGAGTGCTGATGGATTGCCTCTGCGAGATGCAAATCGTTGATAAGCTGCGAGAAAACCTTCAGTTGAGTAGTCACTGACGAGTTCCAGATGGACAGCTGAGCTTGTGAAGCACACAAAAATACATATCCAACCCCTTTATGTTTTGGATCCACGACCCTTCCATGATTTGATATGAATAGGTCCGGCATAGTCGATCCCAGTATGAATGAAGGGTGGTGATGGAACAACTCGACGTCGGTAATTGTCCCATGGGCTGCTGAGCCCTGCGAGCCCGAAACGGAGAGCAAATCACGCACTGCAGTATTTGTGATTTGACAGGTGCTCTGCCACCGAGTATCCAAAATTCCTGCCGAATGTGTGCGAGCGTTACCTGAGTCCCACCGTGAAGAGTTTGAAGGTGAGAGTGACGAATGATGAGTGAAGTCAGTGGGCTGCTACGTGGAATGATTGCTGGATGTCGATGAGTTTGGCTAAGTTGTGAGTTTTGTAACCGACCTCCCACACGAGCTATATCTTGAGTGTCCACGTAGGCAACGAGCCGATTGAATACGTGATTGGTTGGTATTCTTGAGTTATGCAGCAGCTTTAATTGATCAGCAAAATACACCTTCTGAGTGGATATTATCCAATATTCCTATGCTTGATTCAGAATATCCGTCGTGAGTGTGGAAGTGACATGAGAATTACCTGGAATCCTTGATTTGAATTTGTTACATGCTATCATGCACCAACCTGTTATTCTGAGAAGTCGAGTGAGTGATGAGCATCTCCATATAAGGTCCCAATCATACCTTGGAGTTTGAATGGCTGCCTTGAGTGTCACCTTTGGTCGCCCTTCTGGAATGTCCCTTACATCAATCGAGGTTGCTTGAGACGGCCAATGATCACTGTCCTTAGATAACCAGGACGGGCCAGTCCACCACAGGTGATGAGATGATAGTTGTGATGTGTGTAAGCCTCGAGATGCACAGTCAGCTGGATTATCTGTGCCTGGGACGTGTTTCCAAGTTGCTGCTGGTAGAAGCTCTTGAATATGTGCGACCCGGTTTCCTACGAAGTCCTTCTATCTAGAAGGGTGTGAGTGTATCCATGCAAGAGCAACCTTTGCGTCCGTCCATAAATAAATGGAAGAGATGTTTAGTTTGGAGTTATCTACAAGGTGTCTTGCTAATTTTGTGAGTAAGACTGCTGCTCTTAACTCCAACCTAGGAATGGAGTGTCTCTTGAGTGGAGCTACCTTTGTTTTTGACAAAATGAATGTTACCGTTTATGCGGTTGTCAATTGCGATATCTTGAAATATAGAACCGCGGCCATTGCCAGTTGTGATGCATCAGAAAATCCATGAAGTTCCACTTGTGATTTTGACAACGTACCCAACCACCTAGGGATGGAAATATCTCCAAGTTGGGTGAGTTCATTTCTGATGAGCAGCCATTTTTCCGCCGTTGAGTTTGGGACTGGATCATCCCATGATATCTTGAGTAGCCAGAGTTCTTGTAGAAGGATTTTTGCCTTAATGACAACCGGAGCGACGATGCCCAAGGGATCGAATAATTGAGAAATCTCTGATAAGATAGTCCTTTTGGTGATTTTCTTCTGAGTAGGCTTCAGTGTTACCTTGAATGTGAATTGGTCCATACTGGGGAGCCACGTTAATCCGAGTATTTTGGTTGCACAATCATCCAACGACACAGCTGTTGTAGCTGTGGGCTCCGTCTTCAATTCTTGAAGAAGTATGGCTGATTTTGAATTCCATTTGGCTAGAGGAAAGCCGCCCGCCTTGCAAATTCCGGTTAATTGAGAGGAGATCAACTTGAGCATATCTATTGAGTCCGCTCCTCCAAATATGTCATCGACATATCGTCCATATAGGATTGAGTCAGTGGCCAACGGGAAGCGATTTCCTTCATCTTGCACGAGTTGTAAGAAAGTTCTTATGGCCAGAAATGGAGCAGATCTGGTACCGTAGGTTATAGTCGAGAGCTGATAATGACCGATATTGTTTTCTTCGTCAACCCATAGAATGTGTGGTAAATTTCTATCTTGAGGATGGACCATGATCTGCCGATACATCTTCGTAATGTCAGTTGAGAATATAAATTGATGTCGCCGTATGTAGATGAGAACGTCCACAATATTGAGTAAGAGATTTTCTCCACAATACATGATATCGTTAAGTGAGTTGCCATTGGTGGTATTGGCAGAGCCGTTGAATACAACTCGCAGCTTGGTCGTGAGACTGTCTTCTTTAATGACTCTGTGATGAGGAAGATAATATGCTGCTATTTGATTGATGTTGTTTTCAGCAATCCGTTCCATGTGACCAAGTGAGAGGTATTCTTTCATAAATGAATTATACTGAGCACGATAAGACGAATCCCGTGAAAGCTTGTTGAGTGTACGCCTGAAGCATGCAAGTGCGCTGTTGTGAGAATTACCCAATACCGTTGGAGACATCTTCAAGGGTAGTCGAACTTGATATCGACCAGAAGCATCTCGAGTATGAGTCTTGACAAAATGTTCTTCACAGCGTGCATCTTCTTCACTGAGTTTTATCGATGTGGAGTTGGTGGTTCTTCTTGAACACAAAATTGTGTGAGTAGTTCTTGGAGATGTTCTGCATCCATAGCAACCTTGTTGTGAAGTGCTGCTACTGCAGGTGAATTTGACCGGAACGATCCAATGATCACCCACCCAAAGATGGACAGTTGGGCGATGGGTTCAGTCCTAAAGCTACGGATGATGTTGGGTTTTATGACAGCACCATAATAATCTGCACCGATGAGTATGTCTACTGGTTGAGGCTTCCAAAACTTCGGGTCAGCTAACTTTAATGGCTGGGTGTGTCTCCAGTGATGATGTTCACATAATTCTGATGGTACTGTAGCTGATACTTCCTTGATGATGTGTGCCGTAATGTGAAGATTGATTGGTTTGTAGATCGTTCTTAAATTGAGTGATACCTTTCCAAGAGTTTGAGAAGTGAGTTTTCCTCCAATTCCGATGATAGGTAATGATGAATGTTGACGATGAAGATTGAGTAAAGCCACCGTATTTTGTGATATAAATGAGACCTCCGATCCTGAGTCTATCAAAATCCGTAATTGATGAGAAGTTGTGGTTGAGTCATACCAAGCAAGGGCGGTAGCTAATAATGAAGTTGGATAAGTTGAGTTTTTTCGTATGTGAGGATTACCGTTAGGGATGATTGTGCCAACTCCCGAAGATTGATCGAGTGTAGCCCTTTTTGAGTTGTAATTGATTGGTCCCCGTTCTTGAGTGATGTGAATCATCGTGTGATGGTTGCCGTTGCACGTCTTACACCGCTGAGTAGATTTACAGTCCTTGCCTGGATGACTGCCCAAGCAATTGTAGCACAAGGGTTTGTCTGCTACAAATTTTCTCCTTAGAGTCTCGCTGAGTCTCCGGAACCCCGGACATGCAACGATGTAATGTGTCTCACTGCAGTATGAGCAAGGGTGCTGGGCTATTCGAGGTGTGTGAGTGAGTTTCGTCCCTGATGATGTGGATAGAGCTGACCGATCAGCCCGTACACCCTGAGTGTGTTTTGATAATTGTTGAATTTGACCGCTAGATGATTTTTTGTTGCTGGAGTCCGTAAGTTCGAGAGCTCGTACTCGTGCAATCAAGAAGGCCTCTAGTTCTTCAAAGGTCGGGACGGATGTTGATAATCCCAGCGACGTCTCCCAGGCTTCTCGTGATGGTCGATCGAGTAAGCGTAGCAGCTGGTGCATCAGAATGCAATCTCCCAGTTGCTCCTTTTCAACCAAGAGAGTCGCTGCCTTTCGCACTCGCGAAAATGCTAAGACTACGGTATTGATGTCTCCAGGGCGACCTCCTTGAACTGGCGCAAGGTCCCTCAGCTGATCGAGATGATTGTTGAGTAGTGACCGTTTATTCTCGAACCGCTGGATGAGAGCGTTCCATGATGGTATTAGAGAATCTCCAGCAAGAGTATATCCGTCAATTAAGCTGAGTGGCAAGCCCTTGAGTGAGCTGCGAAGATATTGCAGCTTCGCCACGTCGGTGAGTCAAGGCCGATTGAGTATCATGCCGGTGAATAGCTCCTTGAATCCAGGCCACTCTGAGTAATTGCCGCTGAAGACTGGGAGGTTGATGTTAGGGAGCTTGATGTTCTCATTGAGGGGTGTCGGAGAGGGTGATGTCACTTGCAGTTGCTCCATCGTACAAAGCTTGAGCATCACTTGGTTATATGCCTTGTACGTTTGTAAAGAAACATCCTGCGTGAAGTAGGGATGTGTCAGCAGTGACACGAATCCTGCGTTTTCCAATACCGCATGCTCAGACTTGAAGGTGTTAAATAAGTCCTGAGCCTCCCTTTTCCATTGCTCTATCACTAAGAGTTGAGCTTCACCGTCGAACGTGGAGATGACCTCGATGAGATTGAGGATTGCCTTTAATCTGCTGTCCTGCGAGTTGAACTTGCAGAACAATGACGCTGGTACAGCATTCGGTGATTTTGACCGGGTAGATCTAGCGTTGCCGTCCATGAGGTTAATTCCTAGTTGATTCGCCACCTGTACTCCGGTTGGGACCGACACGGTGTTGGATGGTCCAGTACTCCCGTTGTCGATGGAGCTGCGACGGGATGAAGATGCTGAGCCAGCGCCAGGCAGGTTGAGTAAGTCGTCAATCGTCCCCGTGTCGATGCCTTCGGCACTGATTTGAAGCTTTGCCTTGGGCTCTCCAACGTTCCTTGAATCCATCCTGTTGAGTCACACTCGAAGTTACCATAATATTCAACCGCTCTCGGTACACACACCTCAGAAATATCCGGCTCGAAGGACCAAAAAATGTGTTTGAGAAAAGACCAAAATGGGATGAGAGCTTCTGAGGTGGTGTGAGATAAATTGAATTGCACTTTAGTTTGGGTTTGACACTATATACGTTGTTTATTTATACTGCTTACATTGTCGACTGAGAATTACAATAGTTCAAGACTAACCTTAATTATATGCTGTGTACACCTTGAGTTTGACCGTTGTGTGTGTGTGAATTGCAGGTGAGGATTTCCTATTAACTGAGAAATGCACCTTAATGTAGATAAGTTCCTTACGTGAGTTAACTGAACATCACGTTATTCACCACGTGGGCAGTAGGTAGCTTTGAGGTTACCTTGAATCCGCAGTACGAATATCATTGATTCGTATGACGTTGAGGTTTACCAATTTCTGCACTATGTAGTAGAAGTTGAGTTTTCCCTTGTGAGGTACACCGAGAGCAGTTGAACGGATAATTTGCTTAACCTTCCGTTAAGCACGCTGAGAAAGCAAAAGAGTAGACGAGTTCAAAACGAACAGAGAGCGAGAGAGCAGCATTGTTGACCAGGAAACAAAATGGCCGCAGCACGCGCCTCCTATGCTAGTCGTGAGAGTGAGCGAGACCGCGATAGAGAGAGAGAGACCACATGTGCCGTCTCTGGCGCTCTCGTCGGCCTCTGTGTGGCGCGAGTATACCTAGCCCTCCTGACCGCCGCGCCACTGAGTATTACCGTGTTGTGCAGGCGGCGGGAAATTTAAATTTACTCCACAATTCTCAAACAATATATATATATATATTTTAACGAGGTATAAGTCCTCGCTAATAATAATTAAGTGTATAATTAAAAGTTCCTATATATTTCAACGTTTTTAAATATTCAATACATTTCGGGGGAAGCCGCAATGAGGGAGTAAAAAAGGGGTGAGTAGAACTTGAAGCGTCAGCGGCGAAATCTTTTTATAATATAGAAGTAGTATATCAAATAGAATAGCGAGGCGGGGTGGACGTGGCCAAAGTGGGGGAGGTAGGCGCCACAGTAGCAGTATGGCAACAGTAGCAGTTGTTATGTAAACAGTAGCACTTTTTTATGTAAACAGTAGATAAATAGGTCAATTAACATAATTTATGAACCCCATAATGGCCTAATTAGCTACTGTTTTTATTTATTTATTTTATTTACTTATTTATTTACCAGAGTTACATACATTTATATTATAATAATACAAAATTCATGCGCATTGACAAACTCCACATGTATGAATTATGTAAAATAATTTACTGTGAAGCTGCTAATCCTGCAGAGGGAAATAACATTCGCTGTTCGCAGGTCTGGATTACTAAAACTATCTTAACTAATTAACAGCCATTCAAAACACAATAGGTTAGCACAGCCCTCTGTCGTACTTCCATACAGCGGTCTGCACCACCCATCCCTTTCATTCTCTCATTCACACTATATGAATTATGAGTACAATTTTCTCTTAATTCAGATTTAAACACTTTTCTAAACATTGTATAATAAAATATAACATAACAGTCATAACGATAACTGGATTATATTTATTTATTAATTACTTAATGTTAATTAATTAACCTTTCTGTTTCTTGGTTCTGCTAGTGTATAATTTTAATACAGCCATTCTCATTGTGCTTAAGCATTTTCTTAAGTACTACATAATCAAATAATAAATAATTTTTATAGCTTAGCATTTTACTCAAGACTATTCTAGTCTTAATCTATTTATATTTAGCTTAATTCAACTTATTCTACCAGTATTCTAATGTTCGTATTATCACAACTGCTGTTTCGCCATTAAGAGTCCCCACCTACCACGTCGTCAATGTGTAAACTTATCGATGAGCTTAATTGGGCAAGATGGGAGAAGAGGCGACGGTACAAGGTCTTGGACGACGCCAGGGACATCAGAGGACTGAAGGCGCTCCAAGGGTTTGGTAGCCAAACAAGCCGCGATACAGACGTTTCGACGCCATCCAGAGTCGCCGGGGGTTCGCTTCTCACCCACGCAAAATACCCGACGATCGTTGCAACCAGCTCCTCCCGTCCGCCAAAACGAAGAAAAGAAAAATCAGAACCTACCCAGGATGGAGAGAGAGAGAGAGAGAGAGAGAGAAAGGAGGGAGAGAGAGGGGGGAGAGGGGATCAATCTTCCGCCGGAGCTGCCAGAACAACCAGACCAGCCAGATACCTTAGCCAGAACAATTGGCTCTCAACTCGAGGCCTAATGACGGATGCGTGAATCATCTTTTAAATAGGTTTATAGCGAAATAATAATAATAAAAATAAAATAGCGTAGCTGTTGCGTCGACAGGAGATTGAGTCTGACAAGAGTGCGTTGACAATTATCTTATTTTTTTAAAGACTTACAACAAAAAGGACTACTTAATTTTCCTGCGTGACAGCATCTGCTGCGTTGTTTAATATAAATAAGCGAAAAAGATAGATTAAACAATTAGTATAAGTAGAATATTAAGTCGTAGCGTAGGTTTATAACTTTTCGTTTTATAAAATACGTATTGCGGGTCTATTGCGAAACGAAAGAAATGGACGGAGCAATAGCAGGATCGCTGCCTGATCTCTGGGTCGTACCACCGGAACGGATGATAAACAACATAATTGACTGTTTAAACATGCGAATCGAAGGACTAGAATTGGAAGTTCGCAATTTAAATCGACAGTTGCGGAACTTGGCGGTGAATAATCGCGAAAATCACGAAAATGTTTGGACTTCGGACAGTATTTGATGATAAAAAGAATTCCGAATGAATATCAGCCAAAAATCATCGAGAAAGCGCTAAAGAAAAAAGCATATTCGTGGTTCTCAATTACTTCTATTTGAGAGTGAACGAATCAAACAGATTTATGCCTCCGTATACGGAGTACCAAAGAAATAGAGCCATAATGAGTCAGATGCCACGTGATATTCAAATAGCCATGACCGGACGCGATCTCGCGAATACACAAGAACTTATCGAAGCTTTAACTCGCGCAGATGAAACGCCCATAAAAGAGTACTCGTCGCAGAAATACCCGCGGAGCAAGGCCGATTACCGAGGAGAGCGTGGCGAAAATTATAACGGCTCATACGATAAACAAAAACCAACTGGCCATTTAAATTTCAACAATCTAATGGAGATGCCAGAGCCGCGAAATAAAAAAGAATTACAGCGTTGTATCGGCATGTGCAATTATTACCGCATCTTTTCGATAAAATATTCAGCCTACATTGAACCGTTTCGCGGGCTTCTAGGCAATAAAAATAAATTCAAGTGGACCGAGGATCATGCACAAGCGTTTAAAGAATTGCGGCAGCAGTTCGCGGAACATGTTATGCTCCAATATTATGACGCGGATAGGCTTTTCTATTTGCAGACAGATGCAAGTAAACAAGGCATAAGCGGCGTACTATATCAGTACGACGATCACAACAAAATGAGAATAATCGCACTCGTGAGCCGCTGCCTGACGGCATATGAGTCGAATTATTCAACATGTGAGTTGGAGCTTTTGGCCATCGTCTTTTCGGCAAGTAAGTTAAGGTACTATCTCGCCGGTTGGAAGTTTAAAATCAGAATGGATCACAATGCGCTAACGTTTCTGTTAAAAACGTCGCATCATACATCGCGACTGATGCGCTGAGCCTGCCTAATGCAACAGTTTGCGTATGATATAGAACATTGCCGCGGTAAAGATAATATCATCGCAGACTACTTTAGTCGGGTATCGCCAAACCAGAGCCGCCCTCGCGTCGATGTAAAAAATTATGCCAAACAGCTCGATTTTATAAGTAACGCTGTGACAGCAGTTCGTATAATTTCGACGTGGTTTCCGGAACTGCAAAAGCTCGAAGCTATGCAATTAAGAGATGACAAAATCACAAAACTAAAAGAAATGCTAAAGACCGGTGAGGTGCAAAATTACAAACTATATGAAGGATTAGTTTTCCATAAAGCAAATACGGAACGCGCGTGGTTGATAGTGGTTCCCGCCGAGATGCAAGAAAAGTTAATACGTGAGATTCACGATCGAATAGGGCATCGCGTATATAAGACGCTGAGCGAGCTCCGGAAGTGTTTCTGGTGCAAAGGCATGCGGAAAAGCGCGAAGAGGTTCGTTGCGCGCTGCGATCTATGCCAGCGATCTAAATATTTAAATAAAACAATGGCCGGTCGGTTTATACAGGTAAAAGCATCTAATGGCGGCGTAGAATACATTTTCGTGGTATTAGACATTTTCTCGCGACACGTTGCGCTCTTCCCGCTGAAGAAGGCTACCGCAAGAGCGACAATTAATAAAATGCGCGTTTATTTTGAGAAGGTCGGTAAACCAGAGAGAGTTTTGAGCGACCATAGAACGCAGTTCATGTCGCAAGCTTGGCGGAATTTTCTGACTGAATCGGGAGTTCAACCGGTCTATTGCTCAATCCGCGGAATGAGCAATATTAATGCGCGGTAGCATCGTCTATGATTAATATAGTATAGTGCGTAGAGACAGCAAGTCCTTGCGGCCCACCCTCACGTATTAATTGGGGTTCCATTGGCGTATGGTCGAATGATGAAGCCCACCAATTCTAAAGGTTTCAAATTATGTAATTAGCTACTGTTTATGTAAATAGCCTCTGAAGGGAATGTAGGTAGCCTAGTTAGAAAATATATGTTAACAATTTAATTATTTATATGGACAAATAATAAAATTCAAGTGTATAGAAGTGTTTTAGTAGGCTGAGAAAAATGTATGAGCTATTAAATTTGTATGTATATATAAATAATTAAACTATATATTAACTATGTAGGTATATATAAAAATATTAAACTATTATGACATGCTTTTTCCCGTACATGCATAAGTGTGATTTGAGCTGTGGGATAAAAGGTATTCGAGGGCAAGAAATAATACTCGATGATTAACGTAGTAATACTATACATTTATCTTCTAAGAATCATTAATTTATTATAAAAATAAGGGCGCCAGTCGCTCTTCGGAGCGACGATCCCAACAGATCTAATATAAGCGCGAGACTCTAACAGGAGCAGATTCTATCTCTGAAACGAGGTGCGAAGATGGAGTGCACTTCTCAAGCACTCGCGCAATCCTTCTATCCCGGTTTAACGCGCGGTACAAAATGGTATGGGAATGATGCGATGGTTTCTAGATAGTGACACTAATGACGATACATTCATGACAGTGATTCTCGCCAGTGGCCATTTTGTTGGTGGCAGTAAATCGTCTTTGAATAGGACGAGGTCTCCCACCTGCAGCTGATTGTTGGGTCGGAACCATTTTACCCTCTGTTGAACCTGTAAAAGATATTCTTTGCCCCATCTCTTTCAAAAATAGTTCCTAATGCAGGAGAGCAAATACCATCTAGAACATAGAGAGTCAGAAACGTTAGTATCTAGGAATGGTTCTGGAGATGACACCAATGGAGCTCCGATCAGGAAGTGGCCTGGCGTGATCGCAGAGTCGTCTTCCTCGTTTGAGCTTAGAGCACACAACGAGCGAGAATGTAGACATGCTTCAATCTTAGCTGTGACAGTCATAAACTCTTTAATACTCAATTTCTATTCACCTACAGCGTGTTGCAAATGTCGCTTGAACGAGCGAACATTAGCTTCCCAAAGACCACCAAATTTGGTGCACGTGGAGAAATGAAAGACCAGGTTACTCCATGAGTTGCAATACTAGCTGTAACTTCTTGACTCAGAGAAGAAGTTTCCGAGAATAGTCTGCGTAATTCCGCATCAGCTCCGCGGAAGTTAGTTGCGTTATCGCTGTACAGAGTATGACGAAGACCACATCTAGAGACAAATCTGTCAAAAGCTGCTAAAAATCCAGCCGTCGTGAGATACGACTTCAAAGTGAATAGCCTTTACAATGCAGACAAATATCGCAACATAGCCTTTTGTTACCTTGCGCTCTCTACCCGGGGACGCTTTGATCCAAAAAGGACCAGCATAGTCAAGACCTGTGTATGTAAATGGTCGAGCAGGTCTTGCGCGTGAAGCAGGCAAGGAACCCATCAGCTGTTCCTGTGTGGTTGCGTTAAAGCGAGCGCACTGACGCACGATTCCTTGGATGAGATTTCTGCCGTGAATAATTCAATATTGGCGATTAATCACGCTTTGAACGAGCAGAGGGCCACCGTGTACAGTAACACGATGGGTTGCTCGAACCAGCAGCTTCGTCACGTGATGTTTTTTCGGCAAAATAATCGGATGTTTTTCCGAGTCAGTTAAAAGAGAATGTTGAAGTCTACCTCCTACTCTAAGAATACCTTCTACGTCTAGAAAAGTCATGAGTTTGCGGAGTGAGCTTGAAACAGCAACATGACCTCTCGACGATAGGTCAGAGTATTCTTGAGGAAATGACTCGCGTTGCACGAGTCTCAAGAGTACAGTACGACCTGCAGATAATTCTGAGGCAGACAGAAAGCTTTTCCTGCGGTCTGCAGCAGAAAGTTTTGCATTATTGCGCCATCTTGAAATATAAGATAAGATTGCGACAATCTTGTCGAGAGAAGAAAAATTCTCCAACCAGAGAGATCAAAGGTCCGTTTTGCATGTGGCAAAGATGTCAGAAGTCAGAGCAGTTTTACAAGCTTCTGAATCAGTGGTTTCAGCAGAGGTAGTAGAGCAAGGCCACTCGGCTTCGTCTGATTCTAGCCAAACGGGACCGCACCAACGTATACCAGCATCACGTAAATCAGTGGGAGAACAACCTCTCGAGGCTAAGTCAGCGGGATTGTCCTTTAAACGAACATTTCGTCCTTTAAATTCCATTTCGAGGGATGAGATTGAAGCCAAGCTAGCACAACCTGAGAATCTGTCCAATAGTTAATTCGAGTCGTTTGAAAAATAAGCTTAGGCAATCAGTAAGATATAAGCTTTACTAACAGTATAGCGCCACTAAGCTTCAATTTTGGAATGCTTAGTGTTTTTACGGGAGCGACTTTAGTCTTAGCCGCAATCAGCATAGGAGACATTGACTGTTCATACAGCGACCAAGTTTCAGATTGAACGGTTTTAAACCATCGAGGAATTGAAATAGACTCGATATCTCGGAGATTATCGGTAATAGAAGTCCAAGAGTAGCGTAATGCAAGTGGCAAGGTTTCGTCCTAGCCGATGCCAAGTAGCCAGAGTTTTTGCATGAAAATCTTCGCACAAACGATAACTGGAGCTAGCCAGCCCGCAGGATCATAGAGTTTAGCGATCTCTGACAGAACAGATTTCTTTGTTATGATTTCCGAAGAATTGGAAATTTTATTCTTAAAAAGGAATGCCTTATTCGCCTGGTTCCAACGTAATCCAAGCGTGGATATCGCTTCAGCCTCCTGAAATTCTCTTTCAGTAGTGAATTCCTCACCTGAATTTAAACCGTGCAACAAGGTAGGATGGTTAGATGCTCACTTACCAACTTGCATGCCAGCAGACGCCAATATGTTTATTAACTGAGATCGAGAGCGTCAGAAAGAGTGTCCTTCCCGACGAATGAGTCGTCAATGTAGCGACATTGACACAGAGCTTGAGTACCCAGCGGATAGTGCTTCTCCTCATAGTCAGCTAATTGCAGAAGACAAGCGTTGGCGAGGAACGGCGCACATGTCGTTCCATAAGTTATAGTGAGTAACCTCAGCATTTTAATTGGTTCGTCCTTCTGGAAGCGCCAGAGAATGCGCTGTCAGTCGACGTCATCAGAATGTACAAGAAATTGTCGAAACATCTTCACGATGTCACAAGAGAATAGAAAGCGATGAAACCTCCAGCGACTAATAATGACAAGAACATCCTCTTACAGCATCGGACCTGCGTGAAGAAATGAGTTTAGAGAATTCTCATTTTCATCTTCTCCAAAATGAAATACAACCCGTATTTTCTTTTTACTACCATCATTTTCAAATACCGCGAGATGCGACATTACCGACATTGAAGTAGATGTTACCTCGTTATCTGAAACTACTTCAGCGTGTTTGAGACCCAAGTATTCCATGAACTTGGCATACGAGACAGCTAATTCTGGCGATTTGCGAAATCGCTTTTCCAAGCGGAGGAAACTTCTTGTTGCACTTTTCTGAGTGCCTGATAGCTTCGGAGGGCTGATGAAAGGTAGTCGTACTACAAAGCGTCCTTCGTTGTTACGAGAGTGCGTCTCCTTGAAGTGCTGATAGCATTCTAGTTCAGCAGGCGAAAAACGTGCAGATGTCGATGGTTGCACCTCCTCGGATTCCCAGAATCGAGAAACAGCCTTGGACAGTTCCTGGTCAACCGTGATGCTGAAAGCTTCTACAGCATCACGATGAGAGTCAGAATCACTCCGGTGTGTCCGATCACCACCCAGCTAAATACAGAGTACATGCCGAGAGGAGCATTGGGATCTGCGACTCGCTTAAACTCCGGCAGCATGAAGTATGCAGTCGATCCTTCCTGGAGTGCCAAATCCTGGATCAGCGAGTTCCAACCCATGTAAATGAGGCCATTCTTGCCAGCGTACCTCAAATTTTGGTATGACCGCTGACAAACGTTTCAGTGTTACAGCTGAAAAGTTTAAACAGAAATTAGAGTTACGCGACGACTTCAAACGCAAGTTAACTCTATGTTTGGCTATGGCAGCACCACCACCAACACCGCAGACAGCTACATCAGCAGTTTGTCTTTTCAGCCACAGCATTTACGCAACGTGCTCTGTCACGATGCATTCTTCAGCACATGGATCCAACAGCGCTCGAACCGTGGCTGTGGCTCCATTTTCAGCTTCCAATATCACGCAAGCAGTGGCGAGAGTGATATTCTTCGGAGTGGCGATTGAACTTCGTCAACCATCAAGATTGGCCGTGAACGCAACCATTCTGGCGTCATCTTGCGCAAATGTGGACCCGTAGTGGGTAGCAGAGCTCTGTTCTTGATGCAGCTTGGTATAGTGCTTTTCGTTGCAGACAAAGCATCTTCCTTTCGAGCTGCAGTTATCAGCAGTGTGACTCGGACTTAAAAAATTGAAGCACAAACGAGCCGATGATGTGTGTTCTCTCGCTGCGCCTGTGAACAATTAGCAAAAGTTTTGCATTAACCGATAAAATGGTCTCCAGAGCAAAAAATGCATTTATCTCGTCCACGAGATTTTCCGGTTTTTTGAGTAGTCACGTTCAGAACAGATTTCCTCTGTTTATTGTAATTTTGTTTCGAAAAAACAGGTTTCGAATCTCCACTGGCGGCTTCTCCTTCTACAAGGTCCAGTGTTCGAATTCTACCTTCCTAGAAACTCTTGAAGTTAGTAAATTTTGGAAAGGTGTTTGGAGAATCAGCACGAGTTTTCTCGATCTCCTTCACCCAGTCGATTCTAGTAGCAGGGGCTAGTTTCAATTCCAGGAAGTAAATAATCACGGCATCCCAGTGTTCCTGTAAGGTTCTGATTTACTATGCTGAACCGCGCAGTAATTCTATATACAAATAATTATTTATTTGAGTATAGGTGAACTAGCCTTGACTCGAGAGTCTTCTGTTACTATTAAGTAGGTTATGATTCTAATAAACTGTCTCTTTATGGTACTTCTTTGTTATGACTTTATTTAGACGAAGGCCCAATGCTTTCGTACAGATGTTACACAGATGTTTTAATCTAATCTTTATGTTTGTTCTTAATGTTACGCATTTACTTATTTCTATATTGGTTCGACTTACAATCCCGTTCGGACACTACTAGTAGATTGCACGGTCGATGACTGGGCGGTGTTTAGTATTATCCTACACGGATGGTTCCGTGGCGTGTCGAGAGTAAGTTCCTTAACTAAGCTGCCGAAGCTAACGCCAGATAGGTTGACGGTCCTTAAGCCTCGTACTGTACCAACTCACGTCCAGAGTATGAAGAATTTCACCGGTTAGCTTCCACGGAGTTTGAGTGGTTTCTAAGCACCCAATAGACGACGCGTAGGACTAAACGGCACTCGTATTCACACACCAGGTCCAGCAGGTACAACACTCGTTGTCCTTGTAAAAAGAGACTTCACTAAAGGCAATATGAGGACTGAGTGCGGGGCTTATAAGGCTTGGCGGATGATCTCAATGTTAGGGTAATAACCAATCACTGATCGCCACCGAAAGTGTCTTACAATATAGGTTGGTGATGGTGCAGAATAAGTAGGTTTTGGGATTGCTGACTCGGGGGTCAGTTGGTTTAATTAGTGGGACGCGTTTGATGTCGTAAACGCGGTTGCGGAAATGCTTACATTGTGATTATCGTCGTATACCTGCGCCTGTACACATACACGCCGTCATACATCATTCTGTATACAGTATATTCATACATATAATTATCTTTTATGAAAATGGGACGTTACATTCCACCGGAAGCGATAGCGCTTTGAAGGATTTGATGCGTTCATTAGCAGTTGATTCAGATGAGCTACAGTCTCTTTAGCAGCAACAGGCAGCGATGATGACGCATTCATATGCGTTGAAAATTGCAGAAATCGATTGTCGTATCTACGGCACAATGTTTCTCAAACGATTCCGAGATTAGCAGCGACTACTTCGATGCCTTTCAGCTTTTCGGCAGTATTTCCGTCGAGGAAATTCAGCAGATGTTGAAATTTAATTACATTCGGTATAGACTGGTTGTTGAGAATTAACGAATTAAATTTTTTCTTAAAGGCTTCCCAAGAACGTTGTTTACCATCGAACCTCGATAGCTTGACCTTCTCGAGTTGTGATTGTATCGAGTATACAGCACGAGTAGCAGTATTCGCTTCTCGTTGAAAATCTCCCGGTGGAGGCTGTAATGCGCTGAGCTTGTCTGTGAGCCAAGCCTTTGCGGCGAGATATACATCTAAACCTTTATTGTATCGATCTTCTGAAAAATACTTCTGGTCTTTCAGCTTCTCAGCGTGTGGAAACAGGAAATCATCGTTACATGAAAGTTTTCCAATAATCTTCTAACAGTTCTGAGAGCTATATAGTCTGATGCTGTAAAGGTAGTCTCGGCTTTTGATTTGTTCGTATTGGCAATAAAGTTCGTAAATAATTCTACCAAGCGTTTTTGTTTCGTAAAACAAGTTTCAATCTCGGTCATTTTGATGCAGGAGAAATCAAAATTGACGATAGAAAATAAAGTAGAGATACGCAACGTCACGGTGTAAATAAAGTTTTGTCTTACAGCATTTAAATAGCCCGTCTCGAAAATATCGAAAGCATTGTGCTTACTATAATTCGTAGGCCCCGGCGCCGAACAGTCTGGAGCGGTCGACTTTTCCTTGTATTAAAAACTGTGTGTGTCAGCCTTGCGATGATGCTAGCCGTTGTTGAGCGCTTGGTGACAATAACAACAACACTTGCAACGGCGTCTCGAAAATTTCTAGTAAATTTAAATTGATGCGCGAACGCTTCAGAGTTTAAATGATTTTCACTCTTGCGATTTTCCGCTTTCCTTGCACTTTTTATGCAGTGAGTTCATACAGCACTTGTTATAAGTCGTTCAGTGTTACGGCTTAAAAAAACAGCAAATTGCACTAACACTCACGTCTATCCGCGCCTGCATCTGGCTCGGAGGACCAAAAAATATGGGTGCGATTCTTCATCTATTAATAATTGAGGCCACGTTCCCAAAAGCAGCAGTGGATTGTAGGCGGCGTCAGGGAGTGCGTGAAGGGTGTACGAAATAATCACAGAAAATCACAATAAAATCTTGATATATTTAATACTATTTAAACACCGCGTAAAACAAAAATATTCTCTTTGCGCGTTCTCGCTGGCGAATGTATAATAACACTTGTGGTAGTGTATATCGATCTGCCTGCTACAGTAGCTAAATCAGATCTCAGCGATGAATCTCTCGCGACGTCTGAGTCGTGGTAAACATTACCGAAAATCGCGGGTTAGAGAGGGGTGCGAGAGAGCGCTCTCGCAGACAATGTTTTCGAATTTTCGAGAATAAATTCGCGTAAATGAAGCGGCACGAACAAATTCAATAGAGTTTTTGTTTTGTTTATATAGAATTGAATCAGTTCACGTACGTGTTTAACGGTCACTTGTTTGTATAAACTTCTTGATTAAATTAAATATCCGGTTCTAGATGTATACATCTGATTACAAAAGCTTCGGCCTGTTAAGCTGGCATGTGGGAATGCGTTGATTTAATGACACCGATGACGCAATGCTTTATTTTTCATCTTTTCACGAGATATTGATCCAATTTAACGACTAACGCGTAATTTTTCTTATAATTTGATGTAAAAAGATGTAAATATTTTTGTAGAGATAGGCCACGGCACATACGATGAAGAACATAATGCAATGTTCGCCACATACTTGAGAGTCGATGATCTGCATTTGATTTTTGTTCCACGCGAATCGGTTGTAGTTTTTTCTGAGTCGATCGAGATGATCGGTGATATGGGTGCAAGTCCATACCTGTCAAAGTAAATTCTGTGTTCATTTTTGTCTATCTAGATGGCAACCCAGTGTGAACCTGGTTTATCGGCTGTGTCAAGATTCGTTACAATGGCTGCAGGTGCGGATAATAATTTTGGTACGTGGTTGGATGCGTAGCCAATTGAATTAGCCTTCAATCCTTCAATAGCACGAATTATTTCACGCGTATTCATTTTGCTGGTGCATCTACGTATTGTTCGTCTGATACATTGTTTTTTTCCTTCTCCTCCGTTTTAACACCGTCGACCTCGTCTCTTCCGTGAACTTTGTTGTAGGATGATAGCTTTGACTGCGAGCGCTGGCGATCGTAATCTAATAAAGCTTGATAAAAAACTTGGCTATTTATATTGTACAATTCTTCTTTTTCCCTGAAGCCTTGAAAATCGATCACGTAGTCCGTCATGATGATGATGATGCTGATGAGATTTTACATATGTGCATTAGCGAACTGTGTATCGCGACTGACTGCACGCTATCCGCGCGTGTCTTATTAAGCTAATCGAGGCGCTGCAATCGAACGTGCGAGCGCAGTAAAGTCGATCTCCAGTACGTTGTCGTACTCTGCGTAAACTATGCAATTGTTCGCTGTGAGAAGCGCTGTCACGAATCTCACCTCTACGCGTATGCTACCTGAGCGCACGAGAATCCAATGTGTGGCACAGTGTGCTGATAAATCGGGTGTGAGATCGAAAGCTGTAAAAAAGTTCCCTTTGTAATAGTTGTGGCGATTGATGCCGATACCTTCGTTGAGAAAATGTATGCCTGTACGGGTGTAAAATGTTAGAAAAGTATCTATGTAGGGTTATCGTTGCCCGTAAAACGTGGTTGCAAAGGTTTGCTTGGCATTTGTACACCGACGACGTAAAGAGAGGTATAATTTATCGTGAAATGTTGAAAATTGAACGGATTCAACGAGCGATTTCCATTAAATGCTTTACTTTCCACAAAGCCGAGGATTATTTTTTTAGTTCGTCGGTAAATTTATTCGAGTGTAGAATAGCGTGCATTTTCGAATCAAGTCTCGTGAGATTGTCACCGCACGTTTGAACAGAATTTTCACACGAATTCTTTGTACATTTGTCGTTGTCTGTACGTTTTCTATACGTGCCAATATATCTTCAGGCACGATAATCATTTTTCTCCTGCGACCCATGTCAACGTCATCGATTAGTCGGACTTTGTATTAAATAATTTTGAGATGAGAGCTCCGATGATCGGAGCAAGTAGCTGTAGGCTGTTTGCCGTCCGTGTGACAAAGAGCGTTTAGAACATCTACGCGTTTTTTATTAAAATCCTTACCAACGGGTATACAACATTCGCGTCGTCCTCGCGATGATGTTCTTGCCATAGTTGTTCGTCTACTGTCCAATCGCAGTGGTGTACGCCTGCTTTTTGTATCTTTGTTTTACTTTATTTTTTTTAGCGAGATTTGCCGTATTCCGGCAAGTACGCGTACTGCACTTTATTGCTCGGAAATATACACGTACGAATACGATAATCATCCAGAACGTCCTGTGTCATATCAAGAAACAGACAAGAATGCTGTTCACGCGTAGCGTCGATGTATGCTTTTAGTAAAACTTGGCATCTGCCGGATAGATTTATCTCGCAAGGTGTTGGATCTGCGCTTTGTTTCGTAGATTTTTAAATATTACGAAATATTTGGTATTGAAGCTGATGTTGCACTGTGACTTGTCTTGATGAAATATATTTTGTGTCACGAGGAAGAGCGATAAGTTTAAATGATGTGAAGAACGCGAAAACAAATCGAGAACTATATCATTGGCTGATTCGCGTTCTAAATCATCGAGAATGAGCAGCTTTTTCTTCTGTGTATCAGCCGAGTAATCGCTCCGATGGGGAAGCCTTTCTCGGAACTCGATCAGTACAGTGGAACCACCTACTTTGAATTCCGAACGGTAGCTTTCTTGCCACTCGGTATGTATAGTATACTATAAAGCAGCAGCCTGTCAAAGCGAACATCGTACATCTGTGGCAAATATTGGAGAACTGTTACCTTGTAAAAGAGTGTTTCCAGCGCGTATCCATTTTCTCAACTGAGCCAGCCACCTACTTAGAAGTATTTTTATATTTTTCTTTAATCGCGGGCGGCGGCGGCAGCGGGTGTGCGCGCGTGGATGGGTACGCCCATACGCGCGCGGGTCGCATATGCGCGTATATTCACGCTGGTAGATCGTGGATGTATACGCTTATACTCGCGCATGCCGTATATACGCGTATAATCACGCGGGTGGACCGCAGGTGTTCCATATATAAGTCGGGAGACAATAGTTGTAATTATAGACCAATATTTAACTTCCAATAAAGATAATGTTTATATTGATATAGAATAATCTATAACTTGATAAATTTTATAAAATTGATGTATAGATAAAAACTTACTTGTAAAAACTCAGATGAAGGCCTTCTGGATCATCTTGTTGTACCTTACAGTTAGATACGCAATACTTTTGGCATTATTAATAAAATATATTTAAAATTATAAGCAAATAAATTATAATGAACTGATGTTGGAGGTTAGAAAATATGCTGCAACCAAACGATTTACTTATGAAGAAGGGAGAAAATCAACAGCCAATCGCGTGCGACTAGAGAGAGATAGCATGTAGTCCGATATACCCGTCTCTCTGTACAACCTCGTCTACACTTTCGGCCTACGGGAAGCTGCCTCCAGTAGTATATGCTCTAAGGATTAGACCTGAATCTTCCTTGTTTGTTCCATTTTTGTTCAAAATACACACAAAGCTCACAAAGAAAACTTGATGAATATAAACAAAATTTGTTTATATTACAAATATGCCGTATGCGCATTTTGTAATAATTACAAATCAGTGGAATAAATATGATACGTGCAATAAGTACCAATAAATGTAATAAGTGCAATCAGTTTATCACAACAGCTGAGCTGTGCTGTAACCTTGACCTTGAATTTGGTTCTGATGGTTATGTCAAGGTCAAAGTGAATTTTCAAGCGGGAACACTCGCTTTTGATCTCCGATTTGGTAGAAATAAAAGAATGCACGTTGAAAATGCTAATGAAGGCCATGGTAAGGTCGTGTCAAGTCCATTTTATTGTGCACTTAAAAAGTTAAAAATAAAAATTTGAAGGTTAAAAGACATCAAAGACCTTCAGCATTTTTCTAATTTTAAGGTAAATTTAGTCTAAAATATCAAAAAAATTCAATGAAATCCATTTATTTTTTTAAGACTAATCTTTCTTACTTGGTATTTAACATTTTTTTAAAGATAGAAAATCAGAAAAGTACCTACTTTTTCAAAGTCATTTACTTCCTATTTTTAGATTATGTTTCCTTTGGGGTGCTTTATTTCAGTGAGTCTTCTTGCTTCTCACTGGGGTGCTTGTTTAACGTGAGTCCCCTTGCCTCTCACTGAGGTGCTTGTTTAAGGTGAGTCCCCTTGCCTCTCACTGGGGTGATTGTTTAACGTAAGTCCCTTTGCCTCTCACTTCTCATTTTGAAATTAACTGTTGAGTATGTGCTCAAACTGCCGACCGTTTGTGTCGATACATAGTTGAATTCTTCTCAAAAAATGTCTTACCGTGGAAAGCAAGATATTTCTTGGAATTGCTGCACAAGCTGTTCGTATGCGTTCCATCATGTCTTCTCGTGTCGTTGGTTGCTGCTCGTAACAAGTGTTTTTTAAAAATCGCCATAGGTAAAAGTCAGCTGAAGTCAGGTCAGATGAGTTAGGAGGCCATGCAACTGGACCTCCACGTCCAATCCATTGGTTTGGGTACCGTTCGTTGAGAAATATTCTTACAATCCGTGCAAAATGTGGTGGTGCACAGTCCAATTGCAGCCACATTCTTCGCCTGGTCTCTAAATCCACATCTTCAAGCAAGCCAGATAAATGGTCTCTTAAGAATTCTAAAAAATTGTGTTGGTTGACATTATCGTTAAAAAAATAAGGACCGATCACATATCCATTTACAATACCACACCAAACGTTTAAACTCCAACGATGTCGATTATCAACTGTTCTGTGCCAATGTGGATTGACATCTGACCAGTAATGGCAGTTATGTCTGTTTACTTTCCCAGTGTTTTTAAAAGTTGCTTCATCTGAAAACATAACAAATGTGAACAACTCTGGATGCTGTAATGCCCATTGACAAAACTGAAGACGTTGTGCAAAATTCCGAAGCGTTAGTTCTTGAGTTAAAGTAATGTGGTAAGCATGATACCTTTGGGCTTCCAAAATCCTAAGAAATGTTGATTTTGGTATTCCATGTTGTCTTTCTATTTCTCGAGAACTAATGTGGGGATTGAGGTGGATGACTGCAAGAACTGTTAAAACACGATTGTCATTTTCTCCATACTCGTAGCGACGACTTTCACAATGTAATCGACCTTCTCGTGCTCTAGTGGTTAGATCTCGAATGGTAATATTAGTTGGATGTCGCCTATTTGGATAACGTTCAGAGCAAAGTGCAGCTGCACGAATATAAATACCTTGGCACTCTCCTAAAATCATAATCATGTCTACAATTTCATTTGGGGGGTAATCAGCCATCTTATATTTTTACAAAATTGATTTAATATTTGTTGCCGCAGCAATAGATTTGTTAACGAATCGCAACGTGCATTCCTTACTCGAAGGAAACACTTCACGGTGATTTTCACTCTTTCACTTACAAGATCCCACTACGAAGACGGCCCTACTGAGCGACGGGCTAACGCATAAGTATCCAAAATAGCGAGAACACCATTTATCTTTATAGAGTAGTTAATTTTGTAAAAATATAAAATGGCTGATCAGGCGTAATTTTACCTTAAATTTAGACAAATGCTTAAGGTCTTTGATGTCTTTTGACCTTCAAATATTTATTTTTAACTTTTATAGGGCACAGTAAAATAGCCTTGACACGACCTTACCATGACCTTGATTAGCATTTTCAATGTGCATTCTCTTATTTTTACCAAATCGAAGATCAAAAGCAAGGGTTCCCGCTTGAAAATTCACTTTGACCTTGACATAACCGTCAGAACCAAATTCAAGGTCAAGGTTATAGCAACCAGAAGGTTTGTAATGACATTATTTTTCTTAAAACGGCTTTCGGCATCGTATTGTACGGAAAATTTCCTATAAAAACAGAAAATTAATGAAAAATTTCTTTTTTCAAAATTTAAAGGTGGCTTGCCCCCTTAAAGCATTGGGGCCACTCTGCCATTTTCATTCATCTTTTTTTCTAAGTCTTCTTAGTTTTCATCATATAACAAGTTTACAATGGCCCTGAAGAGATGATGAGAATTAAGAAGTGCTGCTTCTCTTGTCATTAAATAACGTTTAGGAATTCTTTTCCCTTCTCCCTTTTTTCCTCACGATCTTATATTGTTAATGCCATTGCTCCTTCTTGTTCCATGATGTTTTATATGTACATCGCTTGATTCGATCTTGCTGTTTCCGTCTTTTACGCTGTCTAATTGTTTCAAGAGAGACACGGCATTCATCGTCTTTAGATTCTCCTAAAACTTATCCAGTAGACCTTGCTTCATGGGGGTTGCTGTCTAAATTTTACTCAAGGCATACAGTACCCTTTTGCTTTCGTCTATATCACCGTTAATGTTTACGGATTATGCTGCTGTTTGTGGTCATCTGATGACATGTGTGATGATCTCTACCGTCTGTAGGATTTTTAGGGACATTGTCCAATAACACTAAATTATCTCTTTGGACGCTTGAAAACACAATTTTAAGACATTGAAACATGCATGTATTATAATAATGCTACCTTGGAAAAGAAACAAAAAAAATTGAAAAAAAGAATTTCATCAAGTTGTTTAAACCGAGTTATCTAGCAGCACAGTGAGTCTTAATCGTATTATATTAAATATGGTGAATTATTGCATTTAAACCATGCATTTATTTAGAATAATATATAAAATCGTACCTCTATTAATATCTGCAAAGGAGCTATGGGATTAAGTTCATTAAAGTCGATCAACGCATGAACAACGCTTTTAAAAAATCTTGCGCATGTGCCTGTAACAAATACATGTTTTTATTACATTACATAAAAATAACGACAAAAATGTATACAATATTTACAGATTATTGTTTAAATAATTGCAATAATTTTTTTTTTGTAACTGATGCACAATTTTTAAGTCTTTTATGTATGGGCAGAGTGTGTAACCTGCTCAGCTTGTAGACAACAGCATTTCTAATGTTCTTGCCGGACACGCTACCTGGATATCCAGTCGTCGAATTTCGAATATGAAGAGAATATTGGAAATAAAGTCTTTATACCGAGGATCACCTTAAATACTGGAAAGAACCCTTCATTCCTTTTGACTCTTTGTAGAAAACAATTTCCGATAATTTTAGCTTACGCAATATTAATAAATAAATCTCAAGGACAAAGTTTTGATTTTTTAGGAATTTTTATCAGACGGCTATTATTTTCCTATGGTCAATTGTATGTAGCTTCATCTAGATGCAGAAATCCTAATAAAATATTTATTAAAAATGAATTAGAAGATTCTTCAAAAATCGATAATATTGTGTGGAGTGAGAATTTTAAAGATCAAATTTAAAATATATGCAAATTTATTAGAACTATATTTTTTTAGACATTTATTATTTCACCATGTTATTTCAATTTATTAATTAAAATTATAAAAAATTGTATTATTATTTATTATGTTTTTAAATTTAAATTTAAAATTTAAATTTAAAAATTTTAAATTTAAGTTACTAAAAGTTTTTCTTTTTGAATTTTTTAAAGAAATTTATTGGACACAATAAAAAACAGAAACAGACAGAACAAGCATACAAATAATCATGAAGTTATAAAGCAAATTAATTTTGTATTTTTATAGGCCATGATGTAATAATACTTAGTTAATAATTAATGATTATTTGTACACTTTTATATGAAAAAAGTTCAATTCAGATATTATCGTGTTTAAAAATTATATTTCGACCAAGTTAATAATTCATAAATATATATGTATATTTGTAAATTAATAGTAGAACACCTGAAAACTTCTTTCAAATAAAAAAGTGTTTCTGTCCGGATGGAGGATAGTATAAAATGGAGTTTTACAGAAGGAGGATATGGTATAAATTCAGTAATTAAATTACTGTGGTTATATGGCTCTAGACGATGATTCCACATTTTTTTTTAAGATATTTGTATAAAAATTTTAATTAATAAAAATATATTAGTTTTAATAATTTCATTTTTAAGTGGATTACAAGAAACATTAGAAAAATTAATTTTCAATCATAATTTTATATAATTTCATCATGTTATGAAATTATATGAAATTATCGGTAATTTTTATACAATAAAATAAAATAAAAATCAACGCACCTGAAGTACACTATTATTATTATATCAGTACCCCTGGGTGGTATGGAAAACTGTCAGAATTCATTAATTCACTCATTCGCCTTAAACTTAATAAATATCATCAATCATCTTATAAAGTTCTTTTTTGTCTCGATTAAGTGCACTTTAATTTCCATTCAAGGATTATTACAATCGATTACTGAAATATCCTCCCAACTTCTGACTTTTTTCAGACCATATTATTTCAATTTATTAAATAAAATTATAAAAAATTGTAATATTATTTATTATTTTTGGTGGAGGGGTAGGTGGAGGGGGTTGAGGTAAGTGGGGGAAGTGGAGGGAGGTGGAGGGGAAAATCATGAGAAAAGAACGTGAATTTTGAAACAATTTTACGTTATTAAGTGGAAGGGGGTGGAGGAGATTTCAAGTTGGAAACACGCTTACAACTATATATTATAAGAAGATATATATGGGTAATTCGCATTAAAGCCCCCCATCACCCATCCAACACCCTGCCAAATGTAAAATTGCAAGTTTTGTATATAGATAAATTTTCCTTTTTCGCTCATGATAATTGTAACAGCTTTCCATACAACTCGGGAGCTACTGTCAGAAATATGTCATCAGACAGTTTTATACCATGTTTCAGGAGCATTCATTTTTTTAATGTTATTTTAGGACAATTTACTATAAATTTACTCCTGTCTTAATTCGTAATATGAAAATTTTTCTCATATAATATATTTATATTCGCTCAATGTGAAAACCGTCGCGCCCTCCGATTGCGGACTATGCTCGTACTAAATCTTACGGCCAAAAGATATTATGAGCGGTGGTCGTCATTAAGCCTGTAAAACGCTCCCCATAAAACTCCTATGTTAAAAGTCGCACAGAGCGAATTGAGAAGTTTCTGAAATAATATAAAAAAGTTGTGAAAACGCCAGGAGCAATACAACCACTATAGTTTTGCCTGTTGAAGATCTTTTGATGTAAAGTTTGAGTGTAAAAAAATTGTAATAAAGTTGTGATTAGTATAGTATACAATATATAGTTAACGTTATATATTATATTTAAAAAACTATCATTTGAATCTAAAACATTTATATAAATTAGTTGTAATTTGGAAATTTATGATATTTGAATACATAATAAGTGTTCAATTAATTTGGTTGATATAGTATATAATGTTAGCTTGTAACGGTTAGCCCCAGCGTGCGGTAACACTGGGTTTTATTCCAACTCGTTACCAATGAATTCTCCGTCTCCTACTATTGCTTCGATACATACAAGACGGCGGGCCGCCTCGGCCCTGGGCGCCAGACACCGGAGTGCCAGGAATCCTGCGATCCCCTTACCTTGAGACGCCGCCTCGTGTCGAAACATCATCTTCGTGCACCTGTTCGGCTAGTCAGTATATGCAATTATTCACAGAGGGAATGAGACAATTACACAAGGTCGTGGGCTTCAGTACGAAATGAATGAACCATGTCAACTTAAATTCGTTCTATATTTTGCTCAGTAGTCTTCTACTTAATTCATTTACAATAGGCGATCTCCGACCGCGCGCTTACAACTACGACATTCCCGTCGAATCATACACATACCCGCTCTGTGGCTCGCATGCCACCACGCCGATGTTCGGGCGAGGAAGTACCGGCGCACGCCCTGGGCGCGTATCCGGTCGTCTCGAATTCCTAATCACTACTCCGGCGTCGAACTCGCTCGTGCCCGTCGGTGTAACCTCCTAGCCGCGGCGTGTTCGTCAACGCGCCGCCGGACGGCTTACCCGACGCAGACGGTGCAGCTGCCTCGCCCTCACGAGACTATGAATTCGCGTCCCGACAATAACCAACCTCTCCCGACGTACGCGAGTCCCCAGGCGTACCCGCCTTTGCCGCGCCGGTGACGTCGCCCGAACCTCGACACGAATACTCACACACTCCATACGATTATACCTAACTTAGCGGGGCCGCTGCCCCAACTAACACTCACTTATATTACGCTCGATTATTAAATTTACTTAATGTTAAATTTTAGACCTATGCGAGTGTAACGCGCGAACTAGAACTAGTATTAATAGTAGAACTAGTGTCATGACCTTGTGTCGTCGTGTAGGTCAAGGTTGCGTCGCATATGAAAACGTGGACGATAGCGTGTCAGTGAAGTTATGGTTTTTGTCTTGATTCGTGAAACAGTCAGTACAATACGACAGCCGTGTTATAATTGTCAGTGTCGGTGTAATAGCAATATTAGGTGTCGTGATAGCGTCAGTGTAATAGTAGTAGTCAATATGCAAACGATAGCGTCAGTCTCACACCCGTAATTAGTATAACGATAGCGTCAGTAAAATGGTTGTAGTCGTCGTGTACACGAGAGAGTCAGCATAATAATTGTAGTCAAGAGTAAGCGGTAACGTCGGTACAATAATCGTAGCCACAGTATGAACGATAGCGTCAGTACAATAGTCGTCGTCAGAATATAAGCGGTAGCATCAGAGTAATAATTGTCGTCAGTGTGCCACGATAGCGTCAATATAATACTAGTAGTCACAGCACAACACGGTAGCGTCAGTACAATAGTCGTCAGTCGAGTATAAACGGTAGCATCAAAATAGTAATGGTCGTCAGTCAGTCATATGTACAGTAATTAGTTTTTAGTTACGGTAAATCAGTCGAACGGCTCAGCGCTCTTAAGCCAACGAAGCATGCTAAAACCGCACTCATGCTCCGCCGCGCTCCCGCCGCCATGTTGGCTACGTGGCGATAAAATAATCGCGAGTTCGCGCTACTTCGCAATCGGCACACTTGATCGCGCGAACATCACTTAATATAATTTTCACTCTACTCACAGTTAGCAGCAGTCCGTCGCACAATGCCTTTATCTTTACGCAACGTCGCCACGTGATTACGGATTCGGTAGAGGCTCGTTGAGATCGGTAATGGCTCGTGTCGAAAGACCAGTCGCTACGGCAGCCAGAACGATAAAGGGAAGAGATGATGACCAGCGCTCGCGTCGACCCCTCTCGCCGTCGACGTTAGGTTTTGCTCTCGTGCGCTCGGGCCTAGCCGATGCCGGCCGAGGCTCCACGAATACGGCCGAACGCGCGCTCGCCGACTCGTGCCGCGGTGTTGCCGTGCTCCGCGCGGCCGCTTGTAACTGGCAGTAGGCTGCCATATTACAAGCTATAAATTATTAGTATTAAATATACTGTACATGTCACATCGTCAGTGGCATAAATTGTATGAGGCTTATCATAATTATATAATATATATTAAATTAGAAAATTGAACGTCAATGACTAAATATTTGAAGTATCAAAATCATCATATTACAAAGAATATAAATATTTTATACATTCGAAATCATATATAATTATGTAATGAATGAATGGGTCGAAAGTGGTAGCATGCTTTATGTATGATATTCGCTCTCCCTTTCCCTCCTCTCGCTCTCCCTTTCCCTCCTCTCGCTCTCCCTTTCCCTCCTCTCGCTCTCCCTTTCCCTCCTCTCTCTCTCTCTCTCTCTCTCTCTCTCTCTCTCTCTCTCTCTCTCTCTCTTTCTCTAGGACTTTCTAGTTGGGCTGACATGAATGGCCTCAAAATTAATGCACAGAAGACGAAAGCTATTTGGCTGGGCTCGCGCGGTTTCATTGCTCGTCTTAATGGGTTATCGCTTTATCAAATCGTACTGAATGGTCAGATAATTGTCCCCTGTGGCTCGTTGAAGTTGCTTGGGGTCATATTCGACAGCTGTCTCACTTGGAGGGAACACTGTGTTGGCGTCGCAAATAAGACCTATGCCGCACTGTCCAGGCTTCGTAAAGGAGGCTATTTTCTGCCTCAGAGCTCCAAGATCACCCTCGTGAAATCTCTCGTGCTGCCTTATTTTGACTACTGTGCTCCGCTTTTCTTAAATTTGTCCGGAGAGCTCTGCACTAAGCTCGAGCGGTGCATTAATGCGGCCCTGCGATTTGTTACGGGTTTAAAAAGATACCAGCACATCACACCGATCTATAAGCGATTCGATATACTCTCCCTGCGTGGCAGAGTCCACTTTATGACGCTGTCGCTGCTCGGTTCCGTTCTCCGTACGGGCCGCCCTGCGTATCTCAAAGAGAAATTCAGGTTCAGGGTAGTGGGCGGGGGACTTCGTGGTGGGAGGGGAAGCGAATTTGATCTGCTGATGCCGAACTATCGTACCGAGTCTCTGGCAAATTCGTTTATATAGGGAGCGGCAAGGCTGTGGAATGACCTTCCGCATGAGCTGCGTGCGATTTACGCCAGACCGTGCTTTAAGTATAGGCTCCTTCAATATTGCAAATCGCGGGATCCTAGGCTGCAGTGAGTCGTACGTGCTGTTCACCGCCGGGGGTTTGTGCGTTTTTATACGTGATAGCATAATGCTCTGTTGTTTTTAATGTTGTACAGGTCTCTGCGTTGAGCGCCGGTGAATTGCGTTATTCGCGTGCCGTATGTTTCTTATATATATCATGTGTATAGTTGATTTTAATATGTTGCGCTACTTCTGCAGTACATTTGTATATTTTACTTTTTATAGTACCATGTTATATTATTTTATTTTACTTTAATCTATTTTATTTTATAATTTTATAATTTTACATATTTATATATTGTTATATTGTTATACCCTAATGTATTTTATGTGCCATTTTGTAAAGGGCTGATACGCCCTAGCGTGCACCGATGCGGACTATATTGATGTATATTTTTGCTATGATTTAGACTATACTGTGACGTTACGTCCTTAGTCTGCAAATAAATAAATCTATCCATCTATCTATCTATCTCTCTCTCCCTCTCTCTCTCTCTCTCTCTCTCTCTCTCTCTCTCTCTCTCTCTCTCTCTCTCTCTCTCTCTCTCTCTCATTGAAGCAGGTTTATAAAATATTTTTAAATCTTAATCTTGTAATACAACTTAAGATACATTTCTTTTAAAGTCCATATATCTATATAATTGACCATGTGTATAAAAAATAAATCATATTTTTAATTAATAATCTCATTGATCAATATTCATAGCAAACAAAATTGTTATTTTAACAAAGTCCTTACTGTGAAATCTCATGTCAAAATTTAATCTGAATTAGAATGCAAGTTCGTTATTATTATAGATTGAAAAATATAATCAATCGGCTTTAAGTCGCTAAATTGCCTTGCCATATTGGTGTTACCATCTGGATTATATATTGAACAATAGAAGTATATAAGTACTTTGGAGCTAATTTTTCCATTTAAATTTTTTTACAAAATTGTAAAAATACTGAATCAAAACACAATCTTATTTTGAAATTATTATAAACATGAATATGTTGTTACAGGATAACGAATGTATTATTTTGATATGTGCATTCGGAATCTATTTCAATACAAGTTTAAAGTACGTTCACAGAGAGCCTGCTTCACTGAAATACACGGTGGAACCTGCGCATTATTTATTTATTGTTATTTTATTTTGATGGCGTTCATCTATAAATAGTGTGCATGCACGGTGATCATACATATCATAAATGTCATATTGTTAAAGGACGGGTTGTCACTGAAATAACTTAATTTGTTAGTTCGTACACGCGCACACAGCTATACAGCTGTGGGAGCGACTGGAGTCACTTAGTCTCTACTGACTGACAACACCGATTGCTTTTCTCTCTTTCTCTCTCTCTTACTCTCACATAAAATATGAAGTTTCTTTTACCTTGTCGTAGGTGTCGTAGGCGAACGAAAAAGGCGACTTCTTTCTGTTCTTCTCACAGCTAATTTTCTCGCTCTTTGGTCAACACCTAGGACCCGCTTTGTCCGTTGAACTGGACTTGGCTTTCCTCTATGGGATTAGTCTTATAATGAAGCAAACACTTAGACTCTCTTTCTTTGTAGTTTTTATTCGCGAAACCCAATTTCAGAAACAATTATTACACCACGGTGGAACAATTTAATAATAATCAATTAGCTAAATTTAAGTCAATTATCAGATAATCAATAGAAAAATCAACCAAAAATGGGGACGCTCAGAACTATTTCCGGACCTCCCACGTGTCTCCAAGCTCTACTTCCCCACACTGACGTCACTGCGTCGACACTTGTTGCACTCATTAGGCCTTACGGAGCCTGGCAACTGTGTAAGTGTCTAAACTGCAGCGCGGCTTTGCACCTAGTGCATTTTTGTTTTGCAAGCATGGAGCAAGTTTATTTTTATGACATGTAAGCGTGATAGTTCAACCAATCTTTTGTCTTGTTTCCGGAGTGTGCCGTCATACTCTGCACAAGATCTATATGTTTTTTATCTTGGTAATTTATGCGTTCCCGCTTCCTTTTTTTTATCTTTATATATGTGCTTTACGTTCATTTGTATCTCGCTCGAGTTGTCCCGCACTTAAGCTATGTGATGTTTATCATGTGCGTGGCATGTAGCCTTTTGAGTGAATTTCATTCTCTTGTTTGCACGATGGGATGGGTTTATTGGGTGGGTCATCTCTTTCATGTTTTTGATTTGAGCTGTCTTTTAGTGTTACATAAAAAGAAAATAAAGAAAAATTATTGAAATCGATTTTGGCATTCGCAACTTACTTGTTGTCGAATTATTTGGTCCGTGGTCCAGGGTCATTTACAATCTATCTTATTTCCTATTTTGTTAATATTGTTAGTTCTCGTTACCTAATATATTACTTGTTTTGTTTTTCGTGAATTGCATATACATTGAAATTTTTAAGTATTTTCATTTATTAGTACTTACTTCTAGGAATGTTATATCTTAGCCTAAAATTTGGCAATTTTTTTATTATATAGTTCGTGGGGTCTAGAGTTAAATGGTCCGGGTATATTATGAAAATATAAAATATAATTTATTATACTTAAAAAGAAAAATTACATATGGAATGCAATGTTCTTGGTCCATTGCTATAGGAAATTGTTGTTCCTTTTTTTTTATTTTTTTGTTGGAACCAAGGTTGATGGTCCATTCCCTTCCTCTCCTTTGCTTTGATCAAGCAGGATTTTGATGGGTCCTGCTTCTGTTGTTAATTCTCCTAATTCTATTAAGAATTGGACCAATGGGTCAAAGGAGATCAGATCCGGTTGATCTTCTTGAACCCCCTCCGTTGATGTGGCTGGTGTTGGTCCTCCAGCTACATCAGCCTTGCATTCCAGTATGTGTCTGATCCAATTTTTATAGGATATGTCTACCCCACATACTGAATGCCTTTGTGGAACCTCCTGCTAGCCCACCTAGGCTTGTAGGCTCTTGTTCTAGGCTTTCTAAATACGCCAGTGTGTTCTTTAGACTGCTTTGTAATGGTTGTTCTGAGTCTCTGAGGTGGTCCACATGTTTTGTTTTTTACAAGTGTTTGCATGCAAACTATAGAGATTTAGGTCTATCTCTTTTTTGCAAAATGGATGGAATTTGGTATTTATTTCGGTTTTGCTTTGCATTTGCTTTCTTGGTTCTGCAAAGGTCGCTTTATAGATAGGGTTGCTTTTCTTTCTTGCTTCTTCGGCATTTCGGTCCTTGAAGTATTGTACATAGCCGTAGAATAGACGCCCTTTCTTATCTCGTACGGTTTTGTAATACACCATTGGTCCAAACTGAGCAAAGTGTCTGAAGAATGCTTCATCTTTTTCTTTGTCCTTGCCTTTCCAGGGTAGTAGACAGAATAGTCTATCTTTGCTGAGTTCATTATTGTGCTGCATGTTGGTTACGACATGCACTACGGACTTTACGATGGGTTCTCTTTTCTTTGAAGTTGCCGTATTTTCTCTTGATAGTCCAGCCATTAACTTCATACGTCTGTTGAGCTTGTTTTGCTTCATCAGTGTGACTTTTAGTTCGTTGGTTTTTGTTGCTTGTTTTTCAGTGCCGAAGCATAGTGTAACTTTCTTGCTTTTTGGATCCGTCCTGTGGTCTTCTACACATACGGCGTATGGTGTGCCTATGAATTCAAATTCTTTGACTATGGTTCATAGAGATATATTGATGTCGCAGAACATTAACGTGTTAGTTCGAGTGTTCATGGTGCCCTGGTCTGTAAATAAAGGTTATTCTTATAGGTTGCTAAGCTAACGATTCTATCGCGTGTAAGGATTCGCGTGTCTGTGCAGTATTTTGCTCAATATTCGCCTTCTACGCGGTTTTGATAATTGTTTCGGAGCATTTTCGGTGTTGAGGGTTTAGGATTGTCTATGAGGATCGTTTATGCTTCCGCGTTTGTTAGGACTTTATAGCTATTCTCAGCTGATTGTTCTATCAGATAAATGTTGCTCTTTGACTTTGATTTTGACCTTTTTATCATTATTCCACGTTTAATCCCTATTATTACTATTATTATTATTACTATTACTACTAATTGGAAAGTCACGCTACCATACAACAAATTAATTGTATGATAATCTCGTTTTTGTAATGTTTGATGACGATTGGAATAATGGAGGGGAAATTCCTCAACAACCTCAAGAGGCACTTTTGATAAAATGCAAGTCGAGTAAAAATAAATCTAAAACGAAGAAGTCTACGGTGGAGAAAGACACAATAGCGAGCATCACAGCATCAGAAGCTGGGCGAACATCACAGTCAGAAGCAAAAGCAGAGACTACGAATTTAGAAGATATCATGAATGCCTCGATAAACCAAATTTGCACACTGACGGAGGTTCAGGCAGGAAAAGAAGCAGCCAGTACAGCACTGCAATTAGCAACAACAAACCAACTAAGGAAATTGGTATCGTCACATGTGCTAGAAGCTTTAAGAAGCTCTGCTCCTTTAACCCTTAACTAAGCAGTAGCCAGTAGAACGCCATATTTTCTGATAAGCCGATCAGCAAAGATGCAATCCTCGAACTTACCGCCGATAGATCATCTATTTAGCCCAATAATAGGTTCAACAACGAGAACATCAAACTTCGCAGGCATTTCACCATATTTAGAAACAGACAGGTACTAAGAAAAAGCAGCCAAACCAGCAAAGGGAATGCTGGATCATTGGAACATGGTGGATCACAACACTGATTCAGAACTCCAGACACCCAGTAATGCGTACAAAAAGCCAATGCCAAACACTGGATTGAACTCGAAGTTTCAGGAAACAAAAAGTAAAGAAGCGAAGAATGATCGTGACACGGTTTCAATACCAAAGAATTTGCAGGAAAAGAACATGGCCAATAAAAGTGTACCAGAAGGTAAAATGACGAGGAAATTAGAGGATGACAGTATTAGCGAGCACTCTACAGAGTGCAGCACTGATTCTAGCACTGATGAGAGCTGTAGAAAGAAAGAAATTATCTCGAAGTCTTCGCACACTCGTACGTCGTCTAGAAATCCACGAATAACCAACGTGAAAATTTTAAAATCATCGATTCATTGGAAGAATTGTGGAAGGATAAGAGTGAGAAGTCTAAGTACAGAAGTCGCCCAAAGATTAATAGCAATAATCGTCGTAGTCGGAAACACAGTAGTAGTTCAAGCTGCGATTGCAATAGAAGCCCCAGTAGTAGTTGCCAGAGTAGTTCAGACAGTAGGAGTAGCTCTTCCTCCAGTGAAAGCAGCGAGTCAGATCACAGGTAAAAGCATTCGAAAAAAAGTCATCTCGACAAAACCGTCAAGATAATTGCTTATCTCGCCAACTGAATCAAATGCAAATCATACAAGGATGGAAAATGAAATTTGTTGGCGAAGGAAAGGATGATCCAGAAGAGTATATGTCGCAGATGACAGAATGCAAAGAAAGTTTAGGCCTTAATAGCTAAGATATACTAGCCGTGATTCCTTATACGTTATCAAAGCGAGCAAGCATGTGATATAGAGCAGAAAAAGAGCCTAACCTCCTGCAAGAAATTCAAAAAGGCTTTTAAAACGTTTACTTTAACTTTTAAACAGCAATTCGTCAACCCAATAAATCACAACGATGTAATGGATGAATTACTACAACGTACGCAAGGTAAAGGCGAGAAAATTGCTGCATATATAATGAATTTTCGACACATTGTAAACCATTTGAGAAGACCTATGAAATCGAAAGAACAGTTAAGACCGAGCGTTTGAGACCAGAGTACAGAAGAGTTATTCGCAGGAAAATGATTAAGAGTTACGCGGATGTAAAAAAGTACTGCATGATTTTAGAAGAGGAAATGGACCAAGACGCTAGGTATACTCCGTCACCACCTGTGGAGAAAGTCAGATTCCCAGCGGAGGCTTGGACATCAGCTCCTAAAGCAAGAATAGCCGCAACGGAAGAAGTAAAAGATGCAGCTGCAGTTTCAGAGACAGACAATGGGCAGAATAAGAATAAAAGAAACAACAAAAAGTCGGCACAAAAACAATCAAGGGCGCCACAAGAAGTTTAATCCACAATTCAAATGTCGATGGTAGAAGCCAGCCCATCTTGCGGGTGCAATCGGGGTTGGCAGCCTAACAATCGCTCCTAAGGAATCAAACCAGTTGCTACAAATAACACGTCAGTTGTTAATGGAACGGATCAATTCTTCGGAGCCTGTTGTGATTGCCAATGCCCACAAATTGAATGTTTTACTTGTCACAAGAAAGGTCACAAATCAACAGCGTGCCCAAATCGTAGCCAGAATTTTTTGCAATTCCAAGTTTGCGGCCCGAAAGGAGCTACTTTCAGCAACTGCATAACTTGTGCGCCAGTAAGGTCAATGTTGGGAAATGGCAATGCGGGGGCAATTCAGGGGTCGATACAACCCGCACAGCCACAGACAAGATTCCTGTTACAGTAGACAAAACAGTGCATACAGCAACTACGTTGCAGGGAAGTATGCATGTTTTGGGAGGGGGAGATAGTGGTCAAGAACCACTAGAGGCATCAAAGTGGAAGATGAGAGAAACAAATCAATTGATAGCGAAAGCTGACATAAACTGCCGGCCTAGCCTCCCAAAAATCAAGAAAACCACTTTGTCGCCAAAATGGGCAGTCGCTGACGCAAACCGTCGGCTTTGCCAGTGAAGTCAAGTAATGAAGAGAGTAATGAGGATGTATACCCGTGGGTGAAGCAGTCAGAGAAGAAAACCACTAAATCTGTGAAAAACACGAAGTCTAAGCCAAACGAACTGAAGTCGGTTGCGCCAATGGAGCGTAGTGAAATAGGTTTGTGGTCAGAGGATGAGTTGGTGAAATATAAGAAGAGAGGAATCTCTGTAGATAAAGAAGCATTGAAGTCAAGAGGCTTTACTCCTAACCAGGATGCAATATTCTCAAATGAAGGCATCGAAGCTATTAAGCAGAGAGTGATGGAGAGAGCGAAATCAGAGGAAACCGTGGCCAAGGACAGCAGTTTAACATAGGTGTCTGAAAGACTTGTTAATACCATGGAGTTTGGAGAGCTCAGAGGAAATGCCGCTCAGCTTGACGGGGTATCAAATGACACTGACCGGGGCTCGACGGCGAAGCGAGTAACGTTTTCTTTGAAGCGAGAACAACAGATCAGCCCTGAGGAACCATTCCTCATCGAGGCGTCAGAAATTCTGGAGAGTGTTCAAGTTCAAGCTATCAAAGAAAAGAACAGTCATTTAGTGGGAAATGAAGAAAACTGTGTAAATTTGCAGAAGGTGGAGTTAGCACTCGAACAATTGCTGAAACGTAGCGAAGCCATCGGTGACTAATAAGTTGTAGTGAAAGATATTTTGACAGAACCTATTCCAGCTTCGACAGGAATTAAGGCCAGCGTCGAAGACATGGAAGACTCAGATTCACATATCGCCGCCAGTATGACCGATAATCGAGATTATTTGCAGGTCATCTTGGGAGGAGTAGCATATCGAGCTTTCCGGGAGCGGTAATCACCCTAGTCGGACCGACTTTAGCGGAGAGATTCAAGGATACACTCTTGACTGCTCGAGCATCCATTCAAACGGTCACAGGAGGATTGTCGCCGGTGTTAGGTTTCCTAATGTTGGGTTTGGAGCTAGATGGAATTTACTCGACTATCAAAGCTCGTGGCTGGTGGAGCGCTAATAGGGGTGACTGGCACAACTTTAATTGCCAGAATCCCTCACAGAGCGACAAAATCTTCGCGAAATGCGCTGAAATTTCGGAACTAGACGACGATGACAGGAGACAAATAGAGAAGTTAGTAGCCGGATTTTGCCAAAATATTCACCCGATGTACTGTGATTGATTGATTTGTGACGGAACGTCATATTCAGCTGGCTCATAGGACGCCAGTAAGACAAAAGTACCGGCGCAGGTCACCAAGGAAAATTACAGCCATTCAAAAGGGAGCAACAGAATTACAGAGATTGGGAATCATTGAGAGATCGGCCAGTAATTTTGATAGTCAACCAGTTTTAGTGCCGAAACCAGATGGGGAAGGAGAAAAGTTATGTGTTGATTTTTCCGGAATCAAAAAATTTATCAAGAAGGATTGTTACCAATTACCACAGATGGATACAATTTTAGACAGATTAAGGAGTGCCCGTTATCTTAGCAAGATCAATTTGCGCCAAGCCTACTACCAAGTCAATATGGAGGACAGTAGTAAGAAGTATACGGCATTTGCAGTACCTTTTGCACTCATTACCGCTCCAATGACACTACAGCGCCTGGTCGATGCATTATTTGGGCCTGAAGACGTTCCTCATGTGTTTGGTTATCTAGACGACATCGAAATCCCCACTGAGTCTTTCAAGGAACATAAGTATTGGATTGAATATGTACTTAAGAAGCTCATTGGGGCCGGATTAACTATCAACCCAAAGAAGTGCCAGTTTTGTGTAAATGACCAACTATCTTGGTTTCTTATTGGACAAAGATGGGTTACGCACAGGTCCAGCAAAGGTAGCGTCAATTTTGGGCTACGCAAAACCACGCAATGTCAGTGAATTATGTCGGTTTTTATGCATGGAGCAGGACGTCTGGCTAGGTGGGCATTGGAATTGCAAGAGTGGGACTTCGAAATTATCCATAGAAAAGGCGCGAATCACCATGTGCCAGATACGTTAGCCAGGATGTTTGAATCGGAGGTAGCAGTCATAGAGGAATTAAACGATTCGTGATACTTGCGAAGACGCAGAGAAGTAGAAAAATTCTCTGCTAAATTTTCGCAGTGGAAAGTGGAAGCCGAAAATTTGTATAGGTTCAAACGGGATCCATTATTGGACCCCGTCACCTACGGTGATGGCGGCTGGAGGTTGGTACTGCCGGAAGAGCAACCTGAAAAGGTGATGATTGTTGCCCACAGTTAAATTACGGCTGGATATTGCGGGATCGAGAAAACTTACGACAGGATAGCTCGAGAATACTTTTGGCCAGGAATGTATCACAATGTGCATGCATTTGTCAACTCGTGTGCACTTTGCCAACAATACAAAGTCTCTCAACAAGGTCCACGATGGCTCATGGGGAAGAGAATAGTAGAACGCCCTTGGTCAGTAGTTGCCGCTAATATGATGGAGTTTCCCAGTAGCAAAAGCCAGAACAAGTATCTACTGGTGTTTCAATATTTATTCACTCGATGGGCCGAACTTATGCCTTTACGAAAAGCTGATGGAAAATCTGTAGCGATGGCTTTTGAAGAGTTGGTATTTTTTCGGTGGGAAATGCCAGAATATTTGTTGACGGATAACGGTACGGAGTTCATAAACAAGCACTTATCGGAAACCTTGAAAGAGTATGGAGTTACTTATGTAACGATACCCCCATATCGTCCCCAAGCGAATCCCGTAGAACGAAGCAACCGTACTTTGAAGACCATGATTGCAATGGTCGCCGAAAATCATAAAGATTGAGATAAAAATATCCATAAACTTCGTCATGCCATCAACACGGCCGTCCAGTCTACTCTTCGCCGGCATTCTTAAACTACGGTAGACACCCTACTCCAGTAAAGAGCCTGCGAAGAGAACAGGAAGGTTGTAGCCCCAAAATTTCGGGAGATCTACGGATGTGGGAGGATAGAGTTAAACGACTAGATGCATTGAGGGAGCTTGTAGCCAAATTTATCGATGAAGCTAGGGAAAAACAAGGGAAAACTTACAATAAGGGGCGTAGAGTAGCTAATTTCGTGGTTGGAGATCTCATCTTGCGCAGAGTGCACCATTTATCAAAAGCGGCAGATAGTTTTTCAGCCAAACTAGCCCCAAAATTTAAAGGTCCATTTACAATTATAGAGCAGAAATCCCCTACGGTCTATATTTTGCTTATAGGAGAAGGTAGTAAGAGGAAAGTGGTGAAAGTGCATGTGACAGATCTGAAACGATACGTATCCCCACGTAACTCTCGAACTAACAAATCCTTGCCCTAATCCTATCCAGCCGTAGTGACCAGAGAGATGAAACTCTGTCGCTGAGAAGCCTCAATCAAAGGTGATGGTAAAGTAGTTAGAAACCAGGTAGTATCTCTGTGTTGTCCACGGATTGCATCATGACCAGGTATTAAAAACGTAAATAATTTACAGATTCTACGTCATGTCAGCGGCCGGAAGCAGCGCGTCAGCCGAGAAGAGGAAGAGGGAGTCGGCCAGCACGGCGAAAGACGAAGCCATGGTCTTGCGTTAGGAGCTACTAGCTCAAGCAGCCATTCGGCGTATGGAGAGAGAGAGAGAGAGAACTCGTCAGGAGCTCCAGGCCATGGAGGGCATCGAGGAATCGGAGCCAGCTCCGTCGAAGGACGAGAAGATGCACCCGAGGAAGAGGACCATCTGCTGGCAGGACCACTGGATGTTTTATTGCCGAGGGTAACCACCAGTATCGTCGAGCCTGCTCCGAGACTGGGAACCCAGAATTTTGTGCCAGGAAACCCTCTTGGTTCTCACCAGGGCAGATGAGCCATCCCCAGAGTTCCCCTCCGACGCCCTGGTATACCACCGCCTACGCCCCAGTCGTTGAATCGAGCTCTGGGGAGCCTTGAGGAAAGGGAGAGTCGAGAGGCGGAAGAAGATCTGCATCGGCTTCTAGAGGGATAATTGAGCATAGCCTTATCGACACAGACCAGGGAATCAAGCCCACGGCCTGACACCACTCGGCCCAACCGCATGCTGCCAGATGGGAGGGATGATGGCCCTCGCATCCTTGATGAGCCGTTTCAAGAGGAGAATCTGCCAGATCACTTGCAGATACAGTTCGTGCCAATAGAGGGAACGCGGGATAATGCCTCCCTCGCCTGGGACCTTGGCCTGGAGGAAGACCAGATGCCACCACCTGCGACCTCTGCGGAGACCAGGGAAGCCGAGAGAGTAGCACGGAACCGATCACGTCGACAACGAGGAACCCGCCAATTAACGGTGGACGATATCGAGTCGGTAGTGACACCTCGCCGCTCACCATCACCACTTGGAGTGCCGTATCGCCGCCAAGGGGAAGCAGAGTTTGAGCAATGCTCTCCTGCTACCACCTCACGTTCGCAGCCAGCCGCGCTGCGAACGAAATTGACGGGGTTGAAGTTCGGCAACCTCAAGCCGATCCCTACTGACGACGACCTCGACCCACCACCGTACGCCTGCTTTAATCTCCAGCTGTCCGAGATATAGGCATCGCAAATTTTTAGCGGCGAACCAAGATCATGGCCAAGTCTCACGGGATCCCGCCATGACCACTCCAGCGTTAGACTCTGTCGCTAGGAGCTGTTACCATTCCTCACCACCAGGGTCTCGTCGTCAAGAGGAAAGAACAGGCCAGGCCAATTGTTCTCGTCGCCAGTCCTCGCAGTCAGCAAGACAATACGAGCCAGAACACCATCGAAACACCAGCGTTTCCCGTCGTCAGACCTCGCCATCACCATCTCACCAACCGCGGGACAGATCAGCGCAAGGAGGAGCCGACGAAGCGTCCAGAAGGCGGAAGGGCTCCGCCGTACGATGGGCTGAACCGGTCGAACACCGTTCCCCGTCGGAATCGTCCACTGAGAGGAGGTCACGGGCCACGGGTCGGTCGAGAGACCATTCGATGTACCAGTTGTCCCTAAAAAGGACTAGAGGCCCCTCAGGACCGGCAGTTGCCCCGCCTAATGTATCATCGGCCCAACGCTCTGACGAGGGGGAGGAGGAAACGGGACCGCAGGGGGTGGCTGACGTCTTGAGAATTATGGACGATGTAGGGGACCTAGCGCCAGACCTGCGGGAAGCAATCTTACGGCGGGCTTTCGTGAAGCCTACGAGAGCATCTCGCCGTCGTACCCGCAGGGACTGAGAGAAGATTGTCGCCAGGGAGAATCGTTGCCAGAAAAAAAAAATTGTAGACAGAAAATGGGGTCAACATGGTAGCCTAAAAGTAAATAACCCTATCTTGGTAATTTACACTAACTCGTATCAACTGCTTATACATTAATTATTTGCTACTTAATTGACTATTTTCCCGCAGGGATGCACGACGACGGTATGGGGAGTTGTGAGAGAGAGAGTTTAGTCGGCTAGTTTCGTGAGAAAACCAGGACATAACTAGGGTATATCTGGTTTTGGGAGGGGGTATGCGACGGGTTGCTGTCGGCGCTGAAGGAAAGGATCTCTCTCCCACTCTATTACCCGAATCATCGATTAATTAATTAATAACAAACTAAAGTCTGTTGTGGTCCGTAGAGGCAGCGAGAGAGAGGAAGAGACGGGATTTATTCGGTGCCGATGCACCAGCACGCCGCAGAGGTGAACAGACACACACACAGACGTAGTAGCAGCTAACAGGCGCACACACGTATGCCGCAGCAACCAGCACAGCACGAATATTCGTTTCGGCGAGAAGCGGGAGAGAGCCGTGAAGAGAGGGGAGCCGCGCTGAAGTCGACACGGCCGAACAGCGGTGTTCGCGCGAAAATATTGTACGAGAGTGAGAAAGTATGAGTGATAACGCTGCGATTGTAAGGTTGTTTGAGTGGAATATAATAGCTGCCGAGTGGAGGCGCATGTAATCGTCGGGTGCGACGAAGCCTCAAGCCTCCTCTACAGTAAGTCGGACTGTATGATTTGCGATTGTTAACTACGCTGATAGGTTAAAAATAGATTTAAAATTAAAATAGAATGATGATTATATTGTATTACTGTCTGGTATGCGGATGAAAGAGAATGGTATTTTTAAATTTCGCGCCAGAATATCAATCGTAACCGTGCATGTGTCAGTAGTCTCGATAGGTGTGATTGGCCAGATAGTGTCGCGAGTAACTGTATTAATTAGAGCCGTGAGATAGAGAGAGACGGAGCGAGCGAGCAGGTCCTCGCGGTAGACATTTTGATGAGCGTTCGCTCACTTGTATTTCGACGGTTGAGCCAGCAACATTAGCCAGCCCCCTTCGAGATAAATCAAATCTTCGTAACACAGTTTTCACGAGCACGCATTTTCAGAACACGAGATATCGCAGAACGGGAGGAAGGAAGTTATCAACATTGTATAGCCAGGTAGCGTTAAAATTAGTTTCGATGTACTGTAATCGCCGAGACGCACGAGTTGTGTGAGTCGGGAAACAAAGAGTGCCGGATTATTGTACGCGTGCCGTCGATACAAATATGAATACGGCCGGAGTGTGTGATTTTTGTTTATAAATTACTTGTAACATTGTGACCGCATTAATTCAGATTAATAAAGTTGTTAAAGGCGGAAATGATGTCGTTTTCTTAGTTGTAAGCTTTATATAACAGAAGTCCCTCAGTAAGGTGAAGTCTCAGTAAGCCGGTGTGTTAGCTTGTGCCGGTATAAGGGAAAATACCCTTCTTCTCGGGTTTCTTCGCCAAATATCGCGTCACAGAGTGGAGCATGACTTCTTTCCAATGATCCATTTGTTTGAGGTCTATAGCCTGAGGTTGTCAGATGGTTTATTTTGAATAGTTTTAATAGCAATTCAACTATGCTTGACAAGAAACTGGTCCCTCTGTCTGAGAGTATGAGTTTCTTGAAAGAGCATCAGCGTTTTTGTTCACTTTTTCTGGTTTGTATTTGAAGGTATATTCGTAGCCTGTGAATCTAAACATCCATCTCATTAGTCCTTATCCAGGATCTTTTATGCTATGCATCCAATTTAATGGTTCATGATCGGACACTAATGTGAACTTGCGGCAGAGTAAATATGATCTAAACTGATGTAGAGCTTTATTAAAAGTTCTAGACAAGTATTGAACTAGATGATTAAATCCATCCTTCTCTTGACTCAGGACTGCTCCAATCGCATAGCCTGATGTATGTGTGGATAAAGCGAACTTCACGTTTTTCTTTAGTAGGTCTTTCAATGGTTTCGCTATTTTAGCAAAGTCTTTGATAAACTTTTGTTCTTTGCACTCAGGGGTGTGGCTAGTTTGGCTATTGCTGAATCTTTCAGGCATTCGTAGTGTCCATTTATTGTTGTGAATCCTGTCTTATAGCAATCTTCAGGAGCCATCGGAATTTGTTGGAAACCACTGTCCAAGTGGAATATCGAAAAGTAGGTTGCTCCAACTGATCCATTATATCCGCAATATTTGGTAATGGATATGCATCTCTGATGGTTTTCTTATTTAGTTCTCTGAAATCGATCACCATGCGCCATGTTGGATTGCCATGGCTAACCGGTTTCTTGAGTACAAGCGAGATTGATGAATTACAGGGTGTTTTGTTGAAGTGGACTAGGGATTTACACTTTGGAGAGAACGGCAGACTGTTTAATATTCAAAAATATATTTCATAAAGAAGAGAATACAAAGACACGTAGAACTGTAAGTTTTGAGCCTATTCGAAGCAGGGCGCAGTTGCTCGTCTCGAGTTGGTACATGGACTGCCCTACCTCGTTACTCGAAGTGGCAGAATACCTCGGTAGCGGGTGCAAGAGGGGATTTTTTATAACTGTCGGAAAATCCCGTGATGCACGCCGCTTAGCGAAATCCTCACAATTAGGATACAGGCAAGGTTGTTCGGTTTGCCGCAATAAAAGTCCCGAGCGGAACCATCGCTCGGGTTTTCCCCATACCCTCTCTTTATTGGTCCCCAAAATATCTTTTATTACCTACGCGTACATATTGTTCTTTCTTACTACTATTTTTTATAATTCGACATCCTCCCACCATTGAGATGAGGAATACCGATATCTCAATCATTATGACCTTATTTATATTAAATTTTAAAATAATCTGGTGGACGACTTACTCGACCACTGCGGGTAACCGTTTGTCTCACGGGTTCGGGACCCTGATCTTCGCTATTATTACATACATTTTGATTTGGTGGTATTACATTTTTATACTTTTCGGTTACAATGTCATTTACATCATTATCGCGGTCACCATATTTGAATTCTAATGGAAAAATTCTTTGTATAGGTCTGATGATCTCGCCCTTCTCTGTAGTTAAGCGCACGACGCGTACTTGTTGGTCTTTTCCATAAATGAGCTCTTTTACCCGCGCTAGAGGCCAATCTATACGCTTCAAATTATCGCTACCAACTAATACGACGTCACCTACTTTTAGAAATTCGGAAGTTTTTAAGTTGTTTTTACAATGAACAAGCATCCCTAAATATTCATTCCGAAATCTTTGTCTTAGATCGCTCTTGATTTTCTGTCGATATTCGTAGCGTTTTTTCAAATCTTTGCCTTCTATACGATCTAAATCTAAAACACCTATCTCTTTAATATCCTGCAAAAACATTGACGGAGTCAGGGGCATAATCTGCTCATAACTGTCTGATACGAATGTGATGGGTCGGGAGTTCAAAATAGACTCGCAATCGGAGAGTGTAGTCGTCATTTCTTCGTAATTTAAGTACGCTCTCTTAAGCGTACGCCTTAGCAAACGTTTTAGCATGCCTATCAATCTCTCCCAAAATCCTCCCCACCACGGTGCTGCGGGCGGATTAAAAATCCACTGTATTTTCATAGACGTAGACCTTTCTGCTATCTTGTTGAAATCTACATTTTGCAGTGCATTATTCAAGCCTCTCAAATTAGTACCATTATCACTAAAAATTATACTAGGACGTCCCCGCCGCGCTATATGACGTCGCAATGCCATTAAAAATGAGTCGATGCTCAAAGAACCGACGAGCTCGAGATGCACGGCTCTGTACACGGCGCAGGTAAAAAGGCAAATCCAGGCTTTCTGCCCGCCCTTTAAATATACCGGACCAGCAAAATCTATCCCAATCACTTCAAATACGGCCGCGTCTCGCACACGATCAATGGGTAGCGGCGATACTTCGGCATTTAAATGTCGCGCTTCGTGTCTCTGACATGATATGCATTTTCTGATGACAGATCTAATGGCTTGACGTCTCTTCAAAATCCAAAATTCTTCTCTTAATTCACTTAACGTTATCAAAGGCCCAGCGTGATTTAACGCGTTATGTTTTTCTCTGATTAAGAGTTCTACTAAATAATGATTGTTTGGCAATAAAATAGGGCATCTAAAATTATAAGTGTCAACTCGCCTCAAAATCTTTGTTTTAATACGGATAAGTCCGTCGTTATCAAAAAATGGTGCAAAGTGTTTTATTCTAACGTCATCTAGATCAACAAAACTTCCCTTTTGAATAATTTTAAATAATAAAAATTCTGCGTCATTAATTTCGTCTACAACTAAGGCATCTACCTGTTTTATAGATTTATACTGTTTTTCACGAATTATTGCAAGATTTTTAGCTATTTCTGATTTGACTTTACAGTTTTTAATAAATCTTTTAACCCATGCAAGTACTCTCACTAATTTTTTAAAATTTGAAAATCTGTTATACCACGGCAACTTATTATAGGTCGTATTCTTGCTTTTTATCAACAGAGTTCTCGCTTTCGGCACATTATTGGTCGTTTTCTTTAATTCAGCATTTATTTCCATTTCATTTAATTGTAGGGTTTGCTTAGGCCAGGTATCCGGCGCCTGACGTAGCCAATCGGGTCCTTCCCACCATTTTGAGGCGAGAAGTTGCTCGGCGCTACACCCTCGTGAAGGTAAATCGGCCGGATTAAAATATCCAGGTATATGCCGCCAATCGTCTACATTACTTAATGCTCGAATTTCTCGCGCTCTATTGTCTACGAAAACGCTCCAATTGCATTCCTTTCGGATCCATGTTATCACGGTAGAGGAATCTGACCAATAGTAAATGTTGTCAATTTTTGTATCTAACGATTCTAAAATGTTCGCGGTAAGTCTTGCGCCAATTGTAGCAGCCAATAATTCTAAACGCGGAATGCTCACACGTCCCTGCTTCTTTTCGGACACAGCCGGTGCAACGCGGGTTTTCGCTTGAACGAAATGTACTCTTACGCCCGATGCTGAATTAATCCGTAAAAATATCACCGCCGCGTAAGCTACTTTACTTGCATCACAGAAGGTGTGCAAAGAAATCTCATCATCTTCATTAATTGACCCGAGCATGCACCGCTGTATCTTGACTTCATTTAAAAATTTTAGATCATTGACCCATTTTACAAAACGTTCCTTGATAGTGTCCCCGACTTCTTCGTCCCAAGCAATTTTCTCGGTCCACGTCTCTTGTAATAGAATCTTCGGACAAAGCGATACTGGACATATAAAACCTAATGGGTCAAAATTACGTTGACTTACCGATAAAATCTTCCTCTTGGTGACTTTACTTATATCGATATCATCAATATCCGCGATTTTAACAGACAGCACATCAAATTGTTTATCCCACAATAAACCTAAAACTTGGGATATTCTTTCGGATTTACTATCGCGAGTGTACTCCCACCCACGAAGTTCAAAGCTACCCGACTCCATCACTGTTTTTGAATCGCAAATAAATTTATCTACCTCAGCTTTACTATTAAGACTAGTTACACAATTATCCACATATAGACTCTGTAAAAGTCTCTTTAAGTTGTCAATAACTAATCGGTTATCTGCCTTTCTTTCAATCGCGGCTAGGGTCCTTTCAATATGTAATTTTATTATCGCGCCTAATATAAAAGGACTACAAACTACGCCGAAAACTACTCTGCAATGTCGAAAAATAATTAAATTTCCGGCTTCGTTGTACCATAAAAATCGCAAATAATCTCTGTCCATTCTATCAATACCTATTTGTAAGAAGGCTTTCTTCACATCAGAAATCACGCCAATACTACCTAGTCTAAAGCGCAGTAAAATCGATGAGATCAGCTCGATGAGGTTGGGTCCTTTATGGAGGCATTCGTTCAATGAGACGGACCGCTGATCCTTGGCTGAAGCGTCGAATACGGGCCGCACGAAAGTGGTTGATTGCTCCTTGAAGACGGGTCTGTGGGGCAGATAGTGGCCCCAAGCGCTTTCCTCGTCTTTTGATACCTGCTCAATAATCCCTTCAGCTAGCCAGTCCTTGAATACTGCATCATAGGCCTCATATTTTTGTAAACTTTCCAGTTTCTTTACCGTCGATTGTAATCTTCGAAGGGCCATAAACTTATTGTTGCTTAGCACTGGATGGCCCGCGATCCATGGCAATTTCACTTCGTAGCGTCCATCCGCATTAGTCTTCACGGTATCAATAAACAATTTTTCAATATCGGCATCGCACTCTTTCTGCTTTTTCTGCTCGATCGGATCTTTAATGCCCAATACGTCCAGCGACCAAAAATCTTTAATACAATCATGTCGCGTGAGCATGTTTATTGTATACAAAGCAGAACTTTTTTGACTCTGCGAATTATCACTAGTGCGCGGAACCTTTCCCATAAGTGTCCATCCTAAATAAGTTTCCACTGCAACTAGACCGCACTTTAGCACATGTCGTCGTCCCGTGAGCAATTTTCCGGCTATATCGGCTCCGATTAGGACTGATACCGACTTTTCTTCACTACATACATCCGTCAGCTCTATGTTCATTCCTATTAACTCGCGCATCCATATACCTTGAGTCACAGTGGGAATATCGGTGCAGATAACAGCTACATCGAGTACCTCAAAATTGCACGAGTAGTTACCATTCAAATTTGCTAAACGGATTAAATATTTGGAGTGCGTCGTCACTGTGGATTCTTCGCCACCAAAAAGAAGGTGCTTCATCTTTTGTTCGGCCATAGGCTCATACTTCAATAATTTGGCAGCTTCACGTGACACATACGATCTCTGCGAACCCGAATCAATCACGGCACGTACAATTATCTCACTGGTATCACTATACATTTTTACTCTAAAAGTCACCATAAATACCAGTGGATCACTCGCTGAGCTCGCTAAATTGCACTCCATTTGCACGTTCACCGCAGTCGTCGTCGATGGCACTTTACTATCGCGTTCTCTTTTTTCAAAGCACATAATTTCCACATGCCTTCGCGAACATTTTGGACACCGGATATTCACTCGGCAGTCTCTAAAATTGTGCCCAATCTTTAAACAATTAAAACAGGCGCGCTTTCTCTTTACAATATCTTGCTTTTCTTCTATTTTCATCGCCTTCGCGCGATCACAATTGGCACTACGATGACCTTTTCCGTCACAAAATAGGCACGTTTCATCTCTTGGCTTCGATGTAAGCGAACTTGCGGCGCTGGCTTCGTTGTGCGTCTTGGTCTGAGTTTTTACTCTTTTTCCTCGTTCTGTCTCTGATCCCGCTACCGTAAATTGAAACCCTTGCACAGCCATTGAAATTCTCATCTCATTTTGCACCTCCGATTCTAAAAATTTAATGAGCTGTGTCAAGCGGTTCTTCGCCTGTTCGTTGGATGAGTTATCAGCAGTCACTTAGAGGCTAGTTGACTGCGTTACCAGGCTCTCAATATCTCTTCGGGTAGCGCGGATTCCACCAGTGGGAAGAGCATTGCCGCACACTTGTCTGTAGTGACGCCTAAGCTTTCTAATGCCCTCAAATACGACTCAAGTTTGTCGTATAAATATGATAAATTAATGTCTTTTGTGTCTCTCATGGCATTCTGTAATACAAGCTGTAATAATTCGCGCACATACACTTCAATCTGGACGTCGTCACGGTCAAAACGAGTCTTAAGACTGTCGATCACCTTTTCATAATTCTCGCCCGTCGGCGGATAACTCTTAACAAGTTCTGAAGCCCGCGATCCAGGCACCATTGCCTGTATTAAATATTGAAATTTATCCTCTTGATCGAGATCTGTATCCTCGTGGATCTTTTTAAAAAGGCTCCAGAACTGTAACCATTCGGCGACATTCCCGTTGAACTTTACTAACTCAATTTTAGGCAATTTAAACGATCTTTTTGCCTCACTTATAATACCGGGAGTCGCGATATTCGAACTTGCACTATTTGATGGAGCAGGAGTCGAACGCTCCTCAAATGTCATCTGCGCCGTTATAAATTTTCGTTGGTATTCATCTGCTTCGTCGTAATCTTTCTGTACTGCATCATCATCTGCACTGTCTAGAAGTAACTCCATAATTTTTTCTTGGCACACACTAAGCTCTCGATGCTTTTCCGATAAAGCTCGGTATGCAATTTTCACTTCCAGGAACGATGCTTCACGTTGGCCGCACAGTAGATTAAAATGCGTTAAACTTTTGGTAAATCCGGTGCGCAGCACGGATCTCTTTCTCTTCAAACCTTCCATCGTTAGTTTACAATTTTAAACACTCGCGTAGTTCTCAAAATTCAACACTAAAATCCCACAGTCCTGTCACGGTCGCCAGTTGTTTTGTTGAAGTGGACTAGGGATTTACACTTTGGAGAGAACGGCAGACTGTTTAATATTCAAAAATATATTTCATAAAGAAGAGAATACAAAAGTAGATAGGCTATAGGCATACTAGATCATAGGCATTCTAGATCACCCCCTCCCAGCTCCCAGTGATCTAGAATGTATAGTGGGTAAAAGAGTGGGGAGTGCTTCCCCCTCTTTCCCCTGATCCAGTATGCCTATAGCGGTTTCTACTTTTTTTTTTTATTTTTTTTATTTTTTATAAAATGTTGTAATTTTTATTTTTTATTACAAATGTTTGCATGACTGATAGAATAATTTTATAAGTTTGACGGTGTAAAGTGCACAGACAATCTTGATTTTTTTTTCAGTTCAGCTTAGACGAGTTTCTTGACATCTCCACTAATAGGATTGTACTGAACGATGCGATCGTGTAAGATCATGCAGTAGGCTGAAGTATTAGCAGGAAAATCTTTTTTAGCCTCAAATTCTAGACGTACATCGACAGGAGCGTTCTTGAGAGATTCGTTTTGTCGTGAACAGTCAATAACTACGAATGGTTCATTCTTAATGAACATAGACTTTGTCAGCAACGGCTGTGGATCTCTTCCGTAGTAAGATTTTTGAAAATTAGCATACATATCATAGAGAATTGCATACTGATTGTTATATATGTCGAGATTCATATTATTGTATGGATAATATTGTGAATTTAAGAAAAGTTTCACATTGCTTATTTCACAATCGTCAAATCTACTAGCATTTTTAGTTCTTGTAGCTTTTCTCTTTGTCTGTAGTGCGAGAATTACAAAACGAGGTTTCTCCAACTGATTTGAAGTTTTCACTGTCCAGACGTGTTTATTCGTGCTTGGAAGAAGAGGATATTCAAATAGCTCCCAAGAACGAAAACACAACATAGAGATGAAGTTATCTTTACCAATAAAATTCAATAGCTGGATTTTTTGTTTATCTGATGCAATGACATATGGCATTAACCATTCAATCTTCGATATTTTTACTTCACAATCTTCATAAGTAGAGACACCAGCTGACGTAATACCTTCCTGGATTATTGCATTCAAGTCGGTTCTCGATCTTGTAAGTATGAGCTCATGCTTCATGTTAACTATAATTTTTTTATAGTCTTCTGCAAAGCCCAAGATCATACTCAGCGGAATTGCAATGTCAAAGTTTCCCTTTTCATCGATAAACGATTTGTCGTCTTCTTCAACGCCAAGCCAGCCTGCGTTTTCTAGCATGTTATTCTGATTCGAATTAAATGAAGTCCATCCTTTCATGAGACTGCTCAAACCAACATTTTTACTTTTATCTATCTCCACAGCATTAATTTCATAACGAATTTCATCAAACAGATGACAAATGCCATTGTTTACAAATTTAGTTTTAACTGGTGCTGTTGAACCACCTTTTAGTTTCAATTTTCCACATACGTGGATAGAACTACGCGATGGTAAGAGGCATAGATCTTGATGTTGTATAGAAATACGAATTTCATCACTATTATCAAAGCTTAATGATGAGTATGGTTGATGGGCGTGTACCTCGTAATGAGCAATAGACTCATCGAAGACGACACCTGATTGAATGCTTAGAATTTCGTCCATTTTTCTGGAAGCAGCAAAGAATTATACACGAGAATTTTTTCCACGAACTTTTAGTCCTAGGCTTGTCAGGAACTGAATGCTCTTGCGTGTTAACGGTTTGAGTTTCTTTGGTCGACTGATGACTGGATGACATGATGGCTGATTTATATATGTTCCGGAATTATAAACAATACCCATTATATAGATTTGATGTGAAGTCTAATAGTAATTTCCTCACCTCGGAAATTCACTAAATTTCCATCCTGATCTACAATTCGAATTTGTAGATGATCTATGAACTTGACACTGAGTGGTAGATATATCACATGAGACGGAACTTCTAAGATTTTATATCCTGGAGGCACTCTGGGAAAAAACTCATGTATTGTATGAACTTTCTTATTATTGATGTAAGCACTTGCAGTAATGTTGCACTCAACTCTGAGTGCATTGATTTTCAATATTTTCACTGGTAAATCAGAGCTGTGTTGAATGTTCTCTTTGAGAATGCGGGGAGCAAAGCCAAGGGGACGGCCTATTGAATCGTGAGGTGTGAGATCTATCTGATGACTGCAGAGAATTTCACTTCTGAGAGTATTGTTGTTAGCTTTCAATGAAAATTCAATTCCTTTGGATTTCAAAGTTTCTTGTAAAAATTGATTTATAGCATCAATTTCATAACTGCCAGTAGGGATAGTGATAATATTATCTTTGCTCAAATGAAGTTTATTATTTGAATGGTCAACATTGGGAATAGAGTTGAATGTTAAAAGTTCAACTAATCCCAAGACAAAATTTTTATGCTGTGGTAGTTCAATTGAAGGAAAATATTGCGCTTCTAAGACAGATGAGTTTCCTGAAAGACTCAGAGTGAAGCTATCTTCCATGACTGATCGGATACTAATGAATTCATTTGTCTGCGAGCACCTCTTTTATAGTCTCCCAGCTAAGAAGTAGAGACAAAGATGGCCACATATGAATGAGTCAAAATTTTGATACCTTTTGTAATTGTATTTCACTTCCTTCACGTTAAAATACTTCATGAGATCCTTGGGAGGTTTGAGATCACCAAAACTATCAAAGTAAAGTACTTCAGAACCTTACTTGCGATAACAAACCCAGTGAGTACCTCTATTTTGATAGTCATCCAAGTTAACCACTGCAGATTCATTATGCCATGGACCATTGGGAGGCAGATTATTTCTCATGAAAACACCTCGGAAATCTGAGATTTTCATCATACGAGCATATTTTTTAAGATCGTAGTCAGTCAGTGGACGATTTGGCAAAGTTAAATCGAAGTTTTTTTTTTCTATTAACTCCACGACCAATATGAGGCGACATGAATAATCCCATCCCAGTTTTATAGGGCTTAAGATGAAGACCTTTGCCTAAAGCAATAGTTTCCATGGCCTTATTATGCCTTTTACTTTCTTCATGATTTTTCTGCGCAGCTTTAGCATCATTAACAGCTTTAGCTATTCCAGCAGCACCTCCTGCTAGAGCACCGGTCGCACTAAGTCCTGCGAACAGTGGAATGAGAAAAGGAAGTACTCCACCAATTTTCGATGGAAGCGGTAGAACTCGTGGAATTATAACTTTTTTCTTTCCGCCAATACTCTTAACAGTTTGACGTGTACCCTTCAAGGCTGATTGAATAACCTTGCGAGAACATTTACTTGCGGTCATTGATTTTTTAGCTGCAGTTACTAACTTATTAAATTTCAGTCCCATTCCAGTTTTTCCTTTTAATTTCATAGCACTATTAACAGCAAAAGCAAAAGCTTTTTCGGAAAGACTAGCATCCTTGGCTCTGACACGTTGCATAGCTTTATCAGCAAGCTTCTTGTCAGCCGCTTTACGATCTCCGTTTTTATCAGAGTATGCTATGTCATGTTCTTTACATGCCTGATCGAGCGGATTAATTCCAGGATCTCCTCTTTTCATTCGTTTTTTCAATTTGGTTCCGGGACCGCAGTATTGATAGCCAGGAAGATGCATTTCAACAGGTAAGTTATTGATCACTTTATCAAGCAGCCCATTGCCTTTCGGCTGTTTCTGAGATTTGTGTATGATCATCTCTCTTCGAGTGTTGATTTACAACTGACGATCAGGGTATAAAACAAGCGTTTATATTTCTAGAGCTCAATGTTGAATCTGACTCTGTTACGTGAACATGGATTTTACCGAGCAGAACATCAAACTTCCCGTCACAAATTTCGATTTTGGAAAAGAGAAGAGAAAAAAGCGTCATGGTGAATTACTACCAGATAGTATACGAGCAGTATTCTGTGGGCCATCAAACTGCGGAAAAACAAATAGTTTATTGGCTTTAATTACGCACCCGAATGGTCTTAGGTTCGAGAATTTGTACGTATACTCAAAATCCTTGAATCAGCCAAAGTATCAATTTCTCAAGAATGTCTTGGAGCCGATTGAAGGAGTATCATATCTTCCGTTCAGTGAGCATGAATCCGTAGTATCTACAGATGAAGCCCTTCCAAATTCAATTATGATATTTGACGACGTCGTTTGTGAAAAGCAGGATAACGTCAGAGCATTTTTCTGTATGGGGAGACATAAAAGTGTAGACAGTTTCTATCTATGCCAATCATATGCTCATATAGGAAAACATCTCATTAGAGATAATGTTAATTTGTTGGTGATTTATCGACAAGACGATGTGAATCTGAAACATATCTATGAAGATCATGTGAATACTGATTTAACTTTCAATGAATTTCGAAATTTATGTTCTGAATGTTGGAAGAATGGTAAGTATGGATTCATTGTTATTGATAAAGATAGAGCGATGAATGAGGGTAGATATAGAAAAGGATTTGACTGTTTTGCAATAAAAAAGGAAACATAAGTGTAAAACTTGCAGTACAGTTGTAGACAGCATCTTGGCAGCATGTCAGATTTTAAGAAAGAGAAGAATATTCTCAGCGAGCTCTTGCGAGCTCGTGAGGCTATTCAAAGAAAATACACTCTATTAAAACAGGAGAGAGATGATTTTGAAAAAGTAATCGGTGATACTCTGAAACCAGTCGTCACACCACTTGAGAAACTTGTCGATTCCAAAACCGAAAGCTTGCAACATCCCATAAACATTTTGGATACAGGCAAGAGTCAAAAAATGAGAAAACGAATAAGATTTGATCGTTCTAGTATGCTAAGCGATCTTAATAATAATAATAATAATAATTCAAGTTTATTTGATGATGATGATGATGATGATGATGACGATGACAATTTTGAGTCAATGGCTGACACAATAATCAATTCTTCATTTAAATCTGCGACTGGAAAAAAAAATGAATCATCTGAAGACTTCTTGTCATTGCTAGATAAAAGCCGTAGAACAATTGATAATATATATGGAGTGCGAAAAGTTAATGGAGTCTATATGATTGGTGATTCAGAAATTGAATTTAATGATAAATATATTAAAGTCAGAGGTGAAGTTTATCCTAAAAGTAGTGGACTAATGGAATTGTTATTTAAAAAATATCCGGATGAGCTTCTTTTGAGTTCATCAGATCGTGCAAATTATCGCAAGATTCTGGAAGCAACAAATGCTCATCGGAAAAAATTCGATAAAAATCAATCCTTACGAAGTTCGAGGAGTAATAAATTTAAGAATGTCTTGGCACCAATGTTCCGTAGCACTCCACGTAAAAAGAACAACAGCAGCACCGGAGAAGGTCTCATACCTAAATATAAAATAGCTAAGAGAAATTCTTCAATTGATCTCGTCTACTGGGATGATCCGAACGAGCTTATCGAGCGACTCCGATTATTGATTGCCGAACGATCTGCTGGAAATAACAATCACAGCAATGAAATCCAATCAATTATTGAGGAATTACGTGAAGCTGGACATATATATTGACACACGACTTTCTTATTTGGATCAGTAGCACCATGAGTCTCGATGTGTTTGGACGAAAACTTGAGGGCTCGCAAGGGAGTCGCGGTCCTCCAGGCATTGGTTTCAATTTTACATCAGACGGTCATTTTGATTTAGAAAATAGACGACTTTGCAACCTAGGAGAGCCTAGTCATCCAAACGATGCAATCACATTGCATTCACTGAAAGTTATCCTACAAACTGAAATAAATTATATAGCTGCTAAACTTGCTGAAATCAGTGAACTTATAGATGGGTATAAGCAGCAAGTTGAAAAACATCAATTGGAAGTAGATGCGAAATTGAAATACCTTTATAGTACAACTCTACGTAATTACTCTGGTGTTGATTATATCATTGAAGAAGTCAATAAACAATTGAAACATCGTATAGACGAATTTCCTGATGGTTTTCCATCTAGTAAATAGAGACAAGATGGAACGTCAAAGAGTAGCTGAAGAGCTGCACAAACCAGCACGTCGCAGATACAAACGTAGAAAATACGAAATACGTGGAATAGATGAAACTTGGCAAGCTGATCTTGTAGAAATGTTACCTTACTCGAATGAGAATAAAGGCTTTCACTACTTACTCACTGTCATAGATATATTTTCAAAGTATGCATGGGCCGTTCCAGTCAAGACAAAATGCGGCAAAGATGTTACTCTTGCTATGAAATCGATATTGAAAGAAGGTAGAGTACCAACAAATCTACAAACTGACCAAGGGAAAGAATTTTACAATTCAGATTTCAAGAAACTAATGATAAAGTATAAAATAAATTTGTACTCTTCACATAGTAATCTTCACGCAAGTATATGCGAGAGATTTAATAGAACATTGAAAAATGCAATGTGGTTAGAGTTTAGCAAACAAGGAAACTATAAATGGATGGATATCTTGCCTGATTTACTGGAAGCTTATAATTCAAAAAAACATCGTACAATAGGAATTGAGCCGAAAAATGTCACGTCGACAAATGAAAGAGAGATCAAAAGACATTTTCCAGTTGAAAAGTCGCCAGTGAAAAAACCGAAATTCAAAGTAGGAGATAAAGTGCGAATAAGTAAGATAAAAAGTGTTTTTGAAAAAGGTTATACTCCAAACTGGTCTACTGAAATTTTTACAATAACTCGAATTGTTAAAACAAATCCGGTAACTTACCATCTTAAAGATTATTCTGATAAACCCGTCTCTGGCGGTTTTTATGAAACAGAAATTCAGAAAACTACGTATCCGGAAATTTATCTAGTAGAAAAAGTTTTAAAGAAAAGTGGTAAACGTGCATATGTTAAATGGTTAGGATTTAGTGACGAGCATAATAGTTGGATAGGTAAAAAGGATATTTGTTAAATTAAGGAAGGTGAAAGTAAATAAAATATAATCGTATTATATTTAATATTATATATGTATATATTTACACATGTATATTATGTACAAAATAAAAGTTTTTAATAAGATAATAAATCTGTATTTATTAATAATTTTCAAATTTAAAAGAAAATCCTCCTTGATATATTATAAATAAACTAAGTTTATTCGCTGCGTCGGCAAGATTGTTAAAAAGCTCCTGGTCTTTGAGGATAGACGATGAAATCTTCTCTGGCATGAAGATTTGGAATCTTTCATCAAGTTCGGTTACGATTTTATTGCCGAATCTCGTCTTCACCTCCTTTAATGCTGTAACCATGTACTGATGCCCCTTTTCCAAGTCCGTAACTTTCTTTCTTGGTAGAAATTGACGCTCAGCAATTTTGTTTAGTGCAGATAAATCCATTCTGAAAAAAGAAAGTGAAAATATTTGTTAGAGAATGATGGAGAGAATGTATGAAAATTCAACAAGTACTAAGAAACGAAAATTACTTGAACAGTTAAGTGAGTCTTGGATTCTTTGCTTTGGGTTGGTAGTTTTCAAGCTCTTCGATCGCTCGAATGTGCTCTTCAGCTTGGTTCGTTGACTGATATAGCCCATCTCCCTCCTCGATGTCTGCCCCTTCCATCGCCTCCTGTAAGATGTCTCTCTTCACAGGACTTTCTCCCTCTATCGATGGGTCCCAGTCGTGCATGAATTCTTCTATGACGTCATATTCTACTATAAGTCTATTGGTTGCCTCAATCTCCCTCTCCATTTCATGAATAACTCCTACTCCTGAGGTTATGTTCCTATTGGTTACCTCATTCCCCTTCTCTGCTTCCATTTCCCTCTCTACTTGCAGTATAGATAGCGCCATCTGTTCTTCCATGATTCGGTAATGACCTCAAGGCAGAGTATCTGTACTGTGAGGCAATATGAATCTCTTGTCATCATGAGGGCTTAGTGCAATTTTGTTTTGTTTTTCTGTATGCACTATATGCAGTTTAGATCGAATATTGCGCTGTTCACGACGTATAATTGCGAGATCTTGAAGACAGTTTCGATAGTCTTCAAAAGTGATTGATTTTTTCACTACACTAGATTTTATGCCTTTAGCCTTTTTAATGGTCTCTCCACCTTCAATCAAAATACTATACATTTTGCTGCGTAATCCTATGAACTCAGTCATTATCTTACCACAGCATTCATCTTTCATTAATCCAAGAATTTTTTTATTTTCTCTTGGAATGTCAAATGGATTATTTTCAGCATAATCGAAAGTATCGAATCGATGGATGTCTTCTTTCATGATTTTATACATACCATAATCTTGAACTTCATAAATTAAACTATCTGTATCTGTGTACAAGAGTTTGCATTTATCTCCAACACGTTTTTTCATATAAGAGTAATGAAAATCATAAACTAAAGTCTTGGATAAATCAAGTATACTAAGACCAACATATATTGGCTTCTTAATTGTAATACTCGTTCTCTTCATTTGGATAGCAACCAAATTTTCATCAAAGATTGCACAACTATGAAAATTTGGTTGAGCTATACGAGCTTCTGCTCCATATCTGCCAGTGAATTTATGGACTAATCGCACGTCAACTCGAGATCGCTCTCGCTCAATACGCTTCCCATAGACTGCGTTAATCAGTAGTTTATAAAATAGTTTTTCAAAGTCATTTTTAGACTGCTTTCTCTTTTCTGTATTATACTCAACATAGGGTTTGAGCCAGGGCTTTTGCTCAAAACTCAAAAGTCTATGGACTTTTTTCAATCGAAGTCCATTGTCAAGTGCCTGTTTAAGAGCTCGATAATGTATCACATATCTTGTTTTATCCTGTAATGTAGTGAGGAGTTTTTTCTGTTTCGAACCAGGTGGTGCAAGGTGCTCAGCACAGAAAGGCAAATCTCGATGATCATCATGAATTTCCTCTGGATACTCTAAATCTACTTCCGCAATGTATCCCACATCTGAATCAGGTGCTGCATTATAGAAAATTGGGTTCGACTCGAAATCAACCCATTTGAACTTTCCAACTGGCAAATGCTGCACCATTGCCCAACCATACAGATTATTTATATCATAATATAAGAGAGTTTTAATCTTTTCATTTTTATCATATAGAGGCCCCATGTATGGATTGTTTGACTTGGCATATCGATTACAGCATTGGCTTATTCCACCTCGAATACCTGCTTCAATAAATAATAATATGTCAATATCCGTTAAAAGTTCCAATTCAACTTTTGTCATTTTGAGAGCTGCTGAAAACGTTAGTCCTGGCGTTGTGTAAAAATGAGCAGGACACAAACCATAAGCTTTGATAGATGTTTCTCGAAAATTTTCAAATACATCAGCCAGTAGTAACACATCTGTTTTTAAGTAAAGATCAGAATATTCACCTAACGTTTTCACGTTAAATGTATTCCAGACTTGAGCAGCATGATTGTAGTCTTCGTCAGAAATATGAGAGTCAGTAAGTTTGTTATAAAATTGTTTCTTTTCAGGTAGTTTTGTAAATAACAGTTTATCTAATCCATCTAAAAAGTCATATGGAAATATACCTTTCCGTCTAAGAAGATTAATCTTTTCATTACTGTATCCATCTAATTGAAACTCTTTCACTGCTATAGGCACATTTTGCAGATACGATGAAAGCTTATCTAATGATGAGGGCAGAAATCGCCAAGAATCTATGAATCTAAAACTAATATCACAGTCATCTATGTATTTTGTAAATGAAATATATTTTTCCTTATTATGTGGTAGGAGAGAAACTCGTCCTTTCAATATTGATGATGTAGCGATCTCTTTCAGAATAAAGTGTGTATCATAATTGAGATTATGAAAAATAACAGGAACAAATTTTGAATCTTTATAATTTAAATTGCATGAATTATGCGCTGCCCCTCTGAAACTGAAGGAAAAAATATTATTACTCAAGTATATTTACTTTAAATATTCGAATGTAATAAAGTGATAACATACCGTCCTGTGAGATGACAATGGTCTCGTACTGCAAGTTCCTCTCCACGGATAGGTTTTTTACATATGTGGCAAACGCTCGCTTGACGAAATGATATTTCTTCCAGATCTGTGAGCCTCATAGGCTTTGGATTCTTATATAGATTATCTATCTTCTCACTAATTGTTTTTAATTCTTTAACAAACCATTCTGCAGGTGATTCTTCATTTTCACTATTTTTTCTGTACGATTTATAACCACATAATCGATCATCAAAACTACATTGTAGATAGTATGCAATGCTAAATGCTTCATGAAGTTGAAAGGTTTTCTCATTTTCTGTTGGTTTTAGTAAACATTCGAAATCTGCGTAAATCACAAAAGGAACCTTTTGACCTTTACTATGATCTTCGAATTTTAGAATATTATTTTTTTCATCTGGCAGATTGATTCGACAGTTATTAAAATTTTTGCAATCATTTTCATGAATTTTCAATCTTTCTTCACAATAGAAGATTTGTAAACACCTTTCACAATGATGAGATTTTGCGTGCGATTTAGATAATTGTCCGCACATAAGACGAGACATGTTTTTAATCCACACATAATGATACTTAGGTGGACTTCCATCATCACCACAGTTATTTTCTTCGTGCTCATCTATGTAGAAATCTTGAATAATAAGCACATTTACATGCTTTTCCTTCTTTTCTGACGTAACGTGACAAGGTGATACTTCATACTTTGGTCCATATTTTCTTAGCATATATGCATTTACTGAAATATTATTCTGTTTTTCGAATTTTGGAACATCTTTCAATTTCACTGGAAATTCAATATTATCAAACTTTAATTCATTCTCATATTTCCGATACTGATTTACTCGACTTGCATTATTTTCACAAGGGTGTAGTGCCGAGAGAATAGCATACTTGAAACACTGATTGTCATTATTGCGCACATTTACACACGCTTTCTTCTTCTCTATAAATGACGGAATAATAATCCGTTTAATAAAAAATACTTCAAAGGGTGCACTCCGTACACTCGATCTAGGACTGCCTATGCTGAACCTCAAGCACCTCCGAGATCACGAACATGCATCGAAGGTGTATGACACGTGGTGAGTATAGGCTCATGAGAGAATGACGTCTATAGCTTGGGGTTGGATGGACTCAGGTTACGACGTCTCGCGTACCGAGCAGGCTATGGCGGAGACTTGCTCGACCATGTAAACTCAGTAACGCGTTTGCATGTACGCAACGCTATTAATGAGTTCAAACGTACGCAAGCGCGCCCGAAGAAAGCCAAGCGCCGCGAGCCTGCGGGTATTAGAGAGAGAGAATCTTGAAAACCAGCAGGCCTATTGTCGGCGGTTCTTCCTGAGCTTCGAGGGAGAGGAGGGAACCTGGAGCTCGCCCCCCCTCCTCTCGTGAGGTAAGTGCCTTTTTTCGTTCACGCGATGCTTTCCGGCATATCTGCACTGATTCAAATTACAAGAAGTACGAAAGCTATATGTATAGATTGGTGTGTGAATGGTTGCAAAAGTGTAAAAAAACGAACACACATATATACGAACATTTTCTAAAAAATAAGTGATTTAAACTAATGGATTTCTAACTTTTTTTTAACAAAATCGATATTAAAAAGCTTCTTCTAGGAAGATGCAAAATCGGAACCAAAATTACATAAAATTGATAAAATTTAAATTACTCATTTAAAAGCTAAGTATCAAAAATAAAAAAAATTTTTTGACATCCTAGCAACTGTAATGGAATCAGTTATTCCATTATGCATTTAAAACACTACAAATGCAATACACTACGTTATATATCTTACACATACACATTTCACACCTACATTCCCTCTTACTAACACATTATCACAACATTCGAAAAGTAGATCCAAAAATTCGAAAGAATATGTATATACGCGTGTCAGCGGCAGCTTCAAAAGCACGCTCTGTTTCGATGGACCACTCGATAGCTCAAATAAAAACCGCGACATTGTGTTTTCTTAAGAAAAGCTATAACTTATGAGGGTCTAGAACGAGGGAAGCGCTATCACTGACAACCTTATGTAATACAATTAGGTTACAAGAAAATAACGTTTTTATAATTTTTCTTTCTTATTTTCAAAACTATACCTGTCATAAATAATAATTAACTCACTCTATACCCATCAGAGCACTGAAAGGGATTTATGTATGATTTTTAATCGAAACTGCAAAATCTTCTCAGCCAATTCTAAAAATAAAATGAGTCTAATTTAAATTCCTCATCAAACTTTATCATTTTCCAAAACAAATTTAACCATATACCATTAATTAATTTTTCAGAAGGTATATGAAAATTAAAATAAGTTTAAGTCTTATGTTCTATAATGAAAAAATATACGACATAAATTAGGACATTATATAGTAGAGTTATATCAGCTTGAGTGCACGACTTCTCCGCTCCCGCTTTATGAATCCCTCTATCATAAGCAAAACTAAAATTAACAAATATATCAAAATCTATACTGACCTCTTTTATTCGTTTGGAATATTTGTAAAAAAATACCATTAGGCGCCATCTGATGTAACACACATCGTAAGAATTGATGAGCGACACTGGTTGCCCCCCCTGGCAGATGAATGCTTAATTCATTTTGCCAAGGATGAATAACGTTTAGCGAGACACTGCAATAAAGTAGTGAACAAGTATGTATTAATATATATAATTGATTTGAATCAAAATTAATTATTTTTATATAAGTATTGTACAAAAAAATAAAATTTTGTTTATAAGTTTTTATTTATGTTAATATCAGTTCTTTTGGAAACAGCTCCAAATCAGCCCATATTTTTTGCTTGTATGTTTTCTTTGGGTATTCCAAAATAATCTACAGTAATCACTTTTTAGTTGTTTTGGAATTTTGCACAGATAGTCTCTAGCCTAGACCATAGCTATATCGCGCAAAGTAGTACCAAAGAGCAAAAGAGAGAGAAAGAGAGAAAGCGAGAGTGAGTGACGAAGGTCAAGAACATCGAAATATACATACCACCATTCCTGGCTAACAACGGGACGTTTTTTTAACGCGGATTAAAAGTAACTTTAGACATTATCTGCGTCATTATTTGGCCGTTATACTCTCTTACGTTCCCTTTAATACTTTCTGCGAATACTGCCGTCTTCGCAGGCGTTTTAATAAAGAGCTGATTCCCGCGCATTACTGAGCAGCCCGGTCTGCCGCGCAAGTAGACTGGACAGGGGCTACGAGAGCCACATATACGAGCCATCGAGCTCACAGAACTGGAGTCAAGAGTGCTTCGCGTTTGCAATGAGGATTGCCGTGGACGATAGGACATCGTGGCATGGTGGGATAAGCTGTCCGGCTTGCCATTCCCATAGTGCAAGCGCAGGTAACACAACATCACTAAAATTGCTTAAGGAAGTCGAAGTTGATTAAGCAATCAAACTGAATTTCAGTTAAGTAGGATAGCTCCAGCGAAAGATATACCATATTTTCTTCAAGAAATTTTTGTGAATAATTATACAAATTTAAATTAAGTTTAACAAGAGAAAATTTCTCAGCGCTCATATTCAGAGATATTTTCAATGATTTCGTTCCTAAATATGACTTTTTACATAGAATTGAATTACTTTACAAATTACATATTAAAAAACCAATATAAAAACTCCAATTTACCTACAAAGAGAAATGGATACATTTCTAAAATGCATTCACAAGAAATTGTTTTCGAAGATTAAAATAACAGTTAAAAGTTACACTCTACCTTGAGTTGATTACGCATTTATGAATGGCATGCTTCTGTAATTTAGATAATAAGAATAGGTAATGGCAAAACCGCTTAGTGAGTGCTGACAAGCTGACAAGGACAAAACTGGTCCAGCATTCGTAGCTAACAATTCAGCTGATACCGATGAACATGCTTAGTTCAAAAAATGGCTCAGTAGCACCGAAAATAAGAAAAACTCGGAATATAAGCAGGCTGAATTGTTGTTCATTGATAATCAAAACGATACTTCAATACGTCACAAAAACAATGTAGAGTTATAGGTATTAAAAACATCTACAATATTAGCCACGGCTGACTCAAGTTCATCAATTTGTTTACTTGTGAAAAATAAAAAACCGACATTTTGAGTACTTTTTAAATTTGTTTATAACCATTGCAATTTCTATTTTAAATAACTTTAGTATGGTTTAAATGAAGGTCTTTATGTGCTTAAATAGCGATTAAAATTTCAGCTCGAAATGTTAAATAGTTCTTATTTCCCAGTAGCCGCGCGATCAAAATGGAACGAGTGTCTTATATTTGAAATATTTAGAAAATTTTGCGATATCTCGGGGATAATGGTCGGATTGTGATGATTTTTATTTTTTATCTAAGGTAACGTGTGAAAATAATAACAGCTCTGGAATTACATTATGAAATTACAAGTTGTTTTCATGTGATATCTTATATAAGTTAATTGTTTTTAAATATTTGTTTCGTTTCAAATAATATTTATACATTCTAGATGTTTTTGTGCACACATACAAAGCATGTAAATAAGAACTCAAATAGTGTATAATATATACATACATTTATTAAATACTAGCCATGACCTACAAAGCATGTAAATAAAAACTCAAATAGTGTATAATGTATACATACATTTATTAAATACTAGCCATTACCACTCGCTTCGCTCACGTATTACATATTTGATAAACATACAATGTACTTTTTAAAAAGAATATAATAGAATAGAATAGTGCTTTATTTTCAAAGTTGAAAAAAATAAAATATACATATATATACAAATTATTTATTGTTAGTCGTATTAGTATTCGCATAGCTGATTATCACAGCATTCATATCACAGTACATACATTGCATGTATACGTCATCTTATATACGTCTTGTTTCGTATTATAATATCAACAATACACTTATTCTACCGCGTAACTACTGCTTATTACAAATCAAAGTCAATAGAAAATATACATACAATACAAAGAATGTAGTCACATAACTCTAGCATTACATCACAGCTTATCGAGCGACTGCTTAAGCATCAAACCCAGCGAGCGAAGGCAAAGACCAAAATATCCATGGGTACCGTACTGGAAGTTCTGTACTGGTTGTGTTTGAAGTAAGAAGTTCCTTGGTATCCAACCAGCCCAGTTTCTTTCTATAGGAAGCAATATACTCGTGCCTCCTAGCACGACATATATAGCGCACACATGCATTAAATAATTTAAAATGATGTAGCAATTGAAGATAATATAATCGAAGAGTTGATAGTGATATACTCAATAATCATTTGTAAATAAATATATATGTGTGTGTGCGTGTGTGTGTTATGTCTGTTTTCTCATGGAGAAGGAGGAATTAGGGAAAATCTTATAAAAACCACAGTATGACTTTATTTATGGGGTTTTCGAAACGGCCTCATCCCCAATGTCAGCCGTGTGTCGGATTCGCACTAACTAAACTCAGTTGTCTTTAGACCAGGTTAGAACACCTAACTCAAATCCCAAACGCCGCCCATAGCCTTCATCGACCCTTAGTAAAGGGGAATCCGACTTCATCTTCTGCGTGCTCTTATCTATCCGATGTTTCTATCCGATGTAATCGTCATCTCCATAGTCCTCATCTCCATTGGTGGAGCGGGTCCCTTGCTGCTAGACCTCTAGCGCCTCCTCCTGGACCTGGAACGGGAATCGCTGGGTTGGCGCCTCTTAGTCCCACTGGGGTGCTCTTCTCAACGGTCAACCGATGGTCCCCGCGTCCCTGTGCGAGGCTTGCTGCGCCGCACAACCGGCGTCGTCCGCGTCTTCACGGGAGAGACGTGCTCCCGATTTCCAGACCGGTCACGCCGTGTACATCCACCACCTGCAGAGTTCATTGGCTTTTCTAGTTGTGGTGTGCTCTCCGAACGCACATCGGTCCGGGGTCGCCTGCACTCCCCTGGCCGAACCCCTCGGGCAACTTCGCCTCTGGCCGCGTTCTTGTCGGCGAGCAACTTCCATGCCCGGACCTTCTTTAAAGCCGCCTCGAGTTCTTGAGCACGCCGCTGCCTAGCTTCCTCGCGTACCCGTGCGATTGCTCCAGAATGGGGCACTACCCACTCCTTTTCTACCTCGCCGGAGGTAGTAACCGGAGCAGGTGCTGTATGTGCTGGCTCCATGGGCTGGACCCATGGACCAGGCGGTGCGGCGGAACCTCACAGTCTTCCTCCGGCGGTTGGCTGTCGGTGGTACTCGGGGGCGTTATCAGGAGCTCATCCTCCCAAGTCTCCTCTGCCCAGTCCCTTCTCGGGTGGTCCTCCTCCTCACGATCAAGTCTGCCGGTAAGCGGGTTTCCTCGAAAATCCTGCTGAGGGCACCGTCCCAGTCACCCGAATCTATCATGAAACAGAAATACAGATTATTCTGCCTTCCTCGCACGATGGCGTGAGCCCTTAGGCCGACCAGGTTTTCTCTTAACCGTGCCTATCGCACGAGCCTCTGTCGCCGACTGTGCGGGCACTGGTAGAGGCGCGTCTCAGCCCTCCCGAGGCCTACCGCGCCGCCTAGACTCCGGCCACATAAAGATTTTTTTCCGATTTCACATAAAGAATTCAAAATATTGGCCTCTGTTATTTTACTTTTAAAATAATATCAACTTTAAAAAGTAAATTTACACTTAACAATAACATAAATGAATCGTATCTGTCGTATAGCCAAAATGAAGTGAGAATTTTAAAAAAAGTTTGCACATTTTGACCAGCGACGTACCAGATGAGCCTCCTTCGGAAATTTAAAATAAGTAAATACCAAAAATACAAATATTAAATATTTATAAATACATCATTTATGTATATTTGGTACGTATTAAAAATATGTACTTTAGTATTTAACAATTTGGGATAGTTAACTGTAAATTTCCTTTTTAAAGTTTATATTATCTTAAAAGTAAAATAACAGACCAATAGTTTGAATTCTTTATGTGAAATCATTATTTGTTTCAAACTAACTTTTTATGAATCGTAAATGAATCATATCTGTCGTATAACCAAAATGAAGTAATATTTTGAACAAGTTTACACATTTTGACCAGCGACCGACCAGATGAACCTTTTTAATAAATTTAAAATAACTAGTTCCAAATTGATACATGCTTTAGCATATAAAGTACATATAATTAATACGTAATTACGATACATACAAAAAATATGTATTTATTTTCAACAGTGATACGTGGAAGTAGTTATATATTATTCATGTACGTATAATTTCATTGATATAATTTCATTTTTTATAAGGATAAGTAATGTATATCCTTAGTTAATTTAGTTTTTCTACTGCTAAAAACTAACCCCATGATTTTATGTAATTTTAATGATCCGACAGATGAGACCTTCATTTATATAGGTGTCAAATATAGAGTTTTATCACGTATACCGTGTTAATTTGATTTGTAGCTCTTCGTATGGGGTTCGGTCTGTATTGGAACCTATACAGATTGTTTTGCACTATAAAAAGGGATCTCCATGAATTTTTGGTGATCGTAGTCCGGATTGAACACTGAAGGGGACAAAACAGTCCTATGGGCTGAAAAATCAAAATACAAAAAAACAATATGTAAATTCAAGTTTTTATTGAGATATTTATTATACTAAAACTAGGTCATATTACAATTTGAGTCCTTATAGGCCTTATGTACTGCTATCTGGTAGCGGTAACAGTACAGACACCCATGAAAGTATTTTGTCACTGTCCATAAGATTCCAAGTGAACCGATGGATAAAATAGGATCAAAATTTTTTAAGAAGTTCTACACATCTGTCATCCTCATATGAATGATGTGATTTTAATTGGAATGCGTAGAACTTATTTTACAACAAAAATACTATATTTTTTATTGTTTGTCGACTATTTTTGCCACTAATTTTTTTGTAAAACAACTTCTACACATTCAAATCAAAATCACCTCATTTATATGAGAATAGCAGGTGTGTAGAATTTGTAAAATAAAAAACCAGCCCATTTCATCCATCCATTCTCCTGGAATCCTACGGGCAGCGAGCTAAAATCAGGAAAAATCAATATCAGTTTAAATCAACGTTAAACTTTGGAGTTACAATTATAGTTATAACTTTCCTTACAAATTTTTGACTATTCATACGGTATATTTGGTCATACCATATCAGATCTGGACGACAATCTTTACTTGGAAGTTAAAAAAGACATTTTAATTATTTTCTATATTATTTTAAATATTAATATATCAAAATAAAATTGTAAAAATTATACTTAACATTTATAAAAATCAATTGGTGAATATTTTCATTTGGCACCATATTATCTGTGTGTATATACACACATACATACCTCACCTGTCAGCTTCATAGAGAGAGAGAGGCAGGTTCCTCTACAGAAAAATAAATTAATCAATATTTTGGATTAGCAGCTTGTCTAGGTTGTACTCCAAACTCCTTCATAATCTTCAGGAAGCCAGCACGTTGTCCTGCAAAACGAGTACTTGGCATCCGGATGAGTAAATGCAAATCTTCCCTTTGCATCCTTATTCGAAGCAATTGTCAGAATAGTTTCACACTAACAATTTACACTTTTTTTATTATGTACAAATTTCATTGCTCTGCTTTTTTCACTACACTTTGTTCACTACACCTTTTTCACTACACCTTCTTTGCTACACCTTTTTCACTACACTTTGTTCACTGCACTTTTTCTATTACACTTTAATTATATATTTTCAAATATTTAAATAAAACGCTACAATAACTGAGACAAATTATCACAAGTATATTGTAAATATATTTCAAAATACTTGTAGATATAGCGCCTGTGCAGGATGGGTTAGGTAACATGCGCACAGATAAACTGAGTTTCCAACAATACTGTCGCGCATGCGCTCTTTCATCATTTATCAAATTTATTTATACGTATACACGTGTAATTTTTTACTAAAATACAGGTATTAATAATAATAATGCAAATAACAATTTTTTTTTTATTTATTCGTTTATTAAGGAAGAATTAAAAATACCTAATTTTCCGAAAAACGTTAAAAAGATAGATTCAGTATTTAGCGCATAACTTTGGGACCATATTTTTTTTCAAAAATGGGGTTCGGAAGTTTATTCTACGTGCAATTTGCTATGAAAATATCACATAAAAAACGATTTTTCAAGGAATAGGACTGTTTTGTCCCCTTAGATTTCCACATTTTAAATTATAACATATATATATGACTTTGGGAGTATTTTTAATGAAAATTTGAGAAAATTTACAAAAAATGTATTCAGATGTATATAGTCAAAAATGCATCCCTGATGAGCTATGAATTAATAAATATAGGCAAAAAATGCTGAAAATGCATAGATCACCAACTTTGACCCCCCTGTAACTCAATAGGGAAGCAATTTAAAAATCTGAAAAAATTCGGGGACATCAGAAACTATATCAAAAATATATTCCCAGAGTTATGGCGTGATTGATTTTTTGACCGCTCAATTTCACTATCGCACAATTTCCACGGCTTGTCGAAGTTCTACTGCCTTCAAATCCGCCATGTGTTGCAGTTATAAGAGCAGGTCTCCCGTTACCGTCTTGCATACTCTGCTAAAATTGCTTCCCAATATCTGCAGTTTCAGATCCTCCTTCATCTCTTTTAAGATTTCAGCGTAGAACTTACACTCAGAAGCCTTTATAATTAACGCATCCGGCCGAGTCGGTCTTGCCTGTGGTAGTTTTCGGCTTTTGGTGCCTTTTTGGTTTAAGATACCAGCGCCACCTTCATTGTTCTCTTTCTTTTTCTTCATCTTCATATTTTTGTTTCCACCACCTGCCAAGGTGATTTAATACCTGCAGTTGGCGGTGAGAGTTAAAACGCTGCTGACAGGGGCGACGATGTTCTCCGACACTTGTCTCGGATTTGCTCCATCTTTCTGTGGACAAAGGTGGGAGAAGTTTGCCTCACCCGATCCTGACTATTTTTAGCATTTAACTGAGTATCTGTTCTCGTTTTCGTAAAGTCGCTCAGTGCTCTTCCAGTAGCTCTCGCGATAGTGTTGAACTCCGTGTGGATGTTTTTTTCTTACAAGATAAACTACACCAGAGGTTCGAGTTTCTTTGTCCTTGCCATTGGTTTCATCAGCATGTTAACCACTCACTAGGTCTCCATCTCTATAAATCATATGGACAATGAAGGGCAGGGGAGTCAACAATTTTGCATCTAAAGCACTTTACAGACATTTTTTACTGTGATTCCTCCTTGCTCTTTTTCCAGATTGTTGTTGCTGCCTGGTTTCTGGGTAGGGAACTCAGTTTTATTAATACTTGGCCAATTTCCTCATATAATTGCTAATGAATCGTAATTTTCTACCTGAAATTTTGACGAAGGTTCTTTACATTGAGGTATTAACAAGGGTACTAGAGGAGTGATTACCAAAACAACTATATAATATAGGAAGATATATATATATATTGATAAAGATGACATTTTTCGTTTGAACAAAGGAAGCACTCATTAACCAGATTACAACGACAGTATGAGCACTTTAACTAGTCAATGCTGGCTAGTCATTACAGTGGTAAAAAAATATAAAATATAAAGTATGAAGGCTTCAGAAACCTGAAAATGTCGAGATTTCTCACTGAAACGTATTTCAGACTTGCAACCCGAATAATGACGACATTTTTCACTGAAACGTATTTTGGACTTAAAACCGAACAAGTTGACATTTGGAAAAATTATCTAACGACTTCAATAACCAGCCAGCATTGATTACTTATAGATCTCATAATGTCGTTATAATCCGGTTAGTTTGTGCTTAATTTTAACAAGCGAAAATTGTCACCTTTTTCCTGGTTGTAGGTTCGAAATACGTTACATTAAAAATGTCGGCATAATCTGATTTACTTAGGCTTTATAATTTAAATTTCACTTTTTCTAACTACTTTAATACCATCCAGCCTTGACTGCTCATATTCCCCATATCCTTGTTGTGATCTTGTTAGATAGTGCCTAGTTTGTTAAAATGAAAATTTTCATTACTACCAGGTTTATTAAATCGAGCTGCATAATAATTACCATTACTAACAATATAAAATTCTGGTTATTTTGGGATATTTGCTAAAGTAAATGATTATGTCATTAACCAGTTTACATTTGTAAAAATTATTTAACGACTGTAATAATCAGCCACCATTGACTGCGTATAGATCTCATAGTGTCGTTGTAATCCTGTTAGTATGTGCTTAATTTGTCAAAGCGAAAAGTGTCGCCTTTATTTTGACTTTAGGTTCAAAATACGCTACATTAAAAATTGCGACGGGGTGACCGTCTGTTGGAAATGCTCATACACGTGCGCACTGAAATCGATTAATACAGTGATATTATTACTCATTATAATCGGGGTTATTGTAGATTGAATTCGCGGAGGAAAGAGGTAGAGGCATATCTCGGTTGCCGCCACCTGTACGCGTACAGAAGCAGAGGACGCTCGCTCGACGCACATCTTGCCTACTCAGCCTGCTTGCTCGTGCTGCTGGGGTCTCTAAAGGAGCGCTTCACACCACTCTACTGCAGCACGGCTGAAACAACTAGACCAGCGAGTCTCAAAATCTGGTGCGATCAGCGAATGTGAGCGCGGATGCACTGGCGTATGTTCTCGAGTGTGTACTGGCGAACTGCGATTTCTCTAAGTTTATTGTATTTGTACGCGAGGGAGCATAATGTATAATATCAGTTGTTCAACTTAATTACTTCTATTCCATCCTTTGAATTGCGCGCCGCTCAAATCTGTAACTGTGCGCGTGCGCAGCGCCATGTAGGTTCGAAATATGTTACATTAAAAATGTCGGCATAATCTGGTTTACTAAGGCTTGATACTTCCAGTAGACTTTTCCTAACTCCTTTAATAACTAGTGAACATTGACTGCGGGGAGTACTTATGCTGTCGTTGTAATCCGGTTAGATAGTACCTACTTAGTTAAAGCGAAAAGTTTCATCACTATCCGGATTATTAAATAGAGCTACATAATAATTACCTTTACTAACAATATTAAATTCTGGTTTGTAGGTACGAAATTCGTTCATCCGCAAATTGTCGTCAATATCTGGGCTTTAAGTTCGATATTTGATATAAAAAAAATTATGTTATTGACAGGTTTACATTTGTTAAAATTATCGAGCGACTTCAATAGTTATTTAAGGGGAACAGGAGGTGAATTTTTAGCCTAGTGATAACGATTGGGCGACATCTGCGGCATCCGTATGCGACAACGCGGCCGAGTGGTAATTGAGCAGCAGTTAAAATGGAACTAGTCCTGCAGTTTTTCGTATTTTGGGCTGAAAATTTTTGTACAGGATGCTTGAATGATTTGAAACAACACTACGTATGGATTAAGCCGTGGGTTCTATAATTTAAAAATAAGAAATAAACAAACAAAATTAAAAAAAAATTTTTTTTTTTGAGTTTACCATTGAATTTTTTGTGAAATTTTGCATATAAAACTTTATCAATTATTCCCTCGTCGATAAATTTTCACTAGACTAAAAATTCACCCCCTGCTCCCCTTACAGTAAAATTTCGACTAATTTTTTTGAACTTATTTAATCTTCCGCTGCATACAGTATTCATACTGTTGTTGTAATCCGTTTATTTAGTTCTATTAATGTTGTAACGTGGCGGTTCGACTGTACGGTACAAAGCGAGCGAGCAACGCCACGTAGGTAAAAGAGCGACCAACTCTCGCAGCGGAACGAGCCAGTTCGCAAGTAGGTACGAGGGGAGAGTAGGTCGCTCGGTAGACGCGCGCGGCGCTGACTCGCGGGCCACGAGTGCCGACCGGCGCGGAGACGATTCGGTCTCTCTCTCTCTCTCTCTCTTTCATCTCGGCTCTCGTCGAAACAGGTCCTCTTGAGGCAGGTCAGGACCGTTGGAGGAAAACCGGGATCGCGCCGAGAACAACACCTGAGTCGCCAAGTTGCAACCACGAGTAAGTGCGCGATATCCCATGGCCACGTGTCTTTATTGCCAGGTACTGTTCGCGACCGCGTCGTAGTTTTCACTCCTTGGTTCTCGCTTATGTTCGCTCTCGCCCAGTGTTAAGCTATGGTCCCCTGAAATAAGCTATCGTGTCCTTGATTAAACTATCGTTTTCCCAGCTCTCGTGGCAACCTGTAAAGCATGTAAGGCATGGTCTCCTCATTAGTTTTCGCCTTTTCTCCCCCGCTACCGCCTCATCACAAGCTATCATTTTCCGTAAATAAGCTATCGTCTCCTCTCATAAGCTCACGCTCCTTCTCACCAGCTATTGTCTCCTAGCTATCGAATGTCCCCAGTTCTCATTTACGCTCTCGCTATCGAGTAGATTAGTACTTTAGGTTACTTAGTAACAGAGCATACTTAAACTATGTAAGGTTCCAAATTGCGAAATGTAAATAATGTATACGAGTTTGTGTATTGTTTATACTGACGAAGCATATCAAGTGAGTGTGTGTATGATATCGGTGTGCGTGTGCAAGACAATGTGCCGAACGAGTGACGAGCATATCATCAATCAGCTATTGGGAGGCCTAGAGCATAGAGGCTCCTAGTAGAGTGACCTTTTTGACGTGATACCGAGTCATACCAGAAAGGGTTTTGGAGTACTGGCGATAAAGATACAGACGAGGCTCTGCACGGAAAGAACAATCTGAAAGACCACTGGTGGCAAGCTTGACAGCACAACGAGCAGCATAACTGAGTCTGAACCACGCCAATTCAAGGACGAAACCGATACTCCAGCACATATGTGAATCTCGGATATTATAATAAGGTCGATTTAAAACGATTTTGTTATATAACGAATCAGCTGACAAACGTTTACGTAGAGCTCTGTAGTATGAGTGTATGAGTGTGATGTATGTGTGAGTCGTACATCGATAGATTGTGTAATGCGACAGCTTAATGTATTAGGGACCTCAAATTGAAGTTATAATAAATATGAATGTTTGCATAAGATATATTGGATAAATTGAAATCTTACAACTATTAGAAGATTAATGCGCGGAAGCATTGTGTAATTAGTGCAGGGAAGTTCATAGGTTCAGCGAGTCCCAGTCTTGTGTATGTGCGTGTGTGTGCGCGTTACGGTCGCGGCAAGGTTATAGAGTTGGCGCACGAGTAGTATATAAAGTGTTATTAGGAAGTGGTTCTAGGGATTCGCGAGCCCGTGAGCCTACTAATTCTAAAGGTTTCAACTGGCGCCCAACTCAGCTCGCAAATAATACTTGGGGAGGTTGTTGTGTGAATTTAGTTAACTTAATAATTTAATACGTTAGAATAAGGCTTAGCGAATCATAGAATTTAAGAAAAAACGGCGCAGTATAAAATAAAACGAAATAAAAGCCCTTGTTATTGTTACGCACACAACAACGTAACAATAACAAGGACAAATAGGCGCCAAGCGAGCTAGAGTATATAGTTTTAAAGCTCGACAACAACATCGGGCGCGACAAACTACTCGCTATCGACAGCTCTCAACTACCGAACACTTTGTTATATATTTATATAATATTATATTATATTATATTTTTTTTATTTCTCTCTGGCTGAGAATAAGGAACTCAAGCCGCAACGGGCATTCGTTGCTAAGCCGACGGCAACAGTAAAGCTCGCGCTCGGGAATCTTAGTTTTTTTTCTCTTGCCCGTTGTAGCAGTACACAGTCAGCATGGAAGATGTCCCACTGTGGATATTATTATTATTATTATTATTATTATTATTATTATTATTATTATTATTATTATTATTATTATTATCGTTATAGATTTATTTTGCACTAGTAAAAAATACATACATATCACAGTTACATTATGCTTCGTCATATCACAGATTTGTCACACGACGTGACGGTACCAAGTACAATTTGTATTCACGCTAATCTATAATGTCCACGCAGTATACAATACAATTACAAGGTACAATACTAGACGGCTTATCACATTTTTTTATTACATATGTATATTATACCGCTTACATCTATCAGTCGACGACACTACCATAATCGCATTGATGGATATGTCGATGTATTGTCGCTTTAAACCAACCAAGTAACGGAAGGTTCCTTAGATTTCGAGGAAGCGAATTCCATAGCCGCGCCCCCTGTGCACTGAATGACTTGAGTCCAATGTCAGTACGCGAAACGGGAACTACGAGTTCTTTGGGGTCCCTAGAAGAGATTTTACCAAGGTTTCTCTCCAAAAGGGCAGCGAGGTTCGGAGGCTGTCCAATAATAAATGCTTGATAAAGCAGTACAGCCACAAAATACTCCCTTCTTGCCTCCACCGAGACCCAGCCTATCTTTCTTCTATATGGGGAGATGCTCGTGCCTTTTAGCACCACAGGTGTATCTCACACATGAGTTCTGCAATCTTTGAAGTCGGGTGTTGAGTTCACCTGATACGTCCAGGTAAACAACAAAACAGTAATTCAAATGCGAGACAATAAGAGTGCTAGCTACCTGCCTATATAGTGTCTCGGTGGTACAGGATCTGAAATATTTGAGTCCACAAAGAGCTCTAGACAGCCAGAAAGAGGGCGAAAGTGGTAACCTAATAACGCGTTTGAATTTATGAATCAATGGAGAATGCGTTTCTCACGTTGAAGATACGAAGATCCGGAGGAATATTTGGGTCACATTGGGAGGGCTGTAAGTTCATGGAGATACCGGATGCGGATTTACTCGCAATGATACCGTTCTTCTTAGACGGAATAGCGCTACACTGGTTCCAACACGCGTTATTAAATAAAGCGCAAAGACGCACGCAAGGGCCTAACGAGCCGGTCCCAGATTACCTAACATGCCTTAGAACAATGTTCTACCGACTGTCACCGAGATTAACACCCGATAGAGAATTAGACATAGCATGGCGTAACATAGTACCGCGGATCCAATTCAAAAGAAATATAAACAACGTACTGGACCTCGACGACCTCAAAACGACAGCGGTATTGAAAGAGAAGGGCTTGCGGATAGCTAAAGATTACAGACCCCCACCAAGCGCTAACGACTCATTGCTATCAAACCTTGCCTATAGAGACAATAGTTACGCGAAAACGAAACATCCGAGCAGAATCGGTATTGCTAATCTCGCGGTTAGCGAGGAATGACGACGAATTTTCAAATGATGACAACGACATGAAGTTTGAAAACATTCTTCTCGACTCTGACGAAGATCTAGATATCGCTAATCTTTTACTGACGGATAGACAAAATAACAGTAAATACACTAGCTATCGCCCTCAAAAGAACGACGGGCCGCGAGCAAACCGATAACAATTTGGTGACTCGCACAATAATTCAGAACAGAACCGGAACTCACAGACTCAATTATCGTGTTAGAAAACGTGATATTTCGCGACTATTTATGAGACTTAGAAACATTCGAAAACAATAATATCGACAGCGAACTAGAGGCACTCTACATGCTGCCGCAAAAAAAAAACATAACTTACTTTACATAAAAGTCAACACGTTAGACACAGAAATACTAGCTCTCGTAGACTCGCGTACTTCGGGCACATTTATAAGAGTTAAACTCTTTCGACTGGCGATGTCGCGCGGTATAAAGTTAAACCATGCCCTACGCGGAAGCTTCACGACAGCAGTCGGAGCAGTAGAACCGATGAAAGGCATATTAACACTATCGATTAAAATACGAAAAGTAACAAAACAATTAACGGTGCGAGTACGGACTTGACTACGACTTGATCCTATCCTCAAAACTTTACAGGAAATAAACATGAAAACTTTACGGTCGATCATTCCCCAAAAGCGACGATAGAGGATGCGGAAACGCGAATTTGCGGAACTGGGATTAACAACGGTATAACAACATAAAATTGACGTAAACGACCACCCTCCGATAAAACAACGGTGCTACCCGACGTCAAAAGTTAGGTTGCAAGCACTTCACGCGGAAGTAGACGACATGCTCAATCAAGACACAATCGAACCCTCGCACAGCGAATGGGCTTCACCGGTTGTAATGGTGAAAAAGAGTAATAGGAAATATCGGTTTTGCCTCGACTTACGCAAAGTAAACAAAATATCGAAAAAAGACGCGTACACATTCCCACTCATGGATGCAATTTTAGATAACTTAAGACGGGCGCATTACATTTGTACAATAGTTTTAAAACAAGCTTACTTTCAATTTTTATTAGAAGAAAATAGCAGAAAAATCACGGCGTATATAGTGCTCGCTCGCAGCTTATTTCACTTTGAAAGACTTTGTTTAGGCCTCTCAGGCGCATCAAGCACGTTCCAAAGATTGCAAGATAAAATATTAGGCCCGACGCTACAACCCCACGTGTTCTACTATCTCGACGACATACTAATAGTAACAGAAAATTTTAACGACCTCTTATGCTATCTGAAAATCGTACTTGACAAACTTAAAGGCGCGAAGCTGACGCTCAATTGGGATAAATGCGAATTCTACTGTGCATCGGTGAGATGTTTGGAGTTTGTAATGAACGAAGAAGGTTTAAAAATTGACAAAGAAAAAGTGGGACCCATTAAAAACTATCCTCACCGAACTCTCAGACAAGTCCAACATTTTATTGGAATGACCTCATGGTATCGACGCCTCATTAAAAACTTCGCGACGATTATTGAGCCAATCGCCCGATTACTCCATAAGAAACAGTCCTGGGAGTGGGGGCCGGCGCAAATTACAGCATTGGAGACGCTAAAAGAACTACTAACTTCGCATTCCATTTTGATCATACTAGACCTGGACAAACACTTCTCGATCCACACCGTCGCAAGTATGGTAGGGTTGGGGGCGGTACTGACTCAGACCATAGATAAGGTAGAACACGTAATCGTGTACGCGAACATCGCGCTGTCGAGCCTAGAAAAGAATACAACAACAGAACTCGAATGTCTAGCAGTAGTATAGGCTTGCGAGAAATTCCGGCGGTACATAGACGGGTCTAAATTCACGATCATTATGGATCACAGCAGCCTACTGTGGCTACAAAACTTAAAAAATCCCCAGGGAAGACTAGAAAGATGGGCAATGTTACTATTAGAGCTGGATATTGAGGTAATATATAGAAAGGGGGTCCTACATTAAGTCTCTGATGCACTCTCGCAAATGTTTGAAGAACCAATGGAGAAGTCCGTCGCGGACGCGCGCCTAGATTGGTTCGAAAAGCGGATGAGAGACGGAGAAAATATACCGATAAAGTTTGCCTATTGGAAAATAATCAATGAACGGATAAATCACAAAGTTGAGAACCCGGTAATAGACGCAATCACTAACGACGGGCCGGAATGGAAATTAGTTTTTAAACCGAAGGAAAGGCAAAAAATGCTATTCGAAGCCCACGAAACAACCCAAGCAGGGCACTTGGGGATCGAAAAGTCGTACGCTCGTTTATCTTACGACTATTTTTGGCCAGGAATGTTCAAGGACGTAACATATTATGTAAAGGATTGAGACGTCTGCCAACGCACACAGGTCAAGCATAGGTTAGCCCCAGGGCACCTGGGTCAAAGACTAATCGAGCACCCGTGGGTGGAGGTCGCGGCGGATATAATGGGTCCTTTCCCGACCAGGAAGTCCGGCATGTCCTATGTGCTCGTAATTCAAGACCTCTTTACAAATTGGACAGAGGTTCAAGGCCCTGCGGAAAGCAACGGGAAAAGCCATAAAGGATGCGATCTTAGACCTCGTCATTAATAGATTAATAGAACGGCACCGAATTTGTTAATAACACCATGTCAGCGTTAGCAGACGAACTTAAACTCCACCTACAGGCCACAAGCAAATCCAGTTGAAAGAGTAAATAGAGTGCTTAAAACTATGATATGCGCATTTATCGACCAAGATCATAAAGATTGGGATAAACACTTGGTCGATTGCCATTTCGCCTTCAACACCGCCAAGCATGCCTCCACAGGAGTGACGCCAGCCTCCCTTAATTTCGACTGCGAACCGCTACCTTTGCAAAATCTGCGTAAAGAATTGGAGGCAACGATCGACTTTGACAAAATAAACGAATCGACCTGGGTCGAACGTCTGCAACGATTAACAGCAGCCCACGATTGGGTCGCCCACAACATGTAGGCCTCCCACGACCAACAGGCGCGATACTACAATAAAAAACACCGAGCAATTACGTTTGGTGCGAGGGAAAAGGTATGGGCAAGGATCAGGGTTTAATCTAATGCATCCAAAAATATCGCAGCAAAATTAGCAAAAAAATTCAAACGTCCATTTACAATTACGAAAATAATATCACCACTCATTTACGAGTTAACCGCCAACGACGGTAAAGTGTTGCCTCGCTCACATATCTCTGACTTAAAAAAGTACAACCCTACGAGACGAACGGACCAGTCTTCTGAACGAGACGCATAACAACAGGCTTAATTGCAACATCAACTAACGCTACATTATCTCTTCAGGCTTAATACATCACGCGCTAACGCAACAGCTATTGCCATCACTGCTTCGCACACACTCACGCTACCGCTCCAGTTACCGTCACCACCGCCGTCTCCTGTACGTACACACAGTCATACGTATACACACGCACTTGCCCACACACCCAGGCACGTTCTCGCTCGCACACTCGCTCTCGTCTTGACACACTTGACAGCACATCGCCACAGACCTCGATTTGACTAACATATTACAACCAGACGCGATATACGAAGACGTGCTTCTGGGGGACACCTCAGACCTAGACGGGGAGGGAGACTTCTACTACATTATTATTGATAGCGACTGCTCGGAGGAGTCTCCCCAGCGCGACTCTCCATCATCGCCACCTCCCCACTCCCCAGGAGGGAGCGGAAGTACATGGACTGGGACGACCAGACCACGCACAAGGAACCACCTCTCCACCGGCCGTATTCGTCATCGCGGGACCAATCGACTCCTCCTTCACCACATGACCAAACAGACCAGGACGGACGCAACGGACACAGGGACATGACCCCAGACCGCCATGTCCTGTGGGCTTACGAGCCCCTGAACCCACACATGGATCGACTTCAGCATTTCCTACGGAATGAGCTGGAGATCCTGGAGGCAATCCAGAAGACGTACGACTGGATTGTCGAATTAGTGCGCTACCTACCGTGCAAGGCGCCCCGGTTTACCCTCCCTTGCATAAATAAGGTGGAAATACCGGTAACGCCGACATCTTGCTCCCGCCGGCATGTCTCAGGTGCACACAGTTCGACCATCCGTGGACGCGGAGATCTGGAGTAGCGACACCACACTCGACGCACAGACGCAGATTGACCAGACCTCGACAAACAATACCGGGACGTAAACCGAGTCTACTACCACACCAGCCACATCACGACTCGATGAAGCACCGGCACGCCAACAGGGTCAGCAGCACCAACACCAACACCACCAGCGACATCATGACCAGCCCGAACACCAGCCAGCAACGCCACCGCAACCGCCGAGCCAACGACACCGGCGGCAACTCCATCAGTGACCGGCTGGAGGACGGTTGATGCGCGGTAATTCTTTGTGATCGCTTTTCGCCCAGGCTGCTGGGTCTGTGGGAGTCCCAACCATCGGGTTCCCCACTGTCCGGACAGGCACCGTCACAATTACCGGCATTGCTACCGGTGCGGTCTCAGCAACGTGTCGGTGAAGGAGTGCCCCATCCACGGAGAGAAGTGGTGGTCCATGCGCCCATTCTCGAGGAGACAATATCCCTCAGGAACAGCTGCCCCCTAGGCTATGAAGCCAGTGCAACGGAAGCGCTATAGTTAGGTGGACCTAACTACAGCGCACTCCGCCACCCCTGGAAGTAGAGAGTTGTAACGTGGCAGTTCGATTGCACGGTACAAAGCGAGCGAGCGACGCCGCGTCGGTACAAGAGCGACCGACTCTCGCGGCAGAATGAGCCAGCTCGCGAGTGGGCACGAGGGGGGAGCCCTTGATCTCGGCTCTCGTCGGAACAGGTCCTCTTGAGGCAGGTCGGGACCGTTGGAGGGAAACCGGGATCGCGCCGAGGGCAACATCTGAGTCGCCAAGTTGCAACCACAAGTACGGTCAACTCAGTGAAATGCATTGGTTTGCGGGCAATACAGTGCGCGGATCCTTAAGAGTAGTATAGGGGCTGATATGGAGAGACTAGAGTGACGTCACCAGTCCCGTGGCTGGCGCCAGTTGTTTATGTAAACAGAAGCCCATGATTATATCAACAATGGCTAATAAGGTTAATGAACATGATTTACGGCCGCTACTGTCATAAACAGTCTGTCATCGATGGGTGAATTATTTGTTTATTTATAAATAATTATAAATAATTTTTAAACAAAAACTATATCACGCATACGATGCCAGCCCTCCCCCTTTTACCCAAGCAAACCCGAGCGCGACTCTCTCTCTCTCTCTCTCTTTCGCTGTCTACTCCATACCGGTCCCGAGCTCGAACGCACGTGCGCGACTCTCGCTATACTAGCCCGTAGCCCCTCTCCTTCGACACTATAGTAGCCTGTGAGGCCTGGTGCGCTCTCCCCTAGAGAAGACTAAGCGACGGCATCCCACAGGTTGTCATTTATAAAGAACTGCCGGTACTCGCTTCATTTCTACGTCGTATTTTCAACCTATCTTTGAGCGAATCATGCTTCCCCTCGGACTGGAAAAAGTCATTAGTGCACGCACTGAATAAACCCAGTTCTCCAACAACTCTGACTGACTATCGTCCGATCTCCCTCTTATGTTTCTTGTCCAAGGCGCTGGAGTGGCTAGTGCCAGGCAAACCTCTGAATATCTCGAATCAAGACTTTTCCTCGATGACCTAAAAACTGGTTTCCGTACTGACTACAGCACATAGTCCGGCTTGATCAAGTTGACTGACGATGTTAGGATTGGCATGGACAAAAAGAAGGTAACACTTATACGTCAGGCTACTTTGAAAGCTAACCTTACTCGGCTTCTCTAAGCAGGTTATCCGCTGGTTCGCCTCTTATCTCACTGGTAGAACGCAGGCTGTCATTGGTGACAACAGTGAACTCCACCTTTCTACCGCTAAACATGGAAGTACCACAGGGGTCTGTTTTAGGCCCACTGTTATTCTCTTTATACATCAACGACATCGGCCTTTGTCTAGACATTGACGTATCACATCTTATTTACGTGGATGACTTGCAAATTTACAGCCAATGCCACCTTGAGGAGCTCGATTCCTGCTCCATGAGGATAAGTGTTAACACCGGGAGGATTATAGGCTGGGCTGCACAGAATCATCTTAAACTAAACGTCCTCAAAACGCAGGCGATCGTCCTTGGCTCTTCCTATTATATAAATGCTTTACCTTCTATGACAAATACCTACATTAACATAGAAGGAACCAGGGTCGAATATCAGTCATCTGTGCGTAGTCTGGGACTGGTACTCGACTCTAAACTTACAACTATTTACGCGCACACACGCTTATGTATAGACTATACTACTTTAGAAAGGGCACCGGTCTTGAGCTGCGCAAGCATCTCGTGCAAGCCCTATTGTTCCCCACCATCGACTATTGCTCATTAGTTTACTGTGACCTGACGCAAGAACTGGACTTAAAACTACAGAGACTGGTAAACACAGGAATTCGTTACATCTATGATGTAAGGAGGGGCGAGCACATTACCCCTTTCAGGCGTGAGTTGCAATGGCTCACAACCGCCGGACGTAGGAAGTACTTCAAGGCCTGTTTCCTTAGGAAATTTTTTAACACTACCACTCCATCTTATATCATGGCCTTTTTTTGACTTCCACGTCGCACTCCGCCCCGTGAAGGATGAGGTGACTCCTCTGGATATCTCCACCTTCGTAACAGAGACGCTGAGGAAGTCAATTCACATAAGCGCCTCATATCTCCGGAATTCATTGCCCTCTCATCTTCGCAACATTAGAACACTGTCATCTTTTAAACATCAGGCAAAGCTGTACTTTTTTAATCTTGAGAACATCTAAGAACTGTGCAATCATTTTTATCTCACAATCTCACCATTCTTTTCTTTCATTCTCTCATATACCAATCGCCCTTTCATTTATCTATAAGACTCAATGTGCTATATTATTGTATTACTTTTAATTTTTTTTGTGTACAACACAATGTACAGAAATAATTATCTAATCTAATCTATCTAATCCTGCAGTTTGTCTTTTTATGACCTTGCGCCGGCTTTGATCCTTTCTGCGCTGTAATAATATGTAACCTGTATGATTTCCTACTACACGATGCCACAAAGCCTACTCTAAATTTCAGCTTTGGGGCTTATTGAAAGGATTTGTACACATTAAAAAATAGAGAAATTTTTGTTTCATGCAATCAAACAAATCAAATGGTTAAGGGCAAATCTATTATGGACGATATGGCACCGTCTGGTACCACCTGTGTGGGACTCTCACCCACTAAACCCTTCGTTTACCGTTAGCTTTTGAGTTCCAACAGCAACCGAACCCTCTCCGTCCTCCTTGCCGACCCTAAGTAAGTTGGACCTAGCTCTTTCTCCAATAAGCCCCCCGCGGTAACACCGTTTGAGAATTGCTTCGCGGGGGAACTTTGGGCTATCGCCCTCGTCTGTTGATGTGGTCGTCATCACGTTTTCCGCTGCCGTCTACTTCTTACCGCATGGTCCGGTCGTCTGTTTCTTGCTGCATCTCACGTCTTCTTCTTCTTTTTTCTTCGTCCTTTCGGACCTTCTTAAGGATGTCTGCAACAAAATTGTGCATCGCGCTCCATCCGTCGGCCGAAGTCATCATGGCTACCATAATAGACTCAGGCGTTACTCTGGTCTGTAGGTAGCACTCAAGTTCTTCTCGTTCCTGTTCATAACGTGGACATTCACTAAACACATGCTCAGCGTCCTCGATTACATTCAAGCACGTCGGGCAATCCGGGCAATCCTCCAATTTAAATCGGTGCAGATACGCCCGGTAGCATCCATGTCCACACAGAAACTGCGTTAGGTAGAAATTTACTTCCCCATGTCTTCTTTTTGTCCAGTCTTCTACACTTGGTATGAGGCGGTGTGTCCACCGACCCTTACTACTAGAGTCCCATCGCTTTTGCCACTCCGTCATTGTTACTTTCCTAGCGGCATCCCAAATTTCTATCTTGGTTTTGCCGCTGTCTCGTCTTTGTCCTTCGTCGATTGATTTTCTCTCCCTTGCTAGTAAGTCTATTGGCGGGAGACCGGTAATAACGCAGACCGCCTCGTCCGATACCGTACGGTAAGCAGACGCGACCCTAAGTGCATTTCGCCTGTGCACTGAGGAGAGTTTTAGTCCATATGCCTTCACCAGTACAGCGTCTGCCCATATCGGGGCTCCATACAACATGATTGATGTACTAACGCTTGCCAGTAGCGTTCTGCGATTCTGTGTGGGACCACCCACATTTGGCATCAGCCGCGTCAACACTGCGGTAGTTTTTGCGGCTTTCTCTCCTGCTGCTTCCAAGAGCTGTTTAAAGGTCAGCTTTGCGTCTAACGTTATACCTAAATATTTAATAGTCGGTTTAGAAGTAATTTCATGACCGCCTATTCTCAAGGTGATTGTCTCCGTCTTCTTTCTGCTAGATATTAGGATAGCCTCCGTTTTATGGCTTGCAAGCTCCAGATTCGCATTATTTAGCCACTTCTGTATTTTAATGATAGCTTCACTAGCAATTTCAGCTACCTCTTATTTCTCTTTTGCTACCAACACCAAAGCTATGCCGTCTGCAAATCCTACGATCATTGCTCCTTCTGGTAATTTTAGCATGAGTACGCCATCGTACATAATGTTCCACAACGATGGGCCCAGTACAGACCCCTGTGAAACTCCCCCGGTAACCTTATAATTCACCGTGCCCTCCTAGGTCTCGTATAAGAGAGTTCTGTCCTTGAGGTAGTCAGACATTATTCTTCTTATATATGGAGGGACTCCTAGTCTCACTAGTGCTTCGTGAATTTTGCACCAATTTGCAGAGTTAAATGCATTTTTAACGTCAAGTGTAACCACCGCGCAGTACTTTTTCGCCTTTCCATCTTTTCCCGCTTATGAGTGTCCGTGCTGTATTCACCACTAAGCCGATAGCGTCTAATGTTGAGCGGCACTTACGGAAACCATACTGGTGTTCCGCAAGCCCCTCTGGCCCCTCGGTTTTGTCTTCCATCCTAACGATGATTATGCGCTCTAATACTTTGCCCTGTGTATCGAGCATGCAGAGCGGTCTGTATGACGACCCTTCTCCAGGTGGTTTGCTACCCTTTGGTAGCAACACAAGCCTTTGCTTTTTCCAGTTTCGTGGAAACGTTCCTTCTGTGAGACAAGTGTTGTACAAGTCTATAAACTCTGCTGGGTGAGCCTGGATGGCATGTTTCAATGCAATATTGGGTATGCCATCAAGTCCTGGAGCCTTATTGTTTCCAACGCTCCTATAGGCTGATAGTAGCTCCTCCTCCGTAATTAAGGGTATATTATCTACATCTATTTCTTCTACCATAGCACATGGAATGTCCGGCTGATTTGGGAAGAGTGTTGTTACCACCCTGCTTAGTACCTCTGGGCACTTTGGTGGGGGTATGTAACTTCCCTTGATCTTCTTCATGACAATTTTATAAGGTCGGCCCCAAGGGTCTTCATTGACTTCATCTTGCAGCTCTCTTAAACATCTTTGTTTACTCTCTCTTATACACGTTTTAAGGTTGCGCTTTGCTTCTTTCATTTTTTCGTTGCAGTTCTCCACCGTATCCATTCCTCTACCGGTTCAGTAGAATTTCTTCCTTGCCCGTTGTTCCAATCTTCTAGCTCGATGGCAAACGCTGCGCGCTTGTTTGATCTTATCATTCCACCAATATGCTGGTAGCCATCTTTGACTGGACACTTTTCTCGGCATTACCGCGTCGCACGCTTTGGTGAGCTGGCCCGTCTTTTGTGCAGCCTTGTCGTCTGCTGATCCCGTCAATTGAATATTGTCAAACATAGTCAAGAATAACTCTTTGTCATACTCTTTGGTTTTCTATTCAGTTCTTGTACTACCGGGATTTGTACAGAATTTCCCATTTGGTCCGCCTAGCTCCATTATTATAGCTAGGTAGTCACTATTTGGTTAGTGATCACTCACGATCCATTTGCTTACCTGCCTTACGAGGCAGTTATTGACAAATGTCAAGTCTATGAATGACTCTGCATCTCGTTTTTTGAACGTCGGGGTGTCGCCTTGATTCAGCAAAACCAAGTCTAGTAGCGTGAATGCCTCCAGTAGCACTCGTCCCCGTTCATTGGTTCTGCTACTACCCCACTCGATCGCCCATGCATTAAAATCTCCTGCTATTATAGCTGGTTTTTTATTCGTAGCGTCTTGCACCAGCCGGTCCAGTAGTTGTTGAAACTGCTCTATTGATGCGCTAGGCGGGACGTAACAACTGTATACATGTATGCCGCCTATTTTCGCTCTTACGAAGCCATTTTCCTTGTTTACCATCTTGCCCTGGAAGGTAAAGTCTTTGCAAGCCCAGATTGCGGCTTTACCTGAGGCGTCTGATTCCCAGGATGGTTCATTCAAATCTTTGTACTGCTCACTGACGAGAGCGACATCGAACTTGTGTTCTCGTACAAACTGACAGAGAAGGTCTTGCGCAGTCTCACAATGGTTGAGATTTAGCTGGACTATTCTCATTACCCTTTCCTGATTTTTTTAACCGCTGCTTGGTAGGCTGGGCACAAGTAGCTACCAGTGACATGGTTCGTCGGCATGTTGTCGCCTTTTTTTCGACACAGTAAACAACACGGTTCATTACGGCAGATATTTGCTTTATGCCCCGTCTTACCGCATTTGTAGCAGCATTTGCTGCTATCCTGCGGATCGGTACACTTGATAGCGACGTGACCGAAACCAAGGCATTTATAACACCTAAGCGACCCCTTACTGCGCTTCGATGTACGGATCCTACAGTTGACCCATCCAATTTTAATTTTCTCTAGCTTTGTGAACTTGGTCGCTATTTCTTTCGACACTTGCACAACAGCTATTTGCGTATCTCCGTACGCTTTTCTCAGCGATTTTACGGCAGTGATCTCAATCACATCTCTTTCTCCTATTTCCCTTTGTAAGGCCTCCAGTACCTCCTCTTTTGAAGTAAGTATGTCGAGGTCCCTTATTTCAAAGGTCTCCTCTTGCTGCAGTGTTTTTATTGTGGTTCCTTCCACTAGTACTGCTTTAACCGCTTCTTGGAAGTCTGCTGTTTTAACTTCTTTTGTGCGTTTGAGCTCTATGAGGAGATCTCCCGTTACCGTTTTGCGTATTTTGTTTATGCTATCTCCTATGGCATTCAGTGAAGGAGCAGTTCTCAATGTTGACAAAATGTCCACGTAGCTCCTTCCTTCCGGCGCCTTAATGATAAGAGCGTCCGGTCTGGTCGGTCTTGCCCGCTGTGTTTTGTCTCTACTGGTCCTACTCTGGTTGTTAACGCCAGGAGCCTTGTTGTTCTCCTTATTTAACTGTTTCTCCTTTTTTTTGTCTTTCTTGTAACGACCTCTTGCCTAGTTGCCTCTTTAGGTCTTTTACTCTCTTTCTCCTCGTTGTTACTCCTATCCTGCAGAGTATTTTAAGGCCTCCCTTGGTTTATCCGCCTTTTTCGGTTTCAGATTTGGTGTTGTCTGAGTTTCCTTGCCTTCCGTTCCTGGACGTTGGCACTGTAGCCGGTGATCCTCCGCGCTGCACAAACTTTTATACATGACACTAATGCTTCGTGCCATGTCCTTGATAGTTTTATGGACGTTATTTTTGTCCCTTATAAACTCTCTTAGTTCCTGGATCTTTTCTCCTAGACGCTCCAGTTGGTCATTTCTTCTTTCAAGGTTGTAGTCCCAGTTTGAGTTACTGCCTCCTTGATTTCCCTGCTCTTGTTCCGTCCGTATTGCCCTTTCGGAAATAGTCTTTATTGGACTACACTCCATGGCAATCGTTTCTCTACTGAGACTGCTGTTATCGTCTGATCTCTGGGTAGGAAATCCAGTTTCTAAGACACTTTTTGGGGTATCCGAAGTCCCCAAGTTTAATTTCTTTGATGTACTATGCATTGTTATTTTGTTTATCCTCCTCTTCCAACTTTAGTCACCTACCTTCCACTGAGCTCTCTCCGCGAAGCTATGCTTCACAGGTGTGAATTCTGGCCTCATGCCCCCGCGCAAGTCTTCCTCAGAAAGCCTCCGGGAAAGGGTAACGAGGCCCCCCCTCTGACCACAATAGGGCCCGTTCCGGGCGCCACCCGGCACTATTAAGATCATTGGGATTTTCGCCGGATGATAGGGCAGCTAGGGCGTGTCGGCGAAACATCCCCGGGCCCCTGTACTTTCCGGCAGCCTGGGAGTGTCAGAACCCAGTTTGTCTCGTATCCTTTCCCTTCAGCAGCCGAAGTCGAGTTGGACTGCGGCAATCGGCGAGCGCCTGCTTAGTCATAACCCGAAGATCAAACCTTGTTTTCGGTAGTGACAGATCTTCAATAAGCTGTTTGGTCCGCGGGAGATATTTTATTTCTCTCCTACCCTCTGTTTGCAGCACTACGTACGTAGTACTATGCGCTTACAGCGAGCGTTCCTCTATCCGCCACCCGAGGACGCGCCACATGGGGTACAGCTCCCCCTCGTGGATGTGTGTGTGTGTGTCTGTGTGTGTGTGTACCTAGAACAATGAAGCACATTTACAGCTTAGAAACTAACGATAACAGATGAATAAAATAAGTTATAGCGGAAACATAATGTCGTACACATCTTTTGCGATTCTGGCTAAGCCAAACGCATAGATTTCTGTTAAAACTACATCTAAAACGTCGACGCTTACAGTGGCGAAATTTAACGTTGTTTTAACAATTTCGTCTATTTTATATTTATGAAGGGCGTAATATTGTTTGAACGAGTTTACATTTTTCAGAATTTCACGATATACTTCAGCCTTTTTTCTTCTCAAAGCGTCTTTGATATAATCGAAGATTAAGTCCACGCCGCGATTAACTAATCCCGAAAGCTCCTCGAGCTGTTTAAACCACAAATCGATGCACTCTTTTACCTGTCTTAAGCCAGCAAACGTTTGTTGATGCATAATTACACTAGGCGTACTCCCGTACTTTTACTGCTTCTTGCACGCAGGCTGTGCAGGTGGATGCTGCTATGTTTCATTGTCATGGCCGCCGACACTGTTGATGAACTGCTGACCGTTGTGGGTTGTCATTTCTGCTGTAGGTGGTGATGTTGGTGTTAGCCTCTCCTCGATACCGATCGCCCTTACTCCGTAGCTGTTTGTGAACGTGACATCGTGATTTGGAAGGAGGATCTTACTAGGATTTCCAAAATTCTGGTAGAACGTGAAGGAATGATTCAGATATGCATCCATAGCCTCCATTTGATCTTTGATCACTACCCAGCCGTGTGAGTCGAGTGTCACACACTTGGCTGGCGATCCATTGGCACAAATTTTTAACACTGCTCTGTAATACTGTAGGCCTATGGTTGCACGCTCGCAGTTTGATTTGTTGAGCGCGTACGTCGTCGAGTACAACAAGTTGCAGCTGATCGGCTTATTTTTCCAAGACTCGGCACTTATTGCTGATGATGCTGCTGCTGCTGGCGAATCTATTGCAAAGATTTTTTACAAACAAAGTCTACTTGACGAGAGTGTTCTTACGACTGATGGCTGGCGACTGCGCCACGACACCTTTATAAAGAACGGGAGGACAAAGAAATAGCGTCAACGAGTCGCAGATCTTTCTAGAAACGGCCGTTACCGTATTTACATACCATAGTGAAACGAGACACGTTTGATATCGATAGAAGTTGTTTTATTTAATGCTACCGTCACAGCTAGTACGTTTGTATAAACTGCTCAGATAATAAACATCCGGTCTTGGCTGTGCAGATCTGAGTACAGTAACCCCAACCTGTAGAACTCGTGCATGGGAATGCATTGACTCAATGATGGCGATGACGCTTTGTTTTATTTTGCATTCTTTTCATGAGCCTTCGATAAAACATAACGGCTAATGCGTCATTCTTGATAAAGTCTGGTGAGAAGAAAACGTACATATTTTCGCAGAGAAATCCCACTACACATATGATACAGAAACATAATGCAGTGTTCGCCGCATACCTTAGAGGCGACGCTCTGCACTTGTTTTTCATTCCACTCGAATCGCGTGTAGTTTCTTCCGAGTCGATTAAGATGATACTTTGATTCGGGTGCATCTCCGTAGCTGTCAAAGTAAATTCCGTATCCATTTTTATCTATAAAGATGGCAACCCAGTGTAATCCTGGCTGATCGGACGTGTCGAGATTCGTTACAATAACTGTCGGTGTGGAAAGCAATTTCGGAACGCAATTAGCAGCGTAAACTCCTATTGAATCGGCTTTTAATCCTCTAATAGCTGTGATTATTTGAGGCGTATTTATGTCGATGGTACATCTACGTACTCTTCTTCTACTGTACTATCTTTTTTCTCCTCAGCTTCTTTTTTAATTCCGTCCACAACGTTGCTAGCGCGAAATCTTTCGGGATAATGATATCTCTCCATCTGCGGCCGATCGTAATCTAATGTAGCTTGATACATTACTTGGCTATTTATGTCGTACGGATCGCTTCGATGAGGACTGGCAACGATTGAGTGTATCCACCTTCTGATTTGATAGGCTCGACGCAGTGCGCAAAAAGTTTTCTTGTTCTCGAATTTCTTAAGTGAGTACGTTACGTAAGTAAGTTACCGTGGCTGATGTATAGCAAGACGTGAGGGAATTACACAGAGAGTTCGTCAAATGAAGGCGCCCTAAAATCTTCTAAATTGATAATTCTCCGAGCCACTACTTTTTCCAAAAACTTGGTTTTGGCTGGCCACGCACGTATATACGGCGCGCGTCTTTCACCAAGTTGCACAGATTACGACGCAGATTCTTGAAGGAGATATCTCCGTCATACGACTCTCCATGTACGTCGAGAGTGCAGTAATTATTCGTCTGCTGCACATCTGCGGGTAATTCGGTAAAACTGCACGGCACTCGAATGATCCAATGACCAACTTTACGGCTCTGGAGAGATAAAACTCCGACTTCTTTGGGAATATATTTTTTATTTATATCCCGAAAACCTTGAATATCGATCACGTAGTCCGTCATGCTGACGATGATGCTGTTGCTGCTCGAGTACATTAGGTGCTGGCTGTTTCAAGAGGGAGACTAACTGCAGACTGTCATCGCGCTCACCTTATGAAGCACAAATCAAAAATTTTTTTTTGAGGCGCTGGGATCGAGTGTGCGTGCGCATCAAGCACTAAAATCCGTTTTGATTTGGCGATTATAGTCGATTTCCAGAACGTTGTGGTATCTGCGTAAACGATACACTTGATAGCGGTGAAAAGAGCCGTCTTAAATCTCATTTCTATGCGTATGCTACCCGAGCGCACGAAATTCTAATGTGTGGCACAGTGTGCCGATAAATCAGGAGTCAGATCGAAGGCCATCAAAAAATTGCCTTTGTAATAGTTGTAGCGATTGATGCTAAAACCTTCGTTGAGAAAATGTACGCCTGTGTCCGCGTAAAGTGTTTGAAAAGTGTCAATATAGAGTTTATCGAGACCCGTAAAACGTGGCTGCAAAGGTTTCCTTGGAATTTGCACGCCGTCGACATAGAGAGAAATATAATTTATAGAGAAGTGTTGAAAATTAAAAGGGTTTAATGCGCGGCTTCCGTTGAATGCTTTGTTTTCTACAAAGCCCAAGATTATTCTCTTTGCCAGCTGACCGTGTATAATGTTGTCGATCGAATCGCCCAATATTCCCGAGTAAAGAGTAAACGACTTAACTTTGACTTTCGTTATGGGATATTTAGCCGTGGTTTTCGATAATACTTGCGCATGAGCCAGTAAAACTCCAGGACTAAGTTTTATTCTGCGAACTATGAGTGTAGCTTTTTTGATGCTGAGTTTAAATTGTCCATCGGTTGTCGCATCCATCAGACAAAAAGCATCCTAACTCCTCACTAGACGTACGCGCATTTCTACGCCATTAATCAGTATTTTATCCTGATTAAAGAGGTCATGATGTAGATGTCCAATCATATCAAAGTATCGTCGATTCTGTGTAAAATATTTGCGATTTTCCAGCCCTTTGTTCACGATTATAGGTGCCGTGGCAGTGCTCACTGCATTAGCTGGCAAATCGAAACCGCCGCTCGTGTCGTCATACCACAGACTCGCTGTAAGATGTGACTCTTTAGCAGCCGGTGCGTTGTTGAGAAGCATCTCGATGTACGCTCTATAAAGATAAACGTTATTAGGCGGCGAAAAAAACATCAATCTGATTGAACATTGAATGCATGAAATTGTTAATAGGTCCGACTTTAAGGTCTTCAGTCGTTCGGTAGTCTCGTCAGTGGGTACGATTTTAGCTTGAACATGAAGCATGGTGTGAGCCAGATCAAAGTAATGCTCGCTACCTGCCGGCATGACACATTCCAATGGGGCGTCGACATCGTCGCTAAGAGACGACACAGGCTTATAATGCAGAAAGCTGCTACTTTCAATGGACGATTGGGTGGCTGGAAGCGTGAAAAGATCCAGCTCGATGGACATGCATTCCGTCGAGTGCGAATGTAAAAATGTCATTTTTACCCCAAACTAATTACGCCTAGGACCAAAAATGTGCGTAACACTTCTCAAACTCTGCTGATGCTCGTGCGTACTTCGTCTTTTTAGGCTTCTTCTTCGTTTTTCGTGCGTGTTTTGCTAGAGCCGGTCGTACTCGATGTACGCCTCTTTCTCAACTAACGCCTTCGATGCATTGCGCGTGATTTATAACCAGAGCCTTTCATCATTTCTGCTATCGTTTCACCGGCTTCTCTCTTCAATTTTTGTCCAGACTTTTTAGTACGATATTTGAACGCCTCCTTGAAATTCGAGCCGTTGTTTCAACGTCGGGCAACACGTTGATGCCTGTAAGCACAGCCTCTTTGCCCACAGCTCGTCCGCGCTGATACGTTGAGCCGGAACAGACGTGTCTCACTCCTCCACCGCCTACTTGCTCGTCGTAGTAGCGTATGTAGTGACTTATCGTTGCTCTCACTCTCTCACCCTCCTTCCTCCTCGAAGCTTAACCGTCAGCGTTCCATATTCGAATGGTATTCGCACTCCGTGCTGATTCCTTATATCTATGACAATCGAGCAAAAACTATGATGTAAAAGCGGGATACAATGAGCAACTGCAAAATGTCACGATATTACTGCCGCATTTGTACTTTGCACTATCCACGGAAACTATACGCAGTAGAGCAGCTTGAGTGTGGCTTACAGTGTATGGCTCGCATACATCCGTGTACATGTAGAGCTGATCGGGAATAGCTCCGGAAAGCGATGCTGGTCTGTTTCCTAGCGCGACTACACTGCCCATTGATGATGTGACAAAGGTGCCGTTTTTTCGCCAAGTCTCAGAATCTTCGAAACCGAAAATACGGCAAATTTGTTCGTTAATCGTTGTCTGATGCTGATCATTGTAGGCACATTTGCGCTTTAGCATGTAGTAGCCCTTTTGAAAGGGTGTGGCTTCGAGACACAGATGATCATGAAAGGCGGCTGATTTATTCATTTCGTTGGCTAGTTGCTCGATGTTGTAAACACCGTGCGGAAAAAATACGTTTCCTGTTTTGCCTTTTCCCACCGTTTAAACGTGTAAAAGGCATCCGATTCTTGAATGTGAGTGACAGTGCTCGGCATGTGAATTTCGACGAGCAGAACGGACTAATTGCCGCTGAGTCTGAGCTCGCGCGAGAGCTACGTTGTAAAGCAACTTGTGGTGTTTTCGTTGTAGTACATCATACGGCTGTTGCTAGGTAGAACTAGGTAAAAATCGTTCTGATCCATTTTTAAATTGTTTGTCTCTCAGCAGCGGCCGACATGCATTTCGCGCCAACGTGGGCGAGCTCCTCAAGATAGAATCCTTCCCACTCCCATTAACGATCCCCAAACCAGAAATTTAGAGTAAGCTTTGCGGCATCGATTAGTAGAGTTATATATGCACGCATTCATATCGTTGCGAATCATTCGTCAAGCGATCGGCAAAGCAGTAACTCGACCATGGTACAGGAGCAGAGCAAAGAGCAGAAAAAAGGTTCTACGTGGGAGGAGAGACAGCCTCTCATGAGAAGCAAGGAGCCAAGAAAACAGAACAATCAGTCGTCATATTCCACAAACACCTTTTCGTGCCCCGAGAAAGACGGCTACAGCAAGCTGAAACGCTAATTGCAATAATACATATTTCAAAAAACAATCGGCCCTTTTCAGGGCCACCATATAAATTATATACGTGGAACAATCTCTTTCTTTACAGCGCGGAAAGGATCAGAACCGGCGTAAGGACAATAAAAGACAAACTGCAGGTATAAGACAGGTAGACGGCAGCTTTGGTGGGCGCGGGCAAGTATGGCGTAGAGAGGGGAGAGAGAGAGAGAGAAGCGGATCCGGTACAGCAGCGGCGGGAGCCAACGTGCCCGAGCTCACGGACTACTATAGTGTAAATGGAGAGGGGGCTACGGGCTGGTATAGCGTGAGTAGCGTACGTGCGTTCGAGCTCGGGCCGGTATGGAGTAGACAGCGAAAAAGAGAGAGAGAGAGAGAGAGAGAGTCGCACTCGGGACTGCTTGGGTAAAAGGGGGAGGGCTGGCATTGTAGGCGTGATACAGTTTTAGTTTGAAAATTATTTATAATTATTTATAAATAAACAAATAAAAGCCAGCCATCGGTGACAGACTGTTTATGACAGTAGCGGTCGTAAAATAAGTTAACCTTATGGCATCGTATGCGTAATATAGCTTTTGTTTAAAAATTATTTACAATTATTTATTAATAAATAAAAGGCACCCATCGATGACAGACTGTTTATGACAGTAGCGGTCGTAAATCATGTTTATTAACCTTATTAAAATTGTTTAAATAAACAACTGGTGCCAGTCAGGGGACTGGTGACGTCACTCTAGGACACGTCCAGTCTCTCCATACCAGCCCGCTATACTACTCATAAGTGCGCGATATCCCACGACCACGTGCCAGCTGCGGAGCCTTTGTTGCCAACTACTTTTCGCGGTCGCGTCGTAGTTTTACTCCTTTGTTATCGCTTATGTTCGTTCTCGTCCACTGTTAAGGTATCGTGCCCTAAAATAAGCTGTCGTCTCCTTGAATAAGCTATCGTTTTCTCCCAGCTCTCGTGGTAACCTGCAAGCCATGACCTCCTCATAACCTATCATCTTTTCTCCCCAGGCACCGCCTTATCACAAGCTATCGTTTTCCTTAAATAAACTATCGCTTTCCTCAGCGATCGTTTCCTCTCACAAGCTAACGCTCCTTCTCATCAGCTACCGTATCCCTGTTATCGAATGTCTCTAGCTCTCGCCAATAAACCCCAACTCTCGTCTTCGCTCTCGTTGATATTAAACCGCCACTGTAAATTCGTTCTCGCCGTTTCATTTGCTATTAAGTAGATGAGTACTTTACCCCCCCCCCCTTCAGGCCCTTATTTTCCTCACCCGGTTTGAGTTGATCGCCAGATGCCGATGCATCTGAGATCGCGTCGATTTTCCCTCGCGAAAGGCTATAAAAATAGACCCAACGCCGCGCTCGATGTTAAACCAAAATAGTCGACCCACCCACTCTCGAGAAGTAATAAACTTCAATTTCAACGCCGTGTTCGTTGTTGAGCCGAAACAGATTGCGGGAACCCGACGCTGCGCTGCTACCAGCGCAGGACTCGGGCCATAAACGCTACGACGCGAACAAGAGATCCATTTTTTCCTACGCGTGTGCTCCATGGCCGTAAGCTGTCTATATACTCAAAACCTACGCTGACCCCGCATTCACCCAAACTTCCGCATGCGACGTAGGGAAAACCTCTCTAGGAAAACCTATATCAGGAATAGCGCATATACATAATAAATCTTATTTCTAAATTCTCGCAAACAGTTCGTTGTCAACTATAAAAATTCTAAAACGAAAATTCCCACCCGTGCGCCCGCCCAACCAAAGTGTATAACAACGGCTTCATGCTTTCTCTCATGAATGCCAATCTGGACGACATGTTTCCAACAAGCAACTCTCGTCTTAGCCTAATACACCCGCAAAAGAAAATCTCGGCTTTTCTTCACTACGTAGCTGACTCCAATTATCGGGCTCATCTGCCCGAGGGAGAAAAATATAAAGTGGTCATCAATACCACCAGACTTACACAGTACTTAGCATACTCCGCTGAACCACTCATCTACCGATTTTTGCTTCCACGTACGATTAGCCAACGCACGTCAGAAATAGAAGCAATACCACCAAACCGTACAGGACTTGATGTTTCTGGCGATGGATCATGGAGGATGAAAGGCTTCTCGTCATTGCAAGGATCTGCCAGTGCTACACAAAGTTCCCAAATAATAGGTTCCGGTGTGTAAGTCCATCAGCCTTCTATCGTATCGTTATTACGATCGCGCACGCTTATGAGCATCTTAAGTCTGGATGATAATTTGCTCGTCGAATTCAAATGGCAATGTAACGCCACTGAGATTTAAGCTTTTGATTGTTACATCGACACATCCCCCAGGGTTGTCGACTAGGTCCCAGCCAATGATTTCCGAGTTTTCAATCGGAAAATTGTTGAGCATAACTTGGACGTTGGAGACTAGGCCTTGCAGCTATATCACTGCTTTACCGAGCGTGTGCGCGGTATCCGCTGTCACCCCTGCACTTTGATTATTATCTGCGCGTAGTAACGATAACGGGGTGATAGTTCCCCGATCGGAATCTACGTAGAATTTACCCGATCTTTTTAGTAATAACTATCAATACATGGTAACAACCGGTGGCTGCTTACCCGCGGTTAGAAATTTGATCTTTGCCGACATTAAATGTTGCTCATTCTTCGCTAGACTCAGGCTTGATGCTTGAGTATCGTACCGAATGTGCGTCTAGTTTAAATCCTCGACTTTTTAATTGTCGCGGTTTTAGTCGCGATTACCCTCGCCTCTATCGTTGGTCCGAACGATTTTTATTACGGTAAATTTGATTTTTCTTATCAAACGGTTCCTTACTGCCTTTATTGCCAGACTTCGAATTGCCGTAATGGGGGTTAGCGATTACTTTTTGGATTAACATATTGCAGCTATCGACCGCATGGCCCGATCTGCCGCAAAATCAGCAGTGGGATCTGACTTTGATCATCTGACCTCGAGATCCCCCCCCCCTCCCCTCAAATTTTCCGACTTTGTCTTGCGTTGCTGATTTTACCTGTATAGATGGCTTTACAGGCGGTGGTACAGTGCGGCTCGCGTTTCAGCCACTTTGTTTCCCATGGCACTCGATGGGCGTCGTTATTGCGGCACCTAGGTCTTTCGGAGATCTACTACGCACCAAGTGATCTAGCGGCGCCTTCAGCACGTCTTCTCTTGCAAGGCGTGTCTGCTTATCTGCGACGGTTAGATCGGTGGTCGAATTTACAATCGTCAATTTACATCGCTGGGAGTGAACGTCTTCCAATTCGCCAGTAGTCTCGACGATGATTGCAGGCATTCTGATAATGGAGCCACCGCTTATTCCGACTCGTAGCTAATTTCGGAACTTGATATAGCGCTTAGTGTGGCGAAAGAGTCGTTGTCGAACGTGTCGTCGAACTCGCTGTCGACGTTGCGCTAGGAATCTGAATCCGACTAGGCTTGCTCTCCTGCTCTTACGTTTCTATGGGGGGAGGTAGTTTAAAGGGCTCGATGTTTATCTGAGCTGAGAGATTTTGCAATTGGAGCCGAGAATGCGAGATCCAAATGGGTGTTGAAATTGCTTTTCTTTTCAAGCTCGAGACTTGCCTCGAGCCTCAGTGACTGCGGAATGTACAACTTCTTACTCCTGGCGGATGCTCCTCAATTGCGTGCTGGGTTACTGTTTGTCCAGCGGAAATATATTCAGCGGTACGTTAGACGCTAGGTTAGTCCTGCTCAATGAGCGGGAAGAAGCCAGGCCTGGAGATAACTTAATGCCCAGATTATTCATCTAAGCTGCATACGCTGAACTTCTGCCCGAGGAGACTCCCGCTATCGGCTCTGTCTGCGGACGCTGTGCTGCACGTGCTGCGAGCAGCAGCCATCGGAGACTCCCGCGGAGAGCCCCTGGCTCCTCCGTGACAAAGTTATAAAAAAAAGTCTTTATGTACCGGGTTACTTGAATTAAAAAAATAAAAGAGCTTCTACAAATATTAAAAGATAAATTTACAAGTTTGGAATGTATTGATCCTATGAAGCTCAGAATCCTCACTATTGCGCCAGAATCTTGGAGTTGAAGACAAATTTCAATAGAAATTGATACTTTGAGAACTTTAACTAAAAAACAATAATTGAAATTTATTTAATCAATGAAACAGAATTGATAGAATTGAGATCTAGTCCTTATGTTCCATTTTTCTGAAAATTATTTTTATGTAGTTCAAGAGATTTCTTAAGTAATTCTTTGTAAGAATCACAATGTATTGTATTCCTATCATAAGGAAAATCCTGAATTAAAATATAAAAGTTTCCTAGTACTTTTAGAAAGTTACGTTACTTCTGACGTTTTTACGATTCAAATCCAATTTATTCGAGAATTTTAAAAAACTATTCAAAATATTATAAAAGCGATATATGTTACGGATGAAGGAAAAAAACACTATTAAACAAACAAGTTACTTACTCAACAATAATTTCCTTCAACTATTCTTAGAAGAATTGTGGAAAGAACAATGACTTCGTATTATATAAGATCTTGCTAACTATCCTAAAAGGACAGCTGTGCAAGTCTTTACCTTTCTACTATTTATTTTCTCTAAACTATCTTTAGGAAGTGTATTGAAAAGCCTAATAATATTTCAAAATATATATTCGCAAAATTTAATTCTATTTCAAAAGAAATATAACAATATTACGATTTCCATCAAAAACGATTAAAACAGATGATGATGCCGTTCGAAATAAATTAATGATTCGAATTAAATTGGCAATTGAGCATATATCAGTTATTGTAATCAGGGTAACTGTGAATACTATTTTTTGATGCAATGTATGCTACTAATTTTGTAGATCTCTAAAGAAGTCTTGAAATCTTCCAAAAAAACCTTTCTTTCCTTTCTTAAACGGTAAAATATCGGAATACTTTCCGTAAAGTATTGTTACCTTTTTTTTATTCAACATGACGTAACTAACTGAAATAATTATTTCAATTAGCGACAAAAAGTGGTCAAAAAGTGGTGAAATCAACAAACATCTACTATAAACTAGTAAAGTGTCATTTACTTATCTCGAATATTATTATGCTTCCTTAACCATATTATCTGGAATATTATTATGCTTCCTTAACCATATTATTGATTTATTGATGATATTTTAAACTAATAATAATTATAATTGTACGGTTAGATAAATAATAGAAAAATAGCCAAAAAAATGTTTCAAGTTGTATGAAATATTATGTTTTATTTATCGTAAACTAAACAAATTTAGATAAGTTTTGTATACTTACTTGCTAACAGTATTTAGTATTTCAGGTAGAAGTGGAGCTGCCAAACATGGTTCACGATGTATAAATGTACTCAGTATAATAATACATAAACCGATATCTTCATCTGTATATTCTTCTCTGAGTAATCCACAATCCGGACATCTATAATAAATAAGATGATTATCCTACTATTGAAAAAAAGTACCCCTCAATAAATTATCTGACCAAAAAGAAGCCGATTTTTCATACTTAAATAACATGAAAATCGAAATAGACGAATAAAAAAGTGTAAATTGAAGTGTAGACGTGTGTATGTATACCGAAATCTGTCTGGAACTACTTCGTCCATATTAATGAATTATGATAAACAGATACGTTTGTATCTGTTTATCATAATTCATTACTTATATATACATTTATTTTTTGTATTGAATTGGCAGTTACTATTTGAGAATAAAAATAAATTAAAACACACAAAAATCATAATATATATATATATATATATGATAGAGTTAACCACTGGCAAAGGAAAGTCTTCAAATCCTTTCTGACACGCAAATAAACAAAAATACCTAACAATATAAAAATACGATACTTTATGTTTTTGGGGTCGCTGATTATGAATTTGTTGTCAGAATTGCAAAGTGAATTGTTCAATAAATTTGATCATAATAACGCTCAAAGTAGGTACGTGATTTTTCAAAATATATTAATAATCTTATTTAGTCACATATCTTAAAAACAATATTTTTGAAGTGATATAGAATAGAATACAATTTATTTTGCACAAGTCAAAAACATTTTGTACATATCATAGTCAATATACATTTCGTAGATACAATTTTACAATGCGCAACTTTTATTCATCGTCAACTCCGTACATGTAACGTCATATTGCTGACCTAAAACTACTAAGCGATGGAAGACTTCTCAATTCGCGCGGTAGCGAATTCCAGAGTCGTGCACCCTGGGAACTGAAAGACTTTATCCCAGCCTCAGTACGCGAATACGGGACTACGAGTTCTTTGGGGTCCCTGCACGAGGTCCTAGACTGGTTTTTCTCAAAAAGAGCAGCAACATATGGAGGCTGCCTCATAACTATAGCTTTGTACAGCATGACCGCGGCAAAATACTCTCTCCTCTCTCGAACCGTTATCCATCCCAATTTCTTTCTGTATGGGAAAATATGCTCGTCCTTCCTAACACCACAGATATATCTTATACAAGAATTCTACAGCCTCTGAAGTCGAGACTCAAGCTCCCCTGAGATATCCATGTAAACAAGAGAGCGATAATCCAGATGAGAGATTGCAAGGGCACTAGCTAACCGCTTACGAAGCGCCTCAGTTGTGCAGGATCTGAAAGATCTGAGACCACATAAAGCCCTATTTACTTTACGACTAACTGCATCAACCTGCGGCTTTCACGTCATTCTCGAGTCCATCACAACACCAAGGTTAGTCACAACGTCAACAAATGGAGCGAAAACTCCACTTTCTACCTCAATGCCGGGCAGCTCTAGACTTTGTATTTTACTAATGTTATACTCCTAACCAAATATCACAGCTTTTGTTTTGCTAGCGTTAAGGTGGAGCGCATTCTCAGTCGCCCACGCCGACACAGCTTTCGCCACCATCGACAAACGATCCACACTCTCCACAAGATTGTCTCCAGCTACCTGAGTATTTGTTTGGAGGTCATTCGCATAAAGTAAGTGCCTAATACCGTCTGATAGTGAACTCTCAGGGCCCTAACAATTAGCCAAAACATCCTGAAGATCGTTTATGTACAAACTGAAAAGCAGAGGTCCCAACACCGAGCCCAGTGGTACGCCAAGATTGGTAGTGAGTCAATCTGACTCGCCGTTTGTTTTTGTAACTACTCGATGGTTACGTCCTGTGATATATGATCCAATCCACAGAACCACCGACTTAGAGAACCCTAACCTAATCAGTTTGATAAGGAGTTTAGAGGGAGAAATGGTGTCAAACGCCTTGCTAAAATCAAATAGCAGAAGAATAGCCAGTAGCTGCTTCTTGCTGTTAATGTCTGCTCTGATATACTCCGTCAGGCTCAAAAACGCTGTCTGCGTGCTATGGAACAGGCGAAAGCCCGTCTGACGGGAATCAAGAAGCTTCTTCGATTCGATGTACTCCGAGATCTGATCGTGAACGATCTTCTCAAGTACCCTGACGGCAGGAGGAATTGCTTTTTTCTTCAGAGGAACCAAATGCGCCCTCTTTCATGCTGCAGGAAAAACTCCATTTGACAGAGAGAGGTTAAAAATTGTAACCAGATGATGACCCAGAACCGGAACAGACTTTGCAATGATATCCTGAAGAATACCGTCTACCCCTTTCGCCTGTGATGTAAAATGCGCAACACCTAGAACAACATCATAAAACGTTACATCACGAAACTGAAACCATCTTCACTGGCCGTTGCAAGGACAGCATGCAAGTCCTCCTCACGCTCTGACTGAGAAATGGAAACACCCGCAAAATGAGTATTTAATTCATCTGGTGAAAAGCCATGTAATTCCTCTCTAGTCCTACTTAACAGCCCAAGATTGCGGAGTTCATTCCAGATGTTTTTATCGCCATCCAAGGCCTCCGAGATTTTATTCTAAATGAAGAGATCTCGCGCCTCTGCCATACATAGCTCAGCCTCAGCAACGAGCGACTGAAACTCAGTCCACAGACGATTGTCACGCGTACGACGAAACCGACGTCTAACAGCATCACGGCGATTATACAGTTCTTGAAGCTCGATCTTGATCCATGGCGAGAGACCTTTCCTCTTTGGTTTAAACTGCTTTAAGGGCGGAAGTTCATTAATAGCAGATGCGACATTTCGGCTCAGAGATTTAAGTTTTTTGTCTAATGGCTCAGCAGGACAGAAGACAGTCGACCAGTCAAATGTCTCAACGAGAGATAGAAGCTCGCCCTGCCTAACAGATTTAAAATCTCTGAAATAAAAGGAGCTCAAAGTAGGAGGCGAGGACCTAGGAGCAGGGATGGTTAGGTCAATGATGTTGTGCCTGCTCGGAAAGGTCGCCATCAAGTTATTCCTGTCCAGGACTGTCTCGCCAACATTAACAAAGATCACATCAATCCAGGGGTGAGAATCCACAACATGATGGGTCGGGCCATGATCAATAAGCTGACGATTCGACTCACAAGATAGTTCTCTGATGAAATTTGCATCCTGAGACGTCGACAACATATTCGCGATCAGATCTCCCATTATTATGCGATGATCAAAGTCAACCGCATGTAGTCTCAAGTTATCTAGCAGGTCTGAATTCTCTGTGAAAGAGATACCCGGTGGTCTCTACATTACGGCAGCAAAAACAGGGGATAATTTGCCCCTCTGTACTGTACACATGAGATATTCAGGAATTCCCGGTTTACCAACATCTGTCATTGTTGAGGATGAACATAACAGAGTAACCTTGAATTATTATAGATATAAAGAGCTACTCCACCAATCTGGGTATCCCTATCCTGTCGAAGAACCGAATATCCATCAACCTGCGCAAATATATCATCAACATTTTGCCCGAAACGCGATTCAACCACACCAAATAAGTGATATAAGGGACGAGCGCCTACAATGAATTCGCGAAACATTTCCATATGTTTATTCAACGACATTGCATTTAAGAAACCAGCCCTCAGTCGTTCAAGCTCAGCCCCCTTAGCTTTTTCTCCGTCTAGTCGAATATTATTTACTTACCACTGTCACTATATTTACAGGCTTAATGGCGCAAGTTGCACCGTCATAAGACCCAGCGATTGCGTGCAAGTCCGCAGCTGTCTTAAAAGCGTGAGCAATATCCCCGTCTCGTATTTTTACCATAAAACGACCGCTTCTATGCCAAACATATTTAAAACAAAGGCTGTAATAATTCATTTATAAAAATTTTTCTATGAATTAGGCCATTACTCGTTTCCTGGTCCAAAGACGAAACGTTAATGTGTCTAGTATTTAAGCCAGTGAAACGATGCTTCGCACGTATGATGTCTCCCATCAACAACTGATTCGATAAGCGAACTATCGATGGCGACAATCGTTCAGCCTTCTCTGCTGTGCACACACTTTTACTTTCCGACCGGAGCAGACGCGTGGAGCCGATATTGGCCCTAACGACCGATGGCAAGATGGTGCTGAGAACAGCATGGGCCACACACTACGCTTTTCCTCCGAATCATCGAATATGCTAGAAACTATAATTTCAGCAGAGTTCTCATCACCATCCAGCCAAACCGTCGAAGGACCGTTTGAAGGATTGCGACCCTCCTCTTTCGGATTCTGCCTCGCGATCGACGGCGACTTTTACAAATTTTCAATTCGCCTAAAGAAACGTCATTATCTGCAGAGGAGCCTGCGCGATTACTAGAATTTTTTGAAATAGTATCTCCGACGGTAGCGCCCGCTCTACAAGCAGAGGCATCCAAGTTTCTGAGTGATACGAATACTTGGGAGACATCAGTGCAACAAACACCTATGTCCTCGGTACTACCACCATGATCCGAGCTGGATCTATCCTCACTGTACTTTGATGCTGCGATATCAACAATCTTTTCAAGTTTTTGTATATTATTAAGTAATTTAACTGATCCTTGAGCACTCTATTGTCCTGAAGCAAGAGCAGGCGATCATTGTGCAAACTATTAACCTTAGTATTTTGCTCGATTATTATTTTTCCAAGTGACTTTATCTACTAGAGTGTGAATAATACACGATTTCTCAACCGCTGGGACCGACCCCTGATGAGTAGTACTAAGTTTTCTCTCCACAAGAGATCTAAGATCACCCATTGCCATCTCAAGTTGACCAAATTGTAATGTAAACAGATCCAGCATGGTTGGTGGCAAATTACAAAAACGTAGCGCGCTTAATTCTATCAACGGATCTCCGGCTACCTGTTTCCTATCGCAGTTAGATTTCTTGCAGGCACCGGCTGGCGTTGAGGCAGCAAGGTTTTCCTTAAGGGATACCTTAGCACTTGTAACATCACTGTTCATATTATCGATGTTATTAACAGTGCTGTTAATCTTTATACTACTAGAGTTGCAATTGATAACAGCGTTATTATCAACTTCATTACTATTATTATTACTTTTAAAAGTCATAGCATCAGCTTTAACTTTAATTTTAGCATTAGTATTATTACTACCACTGTTGCAAATAATAGGAGTATATTTGTTATACTCCCAATAGCAGTCCCAACACCGACTGGTGGTATTTTATTACTGCTACAATTTGTGTTATTGTTACTATTGTTATTATTAATTTTAACATTAACAATCTTTTTCAACGCCAAGCCCTTACTTCCTGTTTACTTATTTTATTAATATTATTATTTATAATAATACTGCCACAGCTAACCTTTTTATTATTATTGTTATTGTTACCACCGTTGTTACTACTATTACTATTATTATTATTATTATTATTACTCTTATTTGCTTTGTCTGCACCGAAAATGCGTTTTTCGCGACCTAAGCTATCCGTAGTAGCACCTGATTTCACCGTCGACCCCATCGCATTGCATTCCGGGCATATATAACTAATATTATTGTCAGTATTATCATTCATGTTATTATCAAGTATCGACCAAACATGACAGATATGATATGGTTTATCGCAGTCCTTACATCTACGAATAACAGCATTTGGACGATTTATTTTCTTGCATTTTGCATATGACAATGGTGCCATAATTATTATTATTAATTAAATGTCTCAAGAAATACACCAGTAATTTATTGCTATAATTGGTTAATTAATTAATTAATTTATCTGCTTAAGTTCGCCCCAAGTTTGATCCGCGAGTAATTGGTAAAATTCAAAAAGATAAAACTCAAGATCCAAAACCCAGAATCCAAAATCCAAAATTCAAAATTAAAAATTAAAAATTGAAGATTCGTAATTTAAATTCAAACTTAAGACGATTCCCGCGCTCAGTTCAAAGATGCGCACGCTCGAAGTCGACAGTGCAACCAACTACCTACGGGAGAATTCGGTGCAGATGTACCCGCGCTCTGGTGGCGATAATTATTCGCCCACATACAGCGCCGATGACTAGCGTTTTCGCGCGACTGGAAAAGGCCAGCACTCCCCAAACGATCTAACCTCAATGATTCTTTCTGTCTTGCACCACAAACGAATCGACACCCCGATGATCTTCTCCTTGACTCGATGTTGATGATGACGGCGACGAGAGAGAGACTCGATGACGACGACGGTGCAGATGAGAGATAGACGGCTGGAAAATCCCGATGACAGCCAGAAGTTGAGGTTATATCGGCCCGCAGAATTCCAAGCAGCGAAAAAAGCCAAACTGCACCGTTCTTACTTCAATAAATTGTTTCAACAAGACGACCACAAAGTATATTTGCAGCCACCTGAAAAATTAATCCATGCACAGCGTGGCGGTAGTAATAATTCTTAAAAAATTCGAGAGAGAGAATACAGGTATACTTACTCGCACGCAGTCCAGTGACGATATATGTTACAATCATATAATAAGCTATTTTAATCTTGAAGTTATGTTTTGAGAAGGTTTAATCATCGGGATCAACACCAAAAAATTCATCCAAGAAATACCTGTAAGACTCGGTCGCTAAAGAAGGATACTGAAAACAGGTGTGCATCTATGGCAAGCACCAGGAGTCGGCTCGCAGGGGTCAGGCTGTATACTCTGGGTAGTATACTCCGGGCAGCCCATGCATCTATGGCAAGCACCAGGAGTTGGCTCGCAGGGGTCAGGCTGTATACTCTGGGTAGTATACTCCGGGCAGCCCATTCCTGATATTGAGCTGTCCCTAGGAAGCTCTTTAAGGTCAGTGATGGCAGTAGCATCTTTCGACGACTCGCGCGGACAAATAGCGCGGATCAGATTACACTTGTTGTTATTCTTTCTTTATATACTCATATTCGTACTTTCATCGAGCAGGACAATATTGACGTCTCTAGCCCGTGAATATATATATATATATATATTTTGCGTGAGTCTTACATTCTCTGAGAGCTTTAATTTTGTATGTATTGGCATTACAGCTGACGTTTAGGGAGTAGTACTGATGGTTTAAAATATGTTATTAAATTATCAGTCTGGCGAATCATTGAGAATAAGTAAAAGAGTCCTGAAGACATGTTTAATAACCGTATCTGGGTTCTTCGTATAAGTAGAATTGTCCTTACGTTAATTTAACGTCTATTAATTAATAAGAACTACAGTATGGCAAATGGCTTTTACGGTTCATGTATTTGGAATGGTACCGATAGTTAGAGTTAATGTTTTTAATCGTCAATCTATGAAAGAAATTCTAATAAGTAAAATAGTCCTTTAATAATTGAATTTGGAGTGGACAGTAAGTTGACAAATAATTGGTACCATTCCGCACATATCAACTGTAATATTCATTTGTCACAACGTTGTTATTGATAATCAATAAAGGTTCAATGTTCGTGGGGACAATTTTACTTATTCAAAGTAATTATCCAAAAACCAAATTAATATTATACCATTTTCATAAAAAATGTATCTGTACTAGTCACTAAAGAACACTATCATTAGAATGTTTAAGCTAGAAACTATTTGATGACACTATCAATAAAATATTTTTAAACATTATGACTTACCAAGAATATTTCACTTATAATGTAAATAATTATCAATTATTATATATAAAAATATTATTTGATCTTCAACTGCTAGTCCAGGAGTCAGGGAGTTGAACAGGGTCAGTTTGGAAAATATGACGGAAAACTGTGTATGAAGGCTTAAATTGTTCGGAATGGTGTCAGAAGTAAGCCCATATAGTTTTTGTTGTAAATAGTTTTTAAAAGTTGAGAAATTTGTTTAACATGCAAAAATGTAAACAAATCTGCAGATTTCCACAGTTTTTTGCTTATATATCAGTAACCTTTGCTCTGACAAAAACAGTTATAGGAATGTAAAATGATCCTGAGTAAATTTGCTACAAAGTAGGCTATAGAAAAAAAACAAAGAAAACATTAACATTGCAAAATACACTGTTTATACAAAGTTATAGACAAAACAAAAAAATTCACTTTTTTTGCAATAAACAGTGTGTTTGCAATGTTAAAATTGAATCGGTTCAAAGAAAACGTTAACATTGCAAAATACACTGTTTATTGCAAAAAACGTGAATTTTTTTGTTTTGTCTATAACTTATTTGTCTAATAACGAATCGCTACCAAACTTGAACAGGATATGTGTCTTAGGCAATAGAATAAGTGTGCAGAAAGATTTTTTCCGAATTCAAAATGGCGGCCTATTAACAAATTATTAGAGCGTTTTTTTGAATGTGCGATTATTTTTGCGCTGATTTTTTTTAAAGTTCTGCCACGGTAAATCGGTAGTGTATAGACTATAATTTGATAAATTGCATAAATAAATTATCAACAATTTTTTTCGGCATGTTTTTCAACAAAATGTAAACCATGACACTCAAAAATCACACTTCCAGGACCCTTTGAATAACGGCAATTTGTTTCTAAGAATATAGATAAAAAATCATACATTTAAAAAAAAATTGTTATATATTGACCAATAGGTGCCAACATACGTTAACTTTTACGTTTTGAGACGTAGCTTCGTCAGTAATTAACGTATCAGTTTGATTATTGCACATACGTGTTCCTGATAACATAATCTATCAACATTTTACAAACATTTACGACGCCGGAAGCTTCGTATCAAAAGTATGAGCAAGAGAAAGTGCAGCAACTCCGTGCGTGCGCTAATTAACATTGTAATTCCTGAGCAAATAATTGCTCGATTTTAATTCGTTTTTTTATTAATCTACTTATTTTTTCCCGCTCTATGCATTTGTGCAATAAAAAAACCGCTGCCAAGTCCTTGGCACTTAGCTTCCTCCTATTCCACTTTTTGTTATTGTTTTAAATGTAAAAGTAGATTATGCCAACGACACACAACTTGTACCTACTTATTTTTTTATAAATGCAAGGTATAATGCACTTTGGCGCACGCATTTTCGTGCTGCGAGTATCTGTGGATTCTATGACTGATGTAAGAACTTAAACAAAGATAACTGTTTTACTTACAGTTATATTGAGCCGTGGTTTTTTCCGTAGGTTTAAGGTAAATACTAGAGCAATCACGGTGATACCTAATAAAAGGCTTTGTGGCATTATAACATTCTTTCTAGCTAAAAATCCCACAGTCGCTTTTCAGACTGTTACAGTTGTTATTTTAGACTCCCGCAATCGTCATTCTGACTGTTGCAGATGTTTTCTATATTTCCACAGTGTGCTCGTTAGACTATTGCAATCGTCTTCTTTTTACTTCGTCCTTTCGGACCTTCTTAAGGATGTCTGCAGCAAAATTGTTTATTGCGCTCCATCCGTCGGCCGAAGTCATCATAGCTACCATAATAGACTTCTTCGCGTTCCTGTTCATAGCGTAGGCACTTACTGAATACATGCTCGGCATCCTCAATTGCGTTCAAGCACGCCTGCACTTTTCTATTTTGCAATTTCGCACCAATTTGCAGAGTTAAATGCATTTTTATCGTCAAGTGTAACTACCGCGCAGTACTTTTTCGCACCGCCTTCCCACCTTTTTCCGCTTATGTCTGTCCGTGCTGTATTCACCACTAAGCCGATAGTGTCTAATGTTGAGCGGCACTTACGGAAACCATACTGGTGTTCCGCAAGCCCCTCTGTCCCCTCGGTTGTGCATTCCATCCTAACGAAGATTATGCGCTCTAATACTTTGCCCTGCGTATCGAGCATACAGAGCGGTCTGTATGAGGTCCCTTCTCCAAGTAGCTTGCTACCCTTTGGTAGCAAAACAAGCCTTTGCTTTTTCCAGTTTAATGGAAACGTTCCTTCTTTGAGACAAGTGTTATACAAGTCTATAAACTCTGCTGGGTGAGCCTGGATGGCATGTTTCAATGCAATATTGGGTATGCCATCAAGTCCTGGAGCCTTGTTGTTTCCAACCCTCCGGCAGGCTGATAGTAGCTCCTCCTCCGTAATTAAAGGTATATTGTCTACATCTATTTCTTCTACCATAGCACATGGAATGTCCGGCTGATTTGGGAAGAGTTTTGTTACCACCCTGCTTAGTACCTCTGGGCACTTTGGTGGGGGTATGTAACTTCCCTTGATCTTCTTCATAACAATTTTATAGGGTCGGCCCCAAGGGTCTTCATTGACTTCATCTTGCAGCTCCCTTAGACATCGTTGTTTACTCTCTCTTATACACCTTTTAAGGTTGCGCTTAGCTTCCTTCATTTTTTCGCTACAGTTCTCCACCGCATCCATTCCTCTACCGGTTCGGTAGAATTTCCTACTTGCCCGAGGCAGTTACTAACAAATGTCAAGTCTATGAATGACTCTGCATCTCCTTATTTGAACGTGGGGGTGTCGCCTTGATTCAGCAACACCACGTCTAGTAGCGTGAATGCCCTTAGTAGCACTCGACCCCGTTTGTTGGTTCTGTTACTACCCCACTTAATGGCCCAAGCGTTGAAATCTCCGTCTATTATAGCTGGTTTTTTATTCCTAGCATCTTGTACTAGCCGGTCTAGTAGCTGCTGAAAGTGCTCTGTTGACGCGTTAGGGGATCATAGCAACTGTATACCTGTATGCCGCCTGTTTTCGCTCTTACGAAGCCATTTTCCTTGTTAACCATCTTGCCCTGAAAGGTAAAGTCTTTGCATGCCCAGATTGCGGCTTTACCTGAGGCTTCAGATTCCCATGATGGCTCATTCAGATCTTTGTACTGCTCACTGACAAGAGCGACATCGACCTTGTGTTCTCGTACAAACTGACAGAGGTCTTGCGCAGTCTCACAATGGTTGAGATTTAGCTGAACTATTCTCATTACCCTTTCCTGATTTTTATAACTGCTGCTTGGTAGGCTGGGCACATGTAGCTATCAGTGACATAGTTCGTCGGTATATTGTCGCCTTTTTTCGGCACAGTAAACAACATGGTTCATTACGGCAGCTATTTGCTTTATGCCCCGTCTTACCGCATTTGTAGCATTTGCTTCTATCCTGCGGATCAGTACACTTGGTAGCGACGTGGCCAAAACCAACGTATTTATGACACCTAAGCGGCCCCTTACTGCGATTTAACGAACGGATCCTACAATTGACCCATCCAATTTTAATTTTCTCTAGCTTTGTGAACTTGGTCGCGATTTCTTTCGACAATTGTACAACAGCTATCTGCCTGTCTCCGTACGCTTTTCTCAGCGATTTTACGGCAGTGATCTCAATCGCATGTCTTTCTCCTATTTACCTTTGTAAAGCCTCCAGTACCTCCTCTTTTGAGGTAGGTATGTCGAGATCCCTTATTTCAAAGGTCTCCTCTTGCTGCAGTGTTTTTATTGTGGTTCCTTCCACTAGTACTGCTTTAACCGCTTCTTGGAAGTCTGCGGCTTTAACTTCTTTTGTGCGTTTGAGCTCTATGAGGAGATCTCCCGCCACCGTTTTGCGTATTTTGTTTACGCTATCTCCTATGGCATTCAGTGAAGGAGCAGTTCTCAATGTTGACAAAATGTCCACGTAGCTCCTTCCTTCCGGCGCCTTAATGATAAGAGCGTCCGGTCTGGTCGGTCTTGCCCGCTGTGTTTTGTCTCTACTGGTCCTACCCTGGTTGTTAACGCCAGGAGCCTTGTTGTTCTCCTTACTTAACTGTTTCTCCTTTTTTTTTGCCTTTCTTGTAACGACCTCTTGCCAAGTTGCCTCTTTAAGTCTTTTACTCTCTTTCTCCTCTTTGTTACTCCTATCCTGCGGAGTATTTAAGGCCTCCCTTGGTTTATCCGCCTTTTTCGGTTTCAGACTTGGTGTTGTCTGAGTTTCCTTGCCTTCCGTTCCTGGACGTTGGCACTGTAGCAGGTCATCCTCCGCGCTGCACAAACTTTTATACATGACACTAATGCTTCGTGCCATGTCCCTGATAGTTTTATGGACGTTATTTTTGTCCCTTATAAACTCTCTTAGTTCCTGGATCTTTTCTCCTAGACGCTCCAGCTGGTCATTTCTTCTTTCAAGGTTGTAGTCCCAGTTTGAGTTACTGCCTCCTTGATTTACCTGCTCTTGTTCCGTCCGTATTGCCCTTTCGGAAATAGTCTTTATTGGACTACACTCCATGGCAATCGTTTCTCTACTGAGACTGCTGTTATCGTCCGATCTCTGGGTAGGGAACCCAGTTTCTAAGACACTTTTTAGGGTATCCGAAGTCCCCAAGTTTAATTTCTTTGATGTACTATGCATTTTATTTTTGTTTATCCTCCTCTTCCAACTTTAGTCACCTACCTTCCACTGAGCTCTCTCCGCGAAGCTATGCTTCACAGGTGTGAATTCTGGCCTCATGCCCCCGCGCAAGTCTTCCTCAGAAAGCCTCCGGGAAAGGGTAACGAGGCCCCCCCTCTGACCACAATAGGGCCCGTTCCGGGCGCCACCCGGCACTATTGAGATCATTGGGATTTTCGCCGGATGATAGGGCAGCTAGGGCGTGTCGGCGAAACATCCCCGGGCCCCTGTACTTTCCGGCAGCCTGGGAGTGTCAGAACCCAGTTTGTCTCGTATCCTTTCCCTTCAGCAGCCGAAGTCGAGTCGGACAGCGGCAATCGGCGAGCGCCTGCTTAGTCATAACCCTAAGATCGAACCTTGTTTCCGGTAGTGACAGATCTTCAATAAGCTGCTTGGTCCGCGGGAGATATTTTATTTCTCTCCTACCCTCTGTTTGCAGCACTACGTACGTAGTACTATGCGCTTACAGCGAGCGTTCCTCTATCCGCCACCCAAGGACGCGCCACATGGGGTACAGCTCCCCCTCGTGGAGTGTGTGTGTGTGTGTGTGTGTGTGTGTGTGTGTGTGTGTGTGTGTGTGTGCGCGTATACCGTCCTAATTCCTAATTCTGGAACCACGTGACTAATTGTACTAAAAATAGACATGAATCTGTGTCTTCTGATTCTAAATTCGGGTATATTTTCTTTTCAGATTCTAACCATTGCATGGTCATTTTATGGTTATTTTTTAATTTTAGAAAAAATATTTTTATTTTGTTTAATAATGTGATAAAAAAATGCATACCTCCTTAATTGAATAATCAAACGTTTTGAAAGAATTCGTGATAATAGAAAAGGATAATATCTACTTGCTGTAAAAATATTAAGTCATTCTGACGACTATTTTTCGATTTAAAAATCGGAAATAAAAAAATGGGTTTTCTATATCGTATAAGTTCAAATTTTGGGAAACGACAGACATTATTATTTCTGTTAAACTCCATAACTTGTTAACTGAGGCTCAAAATGATTCAAAAAAAACTGATGGTTTTATAAGTTTATGGTATTTAAAATATTGATCTTAAAATTTGTACATTGAATTTCATTTTGTAAGGGGGTTTGTGGGAACTAAAATCGAGCAAAAGTTGCACAACAGTCATAAAGACGATTGTGGGAGTATAAAAAAAACAATTGTAGAGTCGCAAAGGCGACCGTCGAAGTTTAGAAATCTAACTTCAGTGTCTAAAAAGTGACTGTGGGAGAATAGAAAACAACTGCAAGAATCTAAAAGGCGACTGTGGGAACATAGAAAACGATTGCGAGAGTTCGGAAAGCGACAGTAACAGTGTAGTAGACGACTGCAATAGTCTAACAAGCATACTGTGGCAATATAGAGAACATATACACCAGTCAAAAAGACAATTGCAGGAGTCTAAAATAACAACTGTAACAATCTAAAAGGCGACTGTGGGATTTGTAGCTAGAAAGAATGTTATAATGCCACAAAGCCTTTTATTAGGTTTCACCATGATAGCTCTAGTATTTACCTTAAACCTACGGGAGAAACCATGGCTCAATATAACTGTAAGTAAAACAGTTGTCTTTGTTCAAGTTCTTATTTCAGTCACCAAATCCACAGCTACTCGCTGCACGAAAATGTGTGCGCCAAAGCGCATTATACCTATATGTAATACATTATTATACCTTACATTTATAAAAAAATAGTAGGTGCAAGTTGTGTGGCGTTGGCATAATCTACTTTAACATTTAAAACAATAACAAAAAGTGGAATAGGAGGAAGCTAAGTGCCAAGGACTTGGCAGCGGTTTTTTTTATTGCACAAATGCATAGAGCGGGAAAAAATAAGTAGATTAATAAAAAAACGAATTAAAATCGAGCAATTATTTGCTCAGGAATTACAATGTTAATTAGCGCACGCACGGAGTTGCTGCACTTTCTCTTGCTCATCGTTTTGATATGAAGCTTCCGGCGTCGTAAATGGTTATCAAAGTAATAGATTATGTTATCGGGAATACGTACGTGCAAGACTCAAAGTGATACGTTAATAACTGACGCCGCTACGTGTCAAAACGTAAAAGTTAAGGTATCTTGCCACCTATTGGTATATAACAATTTTTTTTTAAATTCATGATTTTTTATCTACTTTCTTATAAACAAATTGCCGTTATTCAAAGGGTCCTGGAAGTATGATTTTTGAAAACATGACCAAAAAAAAGTTCTTGATAATTTATTTATGCAATTTATTAAATTATAGTCTACCCCTACCAATTTGCCGTGGTAGAACTTTAAAAAAAAAAAATAAGAGCAAAAATGATCGCACATTCAAAAAATTTGAATTCGGAAAACATCCTTTTGCACACTTATTCTATGGCCTAAGACACATGTCCTATTCAAGTTTGGTAGCGATTCGTTGTCAGACAAATGGTTATAGACAAAACAAAAAAATTCACTTTTTTTACAATAAACAGTGTATTTTGCATTGTTAACGTTTTCTTTGAATTTTTCCTATAGCCTACTTTGTAGGAAATTTACTCAGGATTATTTTTCATTCCTATAACTATTTTTGTCAGAGCAAAGGTAACTGATATATAAGCAAAAAAACTGTGGAAATCTGTAGATTTGTTTACATTTTCGCAAGTTAAACAAATTGCTCAACTTTATTTACAACAAAAACTATATGGGCTTACTTCTGACACGATTCCGAACAATTTAAGTCCTCATACACAGTTTTTCGTCATATTTTCCAAACAAATCCCCTAGCTCCCGGACTATGCAGCCAAATACCGTTAATAACATTTTCCTGAAGGCTATTTTACTTATTCTGGAAATATCGTAAATTGACAATTCAATACCATTTTTATAACCATGAGTACCATTCCATTCACATCAACTGTAATAATCATTTGTCACAACGTTGTTATTGATAATCAATAGAAGTTCAAAGTTCGTGGGGACTTATTAAAATTACTTTATTATTTATTACTTATTAAAATTAAATGTCTAATAAACCATATTAATATTCTACCATTTTCACAAAAAATATATATGTATCAGTTACTGAAAAACACTGTTGTTAGAATGTTTCAGCCAGTAATTACTTTTAACACTATCATTAGAAAATGTTTAAAGACTATTTTACTTACCCAGAATATTTCGCTGATTATGCAAAAAAATATCCAATATTATTAATAAAAATATTATTTGTTTATTAACTATTAATAACATTTTTCCTAGGACTATTTTACTTATTCTGGTAATATCGTAAATTGGAAGTTTAATACTATTACTATATCCGACAGTACAATTCCACACAAATTAACTGTAATAGTCATTTGTCACATCTATTTTGTGCATTATCAATAGAGGTTTAATGTTTGCGGGCACAATTTTACTTATTACAAGTAAATATCTAACGAACCGATTCAATTTTAATAACTTGTAACGAGGTACAACATCCCTCGTCGTCGATAATGAGAGCGACGAAATAGGCGGCATTGGCTATGTGGATAGCATTCGCTTAGAGATCTCGGGGACGCCGGATCAAATCTCGATCCCGGCGCTCCTTTTGTGATTTTCGTCGCTCTCCGATGGTCCCACTCCGTTACATGGCGCCGAACTGAATTACCTACAAGGCGTGGATAAGGAAGGTTTCCACGTTTCTTCGGGAGTTCCAGGATGGAAGAGGAGACGGGGAAGAAACCCCCACCTTACGATCATGACTCTCCCAGGCGGCGGTCTTCCACTAGGGAAGAGGGATGGAGCGGATCAGCTGCTGGGGTAGAAAGAGCACTGTATAGTACGACATGCCGACAGAAGTAGAGCGCAGAGGTGCGGAGGTGTGCGCGAGGTGCATCTTCTAGAGAAATATTACTTAATTATCAACTTCCGCCGAGCACAGCTACTAAAATTTCTTGAGGACAATTTCACTTATTCTTTCTATCTCGTAAATTGACAATAAAATACCATTATTATAACCATGAGTACCATCCCACACACATCAACTGTAATAGTCATTTGTCATAACGTTGTCATTGATAATCATTAAAGGTTTAACGTTTGTGGGGGCAATTTTACCTATTAAGAGTAAATATTTTAAGAACCGATTCAATTTTATAACTTTATTAAAAAAATTATGTGTATCAGTTATTGAAGGACACTGTCATTAGAATGTTTTGGGGACTGTTTTACTTACACTATTATTAGAAAATTTACAAAGACTATTTTACTTATTCAAAATATTTCGTTAAATTTGCAAATCTTTTATAGAAATATATTTTCATCATTTACTGCAGCTGAGCAAAGTTCATAAAATTTCTTGAGAACGATTTTACTTAATCTGACTATGACGGAAATTTACAATTAAATACCATAACTATTACCATCAGTACTATTCTACATTCAATTGTAATATTCATTTGTCTCAACGTTGTTATTAATTGATAATCATTAGAGGTCCAACGTTCATGGGGACAATTTTACTTATTCCAAGTAAATATATTAAGAACCTTTTTTTTTATAACTTTTTTAGAAAAATCATATGTTTGTCAGTAACTAAAAAAGAGTGGTTATCGGCAGCCATAAGCCGTGGAGAGAAAGCGGGCGAGGCTGGAAAAAGATAAAACCTTTCTCGAGATATTCAGGTAGAAGCTCGAACACCGGAGATATGAAAGGGGGGGGGGGAGCGCAGGTAGCGGACCCAAGAACAAACGGACGGGAGGGAGCAGAGGAGACACGGCAATCACGAACAGGAACTCGGCATGGTAGGGTTGGTAGGGCTGGGCCGAGGTTGCGGCGCGTTTGGAAAGAGCATCGGTTTTAAGCGGAATGGTAAACGGCGATATGGGTAAGTGTCAAACCGCGGGAAGTAGGAAAAGAGGCGAAGCGCATCAGGAAGTTATAGTAAAATAATTCAAATAAAGTGTTATTAACAAAGAAATAAAAACTTCTTATTTGCCACCTCGTCCTGTCCATGGTGCCCCGGTTTAGGAACTAAAACTCTTAACAGGATGAGTTGGCAAATTGAAATTTGTCTTCGCGACAGTCATTGCGCGGATTGGTAAAGTGATACGGTGATGAAACATGATGACGACCAAAGAACATCGACGTTACTTCGAGCCATTCAACAGTGGATCTACCTTGGATATAAGGACATCATCAAAGCAAGGAGTAACGCGACAACCAGGACTAGGGATTAACATGACACGTGAAAAGAAATAAAGATAAGTATGACTTATTTGAGGGTCAATTAATTTTCGGACAGATACTCAGGCGTACCGACGCCGCATGTGCTTATAGCTAGGCGTAGGCAGACAGGTGATCTTGCACTTGCTAGAATGCACTTCTCGTCGCGAAGCGTCGAACACCTTGGTCAGCTGATTGATCGGCCTTTAAGTTTAACTCATTCAGAGCAATGAGGAGGTCCCGTAACGCGTGATTGTAGGACGCGGGGCGCACAGGTTTTGCAAAGAACACCTTGATTAACTTTAGCTGTATAATGCATTGTCACATTCAGCTCATCGTTAACTGATTCTGCACGATTGCCTTAAAGTAAATTGTTTAATGTTTGGGAAGTTTCTTGAGTTAGCCGGCAGGAATCAAATAGTAAATGCAATATAGGCGCACACTTATTGCTCCGAATTAAACCTACGGTCCTGGCAAGAAGAGACATTGAGTTACGGGTCTGGCGGCCCTCATTCCTGAGCGTGGGTGTCGTGGAAAGGGATTTACATGATTATGACTGCCGGAATCAGTCGAACTCATTGCGTGGTTGTGTAATGGATGGGTCCATTGCGAGACGCGGCATGCCGATTCGAATGTGGCGGCCGCAAATGATGATATGTGATGTTTATTTTCGAGGATAAATCGCTACTCGTTTACAGTGCCAAGATGGCCAGCGCGACTGAAATTTTGGTGTGAGTAAAAGGGTACAAGCGACTACTGGACGATTACTGGAAGTAGCTTCTCGTGTAAGTTAATTATTCTTGATTTTTCTGCGATTTCTATAAAGCACGTCCGACTGCGGATTAGGAAGCGAAACAAAGAAACATCGGCCGGGCGGTAGCGTCAGATTTTTATAACAGTACCTTTGCGATGGTCTGCAGAGCATCTGGGTATCAGCCAGTGGGCAATTATTTTCGGGGATCTTTCGGGCCTGGTCTAAGGTGGAAAAGAGAGTTCTCTTTAAAAAGTTTTATTACAAGTCTATTCCAAATGGACGTTAGACGTCGGGTAACAGATGAGACCGTACGTCCGAGGGGTGCCGTCATCGCGCAGTCGTTACCTGCTTGGATACCCGGAAAGGTTACGGGGAGCGAAGTGCCGCTGACCGGTTGATATGGGTGAGCAATGCCAGCGAATGACAGAAAGTTGCAAGCTTTCGTCGAGCTTGGACTTATAGGATATTGTCGAAATAATCGTAACTGACCAGCTGCGATCGATCATGTAAACATTCCGTTCGGGTAAGATGATGCGGAAGCGTGGGCGGGCAGATGTTATACCAAGGGGACTCGGCCATTTACGTAGCGGCATCTGTGTCTTAGTAGCAGTTACTGCCTATCTCTTGAGTTTGTTTCAGAAAAACACAGTCCCACCATTCCGTTCTTGGCAAAGAGTCAAGGTCTAAGAGCGAAAAAGAATACATGTCAGGCGGTGGTGTTTATCAAGCAAATCGGGGCAGATCGCCGTCAGGGTGTGAATGTCTACGTCATCTTCAGCGGAGCAGATAAGATCAACGGCGCAAACCGGCGTAACTGCCCAAATGCGCGTTATTCAAGTTGCAAAGGGCATGCTTGTACTTGAAAGTGCACGCGTGGAGTAAATTCATTGTAAGGCAAATGTTGCTGTTCCTGGCGCAGGTTTTTCCCACGGAATTTTCCCTACGCCACGGGTTCCGACCTGTGCAAATGCGGAAATAGGCGGATATTCGCGGATAGTTCAAAAGTTTTGTGATGCGATATAGGTGTGAGAAGATTGTAACGCGTAGGATCTAAATAGATAACAAGCTTACGCGTGATTCGAGCAGTAGCGGTTGGGAATACGAAGTAATTTGCAGGTCGGTATTTGTGAAAGACCAAAGAGAAGCGGAAAGTAGAACAGGAATTCGGAAGCCTGAGCTGGGCTTTTAGGTATATGAGTCCAGCTGCGATACGTTGACAGAAAGGTGCAGCTATAAGGACAGACCACACTACGTATGTATCGCCGAAAAAGTAAAGAGGATGAAGAAAAGCAGGCGTGGTCAGATAGTAGCAGGTACCGAGTAGTCTATCACGGCGCGGAGATCTCGAGGCTCAAGTGTGAAGGCAGAAAGGAAGGTAGGAATGCAGAAGAAAAGAAGGAAAGCGGAAGAAAGAAAGGAAGACGAATGTGAGCGGGGGCCTAGAGATCTCAGTGGCGCTTCAAACCGGAATAAGGAAGATTTCGATAGGGGTCAGCGGCGCGGGTGAAGGAGTGGGAGTGCGGCTGGTGGAGATTGGCGCTTCGGGCTGGAGAAAAGGAAAGATCAAGAGGAATCTCGGTAGTCAGGAAATAGGGAACCGCGGATTGAATTCGGAGCTGGACTGGAACGGACGGATAGATCCGTGCAACGCGCAAAATATTTTTAAGCGCCTGCGTCGGCGAGGGTGACTAGAACGAATGGAAGAGGGAAGGAAGAAGAACATCAGGGGCCGGAATATATCTCAGCAGTGCGGATATGGCAAATATTTGGGGCCAAATAGGAAAGGTGATGCAGGAAAATGCGGCAGGAGGTCATCTGAGGCTACAGAGCTCTCAGACAGGGTATTAAAAGGTAACTAAAAAGTAGGAATAGAGATGGTTCCAGAAGCAAAGATACGAAAGTAGACGAGAAACGGTAGGGCCAGGAAATCGAAGATAATAGGTTTAATTGAAGCGTAGCGCATGCGAGCGTTCTTAAGATACGGTATCAACGCGATATTCTCATTTCGTCTGCGAAGTCTGGAAATGTGTCGGTGTAAGAGTGCCGCGGTTAAGGGCCGGTAAGCGATGTGAATGCAATTGTAGACATGCCAGCTAGAACAAAACTAGTACAGTTCGGTACGGGTAGAGAATATTTCGGGCAGCTAGGCGCCGTGGAAAGAAGGCGGGCGAGGCAGGAAAAAAGTTAGGATCTTTCTCGAGATATTCAGGTAGAAGCTCGAAAACCGGTAAAAGGAAAGGGAAGGAGCAATGGGAACGCGGCAGTCATAAACAGAAACTCGGCATGGTTAAGTCGGTAGAGAAGGGCCGAGGTTGCGACGCGTTCGGAAAGAGCATTAATTTTAAGCGGAATAATAAACGGAGATATAGGCGACACACCTTGACGAAGACTGGTAGCTTTTCCATCTACGCAGCCGGTCGGGTAATGGGCTTACGAGAACAGAATTCGCCCGAGTGAATGAATGGAAGGCACACATAAGAATGGGAGCAAGAAAGAGGGACGAATGCAAGAGACTCCGAAAAAAGAGCACTTGATGAATTGGCGCACGGAGCGGAGATGAGCTGTAATAGCAAAAAGGGTTACCAAGTATGCAAGCTACATGCTAACCACAGTCGGAGCCGTAGGTCCTATAGACAGACCTTGATTGGTTATAAAGAGATGCAGGAAGGCACGCATTATCGGAGGCCCCTATAAATGGGCACCCTCCGGGAAGCGATATTACATGGGGAGCACAAGCCATGAAGACCCCATAAACAGGGTATCGTTCTGGTGGAGAAAATGGTTACTGAGTGAATGAGGGGGCTCTATAAACGGGCATCTCCCAGATATATCAGAGTGAGAGCTAAGAGTTACTGATGCCCGCTTCGTAGGAATGCTGCTCTTAAACTAATGGCGAACCGCTGCGTTAGCCGTGCGGTGCGACCCGTAAGCTAACAAAAGGAGATCCTGGGTGGGGAGACCATCCAAGGTTGCGCGCCGAGGTGACCTGAACCATCTTTGGCTCCCACTGACGGCAAGACGGGAGGTCGGCACCTAGTCAGTGTCGGTCAATCGGCTTAGACGAGTGCATGGTATCGCTTGACGCCTGCCATAAACTCTCCAGAGAGCCGAATATCTTGTTCGGGGTGTGAAGCTCGAGAGAGCGGAGGTGGGCTAGGGTGTTAGCACGTGCTATATTCAAGTATGATGTACCCAGTCTGGCACTGCCTTAGGACCGAAGCCCGGGCCATGTTAGCTGCCTCCATAGACGGGGGGATTCAGAGGGTCGGGCACATACTGGGATGAAGTTTATTATTTCAGCATAGCATCTTAGAACGAACAAGGAGGAAAAGTAGGAAAGGGTAAGTACATCATTAATATCAAACGACTGCTCCAAGGTTGCGCTGGTGGTCTTGCGACAGAAACTAGTCCTTGCTGAGGCTAAGAGCGAGAGTATCCTCTCGTGCATTAAGATCTTGATCGGAGAGATGTTGGATGCCCTAAAAAAGCCGCCCAACGTCAACAAAACAATCAAAGAAGGGCTTCCTAAGCTACAAAGCAAATTGAACCTGCTCGAGCAGGACCGAAGGTCCATCCTTAAAGCAAACAGGCCTTAGTCGACAAGGTGAAAGGGTTCCTGATAAAGCCACCTATCACCTCCCAGACAAAGTCGCAGGGAAAACGACAAAAATTCCGTTTCTCCCACCGTCGAAGCATAAAAAAGAAGAGGAAGGCGTCGCGTCGGCGTCAAAAGGAGAGTCCAGTCAGGAAACGCAACCAACGAACGACGATTGGAAAAAAGTCGAGAAGAAGAAGAAGAAAAATAAGAACAAGGAGGAAGCGGAGAGAAAGCCCTCTAACGGCCAGCCCGACGAAACCATCTCGAAAGAGAAGGACAAGAGGACGAACACGAAAAAGAAGGCCGCGCCAAGGAAACGACGTACCGAGGCCATTATCTAAAGCCGGAGGCTGGGAAGACCTACGCGGAGATCCTAGCGGAATCAAGGCGCAGATCAACCCAACCGATCTTGGAGCGGATATCAAAAACATCCGTTGAACCAGAACAGGTAACGTTCTTATCGAACTGGGGAACACCAGCAGAAACAAGGAGGGACTTGCAAACGCGATTAAAACCGCAGTGGGAACATCGGCAAGCCTGCGCATCCTGGTCCTCAAAGCCAAACCGGAGATCAGAGATATGGATTGTTGCAGTACGTCACATGAGATCGAGAAGGAAATAGGGAGGAAGACCATAGACTATGGAGAAGATCTCTGCGAAGTCAGACTAACGAAGCCGAACAAGACCGCGCAGAGAATGGCCATCGTCACTGTTACCGAGACGGTGCCAACGAAGGTGCTACAAGTCATCGAGCGCTGCTATAGGTGTCTGAGATACGAGCATATAAGCGCAACCTGGAAAGGCCCAGGCCGCAGTGCAATTTGCTACCGCTGTGGATGGGAACGGCATAAAGCTGCTGAATGCACTGCCGAAGCCAAGTGCTATCTCTGTGCCGACGAAGGAGTATCCGACGACGGGATCAAGCACACCGCGGGATCGGGTGAGTGCAAGGCCTTTCGAAAAACCTTAAAAAGTAACCACCAAAATGGTTAAAGTAGTACAAGCAAATCTTTGGAGGCGCAGGACGTCTCAAGACCTGCTTGCCCAGATCTGTCTCGAGAAAGACGCGGACATTGTCCTTGTCAGCGAGCAGTACCGAGGCAAGGAAGAAGTGAGCTGGTACAGCGACGCCCTTGGTACCGCATGTATATGGATCTGTAGCCACATCGCTTCCAAACGGTGCGTCACGGATCTAGCAGCGGTTTCGTACGGGAAAAGAGTGGGGGCCAGACCTACGTCAGCTGCTACCTCACTCCAAACGAGAAAATAGGTCGTTTCCAGGAGAAACTGGATGCCCAAGAGGATGTGGTCAGAGCCGTGGAGGGTGAGCTGATAGTGGCCGGAGACTTTAACGCCAAAGCTCTCGAGTGCGTGAACCTCGTCCCAACTTTAGGGGAAGATGAGTCATGGACATAGCGTCCAGACTAAGGTGGTGGTACTAAACACCGGCACCACATCGACCTTTAGGGGACCGGGATGCAGAGAGACCATCATTGACGTCTCATTCGCAAGGGAACGCCTAGTTGCGCGTGTCCGGGACTGGCAGATAATCGAAGACTATACTGCTATTAAGTCCTTATTTCTTTATATGTATATGTTTTAAAGTTGATGGGAGGCACAGGATGACGCTGGGGAAAATAAATAACTACACCAGCATTTCCAATATTAATAAAACACTTTCGATCTCTTTATTTCCCCTTTTATAAAGAGCAATTAACAAAACACGTCCTCGCGGTTCGGGCTACCAAAAAGCAGTGAGTGCGAGCGCTCACTCGCACACATACAAAAAGGGCCACCAGAGGGCGAAAGATGATAGTAGTGTGCCGTCACTTCAACAATATGTATATAATGTCTTTAACTTACTTTTAGTCCTTGATGTTGGATCAGGAATACTACTGCTGCTGCTATGACAGTCATGTACAGGATATTGAAATGAATAACTCTTATAATTGGACTACGTATCGCGATTTATTCACATAAAGTTATAAATATAAAAGACCGAATAAAGACTTAAACCTGGTAGCTCTGTCGACAGCCCGGATCGTCGTAGCAGAGTCTAGCTTGTTTTACAAATGTAGACTGTTCAACACCTCGTATTCGAGTGTATTCCTTAACTCGGCGGAGCTACTTATTATACGCACTCATCATTTTATTGCTTACTGACTTATTGCTAAATATTGTAGTACGTTTCAGGTCGTATTACAGCCAGCGATCACCAGTTCATCACGTTCCGCGTTCGTGATGACACGCCAGTTGAAGTGGCTCCACGGAACCATTACCGCAGGTGGAACATTGACAAGATGGACACTGAGAAGCTGGCTCTGGCCCTAGAACTTGTTCAGCAAACCCGGGTGGAGATATCGGATGGAACTTTCGCCTCAGAGCGGACAGAGCTGGTAGTCGACGCGATCATGCGCTTAATCCAGTGAGCCTGCGAAGAGGCGATACCCATCAAGAAAATAGCAGGCGGAATACGTCCTGCATATCGGTGGACGAACGAGATTGTGGACCTGCTCTCAAAATGCCTTCATCTAAGGCGCGAACCCAAGAAGGCAAGAAGAAGCAGGATCCCAAAGCTAGCCTGAAGATAGCCGAACATCAAGCGGCCAGAAAGAGCCTTGGCCGGGCAATCCTGACGAGTAAATGGAGATGCATAGAGAGCCTGCGCGAGGATCTTAACAGCGATCCATGGGGACGAGGGTACAAAATAGTCATGCGCAAAGTGGAGGCGTTCGCCAAGAGCAACCCTATGAACCCAGCGGCTGTGGACGAAATTGTCCGTGCCCCCTTTCCAGTCCATCCAAAACGATCGGATGGCCCGCAGGAACCGCTGATGTTAGAGATTTCGCCTTTCACAAGGGCGGAACTCGACGCAGCGGTAAGAACGTTTAAATATAAGAAGGCGCCGGGACCAGATGGGATTCCGGCCGAGGTGCTCAAGGCAGTGGCCCAGAGCTCTTGCTTTGCATGTACAACTCTTGCCTCCAGGCAGGAATTTTCTATTTCGGCTGGAAAGAGACAAGACTGGTAATAATAAGTAAGGACAAAGGACCAACAGACGCGGCAACGTCGTATAGACCTCTGTACATGTTTGGCACTCCCGGGAAACTCCTGGAAAAGATGTTAAGACCCCGGCTGCATGCGGTGATGTAGGCAGCCAGTGACCTCTCTGAAAAACAGCACGGCTTTCGGAGAGAAAAGTCTACCATAGAAACGGTCCAGGAAGTGGTGGAGATGGCCAGGAGTACGGAAAGCAGGAATCACTTTTCTCGCCCAATCTGTCTCCTGGTGACGCTAGACGTCAAGAACGTCTTCAACTCGGTGAGATAGTCTGACGTGCTGCAGGCCATAGAGAGTAACTTCAGGGTACCACTGTACCTTCTCCAAACCATCGGAGACTATGTGAAGGAGCGCTTCCTCCTGTACGACACCTTAGAGGGACAAAACCGACGCGAGATGACGGCAGGAGCTGCCCAGAGTTCCATTCTGGGGTCCGACTTATGGAACATCTGCTACGATGAGCTACTCATGTTGGAGATGCCAAAGGGCTGCTCCCTGGTCGGGTACGCTGATGACGTGGCAGTTACCTTAGTAGCGAGGAATATGGAGTTAGCGCAGTCGCGGCTCGACCAGATCATGTGCCGCGTCCGCCACTGGATCGGCGATCACGGGCTGGAGCTAGCGGAGGCCAAAACCGAGATCGTGCTTCTGGCAAAGAAGCACATACCAAAAATACAGGATTTGAAAGTTCGAGAATTAACTGTCCAAACAAAACGAAAGTGAAGTAGGGGAGTAGGCTAGAGAGCAGGCCTTGCTCTCATAGCAGCAACGATGGGAGCAGGAAACGCGCGGAAGGTGGACGGCAAGGCTGATCGGCCAGCGGATCAGTCGCCAGCACGGCGAGGTAAACTTTTACCTTACCCAGCTGCTGACTGGTCACGGATACTTCCGCGCGTATCTACACCGAATGGGAAAGGCGACAAATGCGCAGTGCATATACTGCGCGTCACCGAAAGATGATGCCCTCTACACATTCTTTGTCTGCGAAAAGTGGAGGGACGAACGAGCGGGCCTAGGAGAAGATGGCGTTCGCCTGTCGCCGAACGACATCGTCCCCTACAAGCCGGTCCGCAGAGAAAACTGAAAGAAGGCGGCCCTCTGTGTCGAAAAAATACTTCCACACAAGTGGGCTGACTTCAATAATAAGAAACCGAAATAGGAGAGTGCTGTAAAGGTAAACAGCTGACTCCACCTCGAGGTATTCTTTAAGATTAGTGCCGGGGTGATCCAAGGTCAGGGAAAGAGGTGTCACCTCGGTGGACTCACGTCGGCTCCGGTCTGCAGCACCAGCTGCGGGGCGTAGGCGGCGGATCTGCACTAAGGAGGTCGGTTTTAGTGGGTAGTCCAAAGGTAAGCGGGAGTCCCACACTGTGGCGATAATATGCTTTCTCCCCTCTCAAAAAAAGAAAAATTTACTTATTCAAAATATTTCGCTGAACTGGCATATGAAAAATATCAACATGGCGGTCCTACGGAAGCCACTCGATAAGTCTCTGTCTAATTTCTACTGCCACAAATTAAATTAATCGTTTTTTACAATATAGATACATTTATAAATACAGTTATAGTTACCTTACATTTCTAACTACATTTTGTTTATTTATAAGCTTTCCTTACTTACCACTCTATATATATACATTTTCTCTCGCTTCGCCTTTTTACATTTCTCGTCTTTTACAATTTGTTACCTTTGTCTTATTTTCTACCCTCGCATCCACCGTCTTTCTTACGCGTCATACATTTTCTCTCCCTTCACCCTCCCTTTCTTCTTTGCCCATGGACCTTCCTTTTTCCCTCAAGCCTTCCTCTGGGCTGCTTTTCGCCTATGCTTGTTCTTCAGCCCTCGACCTGGCAAGTTTCTCAAAGTGGTATACATACAAAAAAATTTTTTATTTGGTTTTCCTTTTAGTACTTTCTCTATATTTTTTAGGTTTTCCTCTTCCTCTCCCGATAGTTTCCTGTCCCCCAATTCTTTAATCCATTCCTCCTTCATTTCTTCCCTTACCTCTTTGCATACCTATATGTGCCCAACATTTTCATCTTTTTCCCCGCATACCCATCTACTCTCCTTAAACCCTCTTTATTTTTTCCATTAAAATTTTTCTTTCAACCGGATCGAACGCCGTCTTAAAATCAATTAGTGCTGCAAACAATGTTCCTCCTTTTCTTTTTATCTCATTCCCTATTATGCTATTTAAAGTGAATAAATGTACCCTCGTTCCTCTATTTCCCTTAAACCCCGCCTGGCTCTCCTTTAGTTTCCCTTCTATCTCCAGCCATTCTTTTATCCTTCTTGCACTCACGTTTGTCAGCAATTTGTACCCTGTGTCTAACAACGACACTCCCCTGTAATTCTTTACCTCATCTTCCTCCCGTTCCTTGAAAATTAGATATATCCTTGCCGTTTCCCATTTTTCCAGCAACTTCCCTTCCTTCGAAATTCCATTAAGTATTCCTGTCAGCTCTACTATCCATTTAATTGGTAACCCTTTTAAAAATTCTAGCCTTATTCCATCCTTCCCTGGGGGTTTGTTGTTTCTCATTTCTCCTAATACCTGTTTTATTTCTCATGGGGTTATTTTTTTTGCTAGCTCCTCTTCCTCTGTCCTTTCTGGATTCTACTTCCAATTGTCCCCTTGTTTCTCCTCCTAACTCCGGCTCTTCTTTACCCCTCCAGTAGCTTCTTAAAATGCTCCACCCACTTCTCTTTTCCTATTGCTCCTCCTTTTCTCTCTTTCCTGTTGCTATATCCTCTCATTGCTTCCCAGAATTCCTGCATGCTTCTACATTTTTCTACCCTCTCCCATCCTCTTTCCATCTGCTGTCTTTTTATCTCTCCTCTAATCTTCCTTAGACAAGCCCTTTCCTTTTTCAGTTTTTCTTTATTTTTCTCCTCCCTTGCTTCTATCCATTTTTTAGCCTTAAAGACCTTTTCCTTTTGTTCTTTTACTCCCCTTCTGTTCTCTATTGAATATCCCCTGTTTACTTCGTTATCCGCCCTTAAATTCAACAGCTCCGCTACTCTTCTATTGCTGTTTTTAGTCTATCCCACTTTTCCTGTGTACTTCCCTCCATACCTTCTAGCTCCCTCCTTTTTTCCTCCATTATTTTTCTACAGGGTGTCCCATTTTAATTTACCACCCCCTAAAACTGGTTAATAATTTGCTCTGAGAAAAAAATGTTTCAAATAAAATTTGTTGGGTTCGAAGGGGGGCATCTTTTGGCTATTTTAGCTGCGACCTTGAACATGACCTTCAAGGTCATTTGAAAGTCAAGACCAAATTTTCATATGAAATGTACATATTTTTATGGCAGATTCGAATTCTACTAAAAAAGAGAAACACTTTTTGTTCGAATCATTTTTTGAAAAAATTCCAAATTTTTGTTGTAAACGGCTTTAAAAAAGTTGAAAAAATCACTAGATATCGCTTATTGCCCCACCCTTTAAAAGAAGTTAAAAATTTTACATTTTATCCGAGGAATTAGAAACGTAGACAATTTTACAAATTTAAGTCCAAGTATGACCTTAGCCATGAACTTGTCCTTAACCAACAAGGTCATTCGAAGGTCAGTCAATTTATTTAACGGTAATCCTCGATTTTTATTCCGGCAATTGAAGCTTGGCTATGACCTTGACCTCGAACCTTAAATTCATTTTATTTCAGCTCTTTTTCAAAGAAATGAAATTACCAAAAAATTTATCAACAGAACCAAAGTTCATTAGAACGCTAATCTGATTCATTTTTTATCACATGGGGGAAGTTTGCAATCTTCGGGGTATGTTTGACATTCTCTGGGGCAAGTTTTACGTCATCTGCGGAAAATTTGACATCATCTGGGGCAAGTTTACGGTCACAACTGGGACAAGTTTGACATCATCTGGGGCAAGTTTGAGCAGTAAGGGGCATGTTTTCAACTGAGAATCAAAATCAAGCTTAGTTTTTTTAATGAAAATTGTACATATTTTAAATCATATTCAGATTCTCTGATAAAGTAAAATTGTACATATTTTAAATCATATTCAGATTCTCTAATAAATTACGCATCTTTTTAAGAAATATTTTTCTCGTAAATGCTTTATTTCTCGCTAAAAGACATTTTTTGCTTCGTTATCGTTCTATTGGTAAAGCTTGTAAATTCTTACAGCTCCTCAAAGCTTCTCATGATTAGGTTTTCATTGACTTTCTGAATTTCAGAGCAGAAAAATACTTATAATAAATTATTTCTAGTAAGATTAAATATTCCCTAAAAAATCTACCTACAACAGATAATGGCTGATTACACGCCAGTAGAGATAGTCAACATGATCAAGATTCTGGGAGAATGTCACGACAATTACAAGGCTGCAGCGAGGCTGTACGCTGAAAGGTATCCGGACGCTCGTCATCCTAGTAGGAGGAATATTAAACTTCTAACGATAAGAGCTCAAGGAGGTAACTTAAGAAGGAAGAGGCGACGGACGGGCCCAAGAGAGCATATTGCGCTTGGGGTTCGTGCTGTAATTGCCGAGGATCCTCATATTTCGACGCGACAAATTCAGCGAATGCATGGAGTACCCAGATCAACAGTTTCCCGTGTATTGCGTCATTTTAGATTTCATCCATATCACTTGCACCTTACACATGCCATTGAGCCTGGTGATCCTGCCAGGCGACTTAGATTCTGTCAATGGGCGGAAACACGAATGCGCATAGATCCATTTTTCTTTGATCGGACTCTCTTTACAGACGAGGCAAACTTCGACAATATGGGAGGAGTTAATCTTCATAACGCGCATTATTATGCAGAAGAAAATCCACATTGGCAGCGAGATCACCGTACACAAAGACGGTGGTCAATTAATGTTTGGGCGGGCATAGTTGGGGAATACGTTGTGGGTCCAATTTTTTATGACCGTAATTTAAACGGCGAGCTTTATTTAGGTATTCTCGAGAACCAAATTCCACCTCTTCTAGAAAACATTCCGCTAGAAATAAGGCGAGACATGTGGTTCCAGAAAGATGGTGCTCCCGCTCATCGTAGACTACTTGTCAGGAGATTTCTGAACGCGACATACCCAAATAGTTGGATTGGAATTGGTAGTCCAATCTGTGAATTCCCTGCGCGATCGCCAGATTTGACCCCATTGGACTTCTTTCTGTGGGGGGCCGTGAAGCAGAGAGTTTACGCGGAAGCCCCGACGACGGCACAAAATATGATGGAGAGAATTGTTGCAGCATTCCGGGCGTTCACCCCACAAACATTAATAGATGTCCAAAGAAGTTTTCGGCAGAGAATACAAATGTGCATTCAACAAAATGGGCAATTGATAGAGCACTTGAGACGTTGAAATTTCCGTGACTAGCTGAACGAAGGGGTCTTGCCTTGGCTGGACGTGAAGATCTTGCCTTAAGTGGCTGGATAGGGTCTTGCCTTAAGTGGTTGGACGGGGTCTTGCCTTAAGTGGCTGGACGGGGTCTTGCCTTAAGTGGCTGGACGTGAAGGTCTTGCTTTAAGTGATCCAAAGGATACCTGTGTCTTTGTTTGAAGCTAGTAACATTCATCTAAAACAGCTTATTTCTAGGACAAATTCTCTTTTCAGTTAAAGGGAGAGCTATCTATTGATGATCAAAAAATGGTTAAGACAAAAAGTGTTACTTTTTTAGTAGAACCCGAATCTGTGATAAATCTTATTCAAATGACCTTGAAGGTCATGTTCAAGGTCACAGCTGGAATAGCCAAAAGATGCCCCCCTTCTAACCCAACAAATTTTATTTGAAACATTTTTTTCTCAGAGCAAATTTTTAACTTCTTTTAAAGGGTGGGGCAATAAGGGATATTAGTAATTTTTTCAACTTTTTTAAAACCGTTCACAACAAAAATTTAGGATTTTTTCAAAAAATGATTCGGACAAAAAGTGTTTCTCTTTTTTAGTAGAATCCGAATTCGCCATAAAAATATGCACATTTCATATGAAAATTTGGTCTTGACTTTCAAATGACCTTGAAGGTCATGTTCAAGGTTGCAGCTAAAATAGCCAAAAGATGCCCCCCTTCGAACCCAACAAATTTTATTTGAAACATTTTTTTCTCAGAGCAAATTATTAACCAGTTTTAGGGGGTGGTAAATTAAAATAGGACACCCTGTATAGTCCGCTCCCCTTTTTTCTTTCCAATTAAGTTTATTTTCCTTTTCCAGATTCCCCTCCTCTTCAGCCTCTCCATCTCCTTCCTTCTTTTTAACCAAGAATACTATCGGGAGATGGTCTGACTTTATTCGTTTTACTATTTTCATCTCTCTTATTATATTTTCTTTCTCCAATACCACTTCCATTACTAGGTCGAGCACCGATCCCGTTCCATCCCCCGTATACGTTATCTCTCCCTCTTCGTCCCCTTTTGCCCTTCCGTTTCTTATTACTAGACCCATTCCTTCACAGAAATTCAGTCGCTTTTTCCCTTCCCCGTTAAATATTTTATCCAATATATTCCTTCTTTGTCGCATTCCCCTTCCCCTTTCTCCTCCCCTATCCTGTCATTGAAATCCCCAGTTAGTATCACTCTCTCTCCTCTGTATACTCCTTCTTGTACTATTTCTTCTAGGTCTTTTTCCATTTTACTTTAATCAGCGTTGTTGTAATAAGTTATTATATTTATTTTTTTGCTTTTTCCTATATCTATATTACCTATGCTTATGCCGTATTTGAAGAATACAGGAAAGACCTAGAAAGGAAACTAAAAAGAGGGTTCCCAAAGGAGATCCACACGATAGGAGAGCTCAACACCGCGGCGGAATCGCTGCAGAGGGCCATCATTGAAGCATGTGAAGCCAACTGCAAACTGGTGAGAGGCAGAGGCAAATGAGGTACCCTGGTGGAATAACCGGTTGGAAAAACTGAAGAAAGAGACCAAAGCTCTACTCAGGAAAGCAGTTAGGAGCAACGATAACCAGCAATGGATTACCTGGAGAAGTAAACAGAAGGAATATCGCCACGCAGTAAGGAAAGCCCAGACTGAAAGCTGGAGAGAGTACTGCAGTAACGTGGAATCTGGTAAAGAGGCGGCTAGGCTTAACAAGATCCTAGCCCGCAATCCCGAAGCCTGGCTGGGAGCGGTTAAACTCCCAACAGGCAAGTATACGGAATCGGACGAGGAGACGCTGGCACACCTCATGGAGTCGAACTTCCCCGGCTTCACGATAGCGGGGGATACATGCGAGGCGGCGGAGGACCAGGTGGAAACCGGTGGCGAGGGTTCGCGTCACATCAGTGGCTGCAGGGAACTCGCTAATCTGATTGTCTCGCCGGCAAAACTGAGGTGGGCCATCAGCTCCTTTGATTCCTACAAGTCACCGGGAGAGGATGGAATCCTCCCGATTCTGCTCAAAGAAGGAGTTGACATAATCATCGGACCTTTGGTACGACTTACACGGGCCAGCATTGCAGCCGGATACACGCCAAAATGCTGGAGGACAGCTAAGGTGGTTTTCATCCCGAAAGCCGGCAAAGGAAGCTATAACACCGCTAAGGATTTCAGACCTATCTGTCTGACGTCATTCATGCTCAAAACGCTTGAGCGGCTGGTGGATAGGTATATAAAAGACCATATCTTAAAGAACAACCCATTGTGCAACGAACAACATGCATATAGAGAAGGAAGATCAACAGAATCAGCCCTGCACGTAGCTGTCTCGCTCATCGAAGAACAGATCGAAACCGGAGGATACGCCGTGGGAGCCTTTCTCGATGCGGAAGGGGCTTTTAACAACACGACCACAGATAGTATCTGCAAAGCAGCCAAGGATAAGGGAATACCTGATTCGCTAATTAAGTGGATCACGAACATGCTAAGCAATCGGAAACTGACAGTCACAAGAGGTAACACCACCGTCAAAGGCTCCGTCGGCAACGGATGCCCACAAGGAGGGGTTCTTTCCCCAACTCTGTGGGGCATGGTGATAGATGGAGCACTAAGGATGCTGACCAACCTGGGAGTATCAGCGGTCGGCTACGCAGACGATATACTTATAATCACCAGAGGCAAACATCTGAACACCCTACTGGACATCACCGAGTCGACAATGAGGCACCTAAGTAAATGGTGCGAGGATAAAGGCCTATCTATCAATCCCCGGAAAACGGAGGTTGTTGTCTTCACCAGAAAGTACAAGATAGGACCGGCACGAACGCTAATGATGCGAGGACAGGAAATACAAATTAAGGAGCAAGCAAAATACCTAGGCGTAATTTTAGACAAAAAACTGTACTGGAAGCCTCAACTAGACCAACAGTACAAGAAATTCACATCAGCCTTCTGGATGTGTAGAAGAGCCATTGGGCAGAGCTGGGGCTTGAGCTACAAAACAGTCCTATGGATATACAATTGTATCCTGAAACCAAGACTGACCTACGTGGCTACAGTGTGGTGGAAAAGGACAGATCTGAAGACAGTACAAAAGAAACTCGAAACGCTCAGGGGGTGGATCCTAAGGGCGGCAACAGGGGCTATGAGAACCACCCCAACGGCAGCCCTTGGAGCCATCACTGGCGTTGAGCCCTTCCACAGAACAATCCAGGCGGCAGCCTTTATAGCAGCACACCGTCTGAAAAATCATGGACTGTGGAGAGAAAAAGGGGAACACACAAAAGAACAGATCAAAGGAAAAGACTATGCTGTATTGTCAATGAGACTGGACAAGACAGTACGTAGATTTAACTTTGAGAAAGGATATCACATCCAAATCCCATCAAGGGAAGACTGGAGCGAACACGACCCTGGTCCATCCGCAGGTGAAACCTGGTACACGGATGGAGCCAGAAAGAAAGGCAGGGCGGGAGCTGAAGTCTTCCGGAGAAGGCCCGGAAAAAGGCTTATAACACCGCTCGGAAGGCACGCCACCGTCTTCCAGGCGGAAGTAACAGCCATCCTACTCTGTGCACAACTCGCGCTCGAGGAAAAAAGGCAGGACTGCATCAATATCTGTACGGACAACAGAGCCGCCCTAGCAGCGCTGGGTGGCTCTAGCACCTCCTCCAGACTGGTGTGGGACTGCATAACGGCTTTAAACAGACTCGGTGGGAAAGTACGCAGACTCACCCTCTACTGGGTTCCCGGACACCATGGAATCAGGGGAAACGAGATTGCGGACGAACTAGCCGGAATAGCAGTGGGACAAGACTTACTTGGACCGGAACCCGCCCTTGGCATTCAGGCGTGTACCGTCAAAGAGGCGGTGTACGACTGGCTGAGAGAGCGATACCTAAAAGAATGGTGCGAAAGCAACGGGTGCAGACAAGCCAAAACACTGATAGGATCACGCATCAGAGAGGACTGGGCGTCAGAGATGCGAGATCTGACCAGAGCAGAGGCAAAAATCTTCACTCAGCTAATTACCGGACACGGGACGCTGGGATACCACCAGCACACTATAGGTCGAGAGAACTCACCAGTGTGCAGGTGGTGTAACCAAAACGAGGAAAGCAGTATACATGTATTATGCCACTGCTTAGCCCTAGCCGAAAAGAGACATAGGACGTTGGGGACGACGACGTGCGAACCAATAGCGATCCAGGCACTGACCGTTAGGACGGTGATACACCTGTACAAGTTACTAACGGAATAAGATACACAGGAATAAGGGGCATACCACCTGACACCTCTTACCCTGAGGAATAAGCAATACAGGAATGGTGCATACCACCTGATATGCTGATCCTCAAACGACAAAACTAGTCTGGTACAACCACTAGTTAACTATCGGGGATGCAAAGGGCGTAAGCCTAGGCATCAGGACCCAATGGTCCACCCAGACCAACAATAATAATAATAATAATAATAATAATAATGCCGTATTTCCATTCTTTTATCCCTACGTTTTTCACAATGTCTTTTTTAATTCCTACTAATTCCCCCCCCCCCTCGCTCTCCCTTTGTTACTTTCTCTTTCCGCCGCTTTCGATTTCCATTTATATCTTTGGCTTCATTTATTTATTGTCCTTTCTTCTCTTTCCCTTTCTAACCATATCTCCTGCAACAGAATTATATCCTAGTTCTCTATAAATCCCCATGTATCTTTCCCTTTATTTATCCCTGCTATGTTCCATGTTATAACCTTGACCGTCCTCTCTTCTCTTCTCTTCTCTTCTTTCTTCTTTCGAAAAAGCACTTTCTCGTTCTCTAGTCACCCTTTTAACTCCTTTCAAAAGTACCATTCTCCCTCTACCTCAACCTTCATATATCCCGTCCTGACTTCCAGTCCATTTTTCTGTCACCCCTCAGCAATATTTTCCAACCACCTTTGTATTTCTTGTTCCCTAGGTGTGAGATCGTCGTCAATCCAAATACCCTTCCCTTTCAGCATCTGATTTTTCTTCATTAATTCGATTTTATTTTTAAAGGATTCTAACTCTACCACTAACCCTCCTCTTATCATTCTTACTTTATTTACATATATATCAAGATCTGGGTTCGTTTTAATTAGTCCTTTAACTTCTTTCTCCGCTTTCTTCCCTGTTATGCTTATCCCAGTTATGACTATGCTATTTTTCCTGTTCTTCCGTTCCTTTAATTCCCACTTCATTTCTTGCTCTTCCATTGCCTCTGATATCTCGTCCAGATATTCTCTGTTTGTTCTTTCTAACCCCGCCAAAATCCCCTGTTCCTCCCCCCTTCGTTTTCTTCGTTTAGATTATTTTGTCTTCATACAGCATTTTCCTCCTTCGTGTTTCCCCCGTTGTTGTTGTTTTCTTCCTTATCCTCTATCTGCTCCCCACTTCCCCTCCTTACACTCCTATTCTCTTCCATTATCATTAGCATCTGTATTTTCCATATAAGTTCCTCTATTTCCACTTACAGCTCCCTTGTTTTCATTTCCATCCCTTCCTTTATTTCCGTCACTTTGTTTTCTAGGCTTAGGTCCCCTGATAATAATCCTCTTATCTCATTTTCTAAACTTTGTATTTTTCTCGCCTTGTCTTTCCCTTCCCTTTCCTCTTCCCACCATTTCCTTATCTTTCCGAACCAGACTTTCTCTAGCTCTCTTTCTGTTTTTTGCTCGTCTAATTCTCTACTTAGTTCCCTATTCTTGCTCATTTCAGCGCCTAACTGTTCTTTGATTTCTTTTACTTCCCTCTCTAATTTTTCCTTTCCCTCGCTTAAACTTTCTATCTTATTCTCTAGTTTCTAACTCACCTTATATCTATCGCATTTTCTACTTTTCTCGTACCTTGTGCTGTACTGCTGTCGCCCTCTATATCTCTATTCTTCTTCTCCACTTCTCTGTCCTTCGCCTTTCCTCTCCGCTGCGTCGGTAGTGCACATTTCTCTCCTGATTTTGCCTCTTCTTTCATCTCCGTTGCCGCTTCCTCCGGTACTGTAAGCAATGGCTCTTGCTTCTCCTCCTCCTTCTCGCCCTTTCCCTTGTCCTTTGCGTTTTTCTCATCTCTCCTTCCCGCTTCCCTCGCATTTTGAGATCCTTCCTCTTCTCCCAGCTCTTCTCTTGACTTTTCCACGGGCCACCATAATACTCGACTACTGTTCCCGAACTTTATTTCGAATCCGTAATTTTCTTTCTCGAGGAAGTTCCTCAATTGGTTTGAGGAACTTCCTCCTTTTTTTTTGGTCTCCTCTCCTTTGTTCCTCTAATGCTATCCTTGTCTAGCTTGTTTGTATCCTCTGTCATCTTTCTTTCTCTAACCTCGTTTCTCCCACTCGATATTCTTTCGCACTCTCCTCCTTCCTTTTCACCTTTTCTTTTAACACTTTTATTCACTTTCCTTCTCCTCACTTTCCTCTTTGCTTTTCCGTCTTTTCTTTCTTTTTTCATTTCACTTTACCTCGCGAAAATCTACCAATTGTCGGAGCTCTCTTGCGCGCGTGTGCTCGCAACCGCTTTCCAACCCCGACTATTTTACTTATTTAGAACATTACGCTAAATTTCAATATTAATATCCAGTATCTTTCATAGAAATATTATTTTATCATTCACTGCAGCAGAGCGGAATTAATAAAATTTGATTGAGGGCGATTTTACTTATCTGACCATGTCATAAATTAACAATTTAATACCATTACTATAAATAACAGTACGATTCCACTTGTTACAGCGTTGCTATTGATGATCAGCAGAGGTTAAACAATTTTACGAAAAATTTTTCTTATTGAAAATCAAACATGAAAAATCCAATCCTTGATTTTTACAGTGCGCATTTTTTTTTGTTCCATAAACATTAATAATTTTATTCAGAAAGACGATAATAGAAATTACTATTACTGTTGAAGTTATCAATTTTTCTTGAAATTTTTCCCAACTATGAAATATTGTGTGTTAATCTCGAGCTGCGGATTACTACGCATAAAATGTTTGTAGGATCAGTATATCATTTTAAAAATATTTATCCGGGATCTATCGCAATGTTCGAAACGTTTTCTCAGGCATCCTAGAATAATTAAAAAATTTTCTGGACGTCCCAGAAAACCTTCTGGGAAGCCCAGAAAATTTTCTGGGATGTCGAAAAAAAGTAGAAAAAATTACATATCCCAGAAAATTTCTTCATCATTTTCTGGGACGTCCCAGAAAAATATGATGACATTTTCTGGGACTTTTGATTTTTTCTATTTTTTTTTTATCTTATATAATGGTTATTTCTGGGATTCCCAGATTATGCCATTAAAATAGTATAATTCCCAGAAGAATGTAGATTTTTTCTGGGACGTCCCAGATTCTGCCGCTAGATGCGATTGCTTTCTGGGACTTCCCAGATAACCGTCGAAGTCCCAGAAACTGCCAGTATATGCAAAAAAAGTCCCAGTAAGTGCCAATAGAGTCACATATATATATATATATATATATATATTGAAACCTTTGGATTGGCAAGGATTCATTATTCGACTACGCGCCGATGAAACTCAATTTCTAACGTGATAGCGGACCGCCGCGGCCTAGGTCGTCAGGCATACGAGATACCAGGGATCTGAGATCCCTTCACTTTGTGATGCCATCAAGTTCTGGTAATGAAATTCAGGTAATGTATAACATCTTTTATACTTATGCTAGAAAGATATAGTAATGACGGTCAACTGGTAAGTATGTGCATGTTGACATCCTATATGAGTAAGGCAGACGATTGTCAGCTATAATTTCTATAGATAGACAGACAGATAATACATAATAGGCCCATTTATATGCAAGTCACGGATTAAATGTGTAGTTCGTATCTTCAAGTATGTTCTTTATTCGTGTAAAAATGACGGGAATTACTAAACTGTTGTTGATTTACAAGAAAATATTGTTTTGTAAATTGAAGATAAAATTGTAGGAATATTATATATATTTATTGTTTAAAGCACAGGAATAAGGTGTAAGAATGATCACAAGACCCAGAGCACAGTTGTAGGCAAGCTTTGACAAGCGAGTGCTGAAGGGATAACTGATACTCGTCTTCTATATATATATATATATATATATATATATATATTTGATTCTTTGTCAAATTGAGAGGAAAAATATAAATATGGGCAGCGAGCTTTAACCCAGCCTCAGCAGGGGCAACAGCCGCCACAAACCCTGCCGCAGCAGCAGTTACAAACCCCCTACCTCAACAGGTCCATCAGCAGGACCAGCCCCAGATGCTGTCACCGATACTGCCTCAACAGCACATATTTATGCAACCACTTCACAATGTAAGATTTATTAATAATAGTTACTGCAATTATGCAAATGAATATTCCAGGAAAAAAATTCCAGGTATATTCAAATTATTTGAATTTTTTTTAATTTTGTTTTTATTGCAAGATTCGAAGCAGGATATTTTATAGATGTTGAGGGAACACAAAGTTCAATTATCCCTGAAACTAATGCTGCCAACGAGACTTTAAAAAAAGAAACCGAATGTAAGTTTTTGTTTTTTATTATTACCTGTAGCCTTTATTTAAAAAATGCTACAGAGGAATCTGCAGAGATATCCGCAGGGAATTCAGACTCTCTGCATACATGTAGTATCATCTGCAGGAATCTATGCATACTTTTTTAGTAATAAAATTATAAATATAATTTAAAAAACTTTTTTTTACAGATTTAAGAGAAGAATTGGTAAAATTGTATGATGTAAGTATCACTTTTTATAGAATATACATAATTAATATTCTTTCTGTTTATTTAATATATTTATATTTTTGTTTTTCCCTGTGCGCTCTCGCGCGGAAAGAGTGGGACAGGCTATATTCTTGTGCACTGCTCGATGCGAGGAGTGGGGCCGGCTTTATGCCTGTGCGCTCGCGAGTGGCAAGAGTGGGGTAGGCTATATCCCTGTGCACTGCTCGATGCGAGGAGTGGGGCCGGCTTTATCCCTGTGCGCTCGCGAGTGGCAAGAGTGGGGTAGGCTATATCCCTGTGCACCGCACAATGCGAAGAGTGGGGACGGCTTTATCCTTGTGCGCTCGCGAGCGGCAAGTGTGGGGTAAGCTATATTCCTGTGCGCCACTCAATGCGAGGATGGAGGATGGCTTTATCCCTGTGCCACCTATGCTCGTGCCGTATAAAAATATTTGTGCATGTACATTTTGCAGATTCTGTTTTTTCTTCGCTCGTGCAGAAGAGCCTGCTCGGACTGAACATAAATTGTTTGTCAAAAATTGTTATTTGTTAGAAAAGGAGCCTGAAGCAGAAAAGTATAAACAGAAAAAGTGATGTGTGTTGTCACGTGATATAATCAAAGATTTTTAATTTTCATGCATATTCTATGTATCACTGTGAAATGTATTAACATGCCTGCCGATACTGATGCAAGCATTAAAGTAATTGTTTCAATTACTAAGTAAAATAATCGCCTCAAACCTACATTTTATATTTATAAAATGAATTTATCAAATGAATAACAATTTACTTTCCACCTTCAAGTGCCAAATAAAAATTCATTAGTACACATATTGAAATAGATAAAAATGTATTTCATGACATTCAAGTGACTTAACAGACATACTCCAAAATTCACATATAACAATACATATGTTAGTATTGCACTTATCGAATGCCAAAAAGTGATTCAGTGCAATCCTATCTCACATAGTTGATTATCAGAATTTATGAAATTAATTATTTAATAAAAATTGGCTAAAGTTCATTTGCTGCAGAATATCCAACGATTTATTTTGAAAAAAGATGTGTCATGAATGTTTCATGTCTCTTCTGTGAGTTTGTGCCACCAAATCTCCCGGCTATAAGGACCTGCGCCTAGATGATTCCTCATTTGAAATGTAGATTGCCCAATGGTCCCCATAACTTATTCTGTAGATTTACAACATCTCGTATTTTCATCAAATCAGCAGCTATGTGACAGGGAACTATGTGAGTTTGTATTCTTGCTTAATTGATATATATATATATATATATATATATATATATATATATATATATATATATATATATATATATATAGATATAGATATATATATATATGTTTATTTATTTGATACGACGTTCTTTTTTACAGTGGCGCCCAAGTGACCGTAGCAGGGATATCTCTACTAAACGAGGTAATAATGGTAGAGAGTATCATTAGTAAGGGTATAGTTTAAATAAATCTTTGACTTGACAAATGAAAAATATATAAATATTTTCTTTCCTCCTCTCTTCTTTTATTTTTTCTTGTACTACACAGATACTTTCTTTATCACTTTTATACTATCAATGTTAGTGTTGCACTTAAAAAACAAATACAGGAGTAGCTCTAATGGGTGCGCTATCTGTATGTGTCAGGTAGACTAATGTAATATGGGTGTTTTTCCTATGTATTGAAAGAGTTCTAACTGTAATTGAGAAAACAATAAAAAAATGTCATCTTACTGATATCTAAATCCACTCCCATGGATAAAAACTTTGTATTCCATTTTCAGATCAAAAGCTAGACAAGGGTTCTTGCCCTTTATCAAATTTGTAATATCGTAGTTTTGGTCTCATTTGTTGCTTTTGTCATTTACAATAGAGGAATTGTAGTAGGCGATAGAACTGCTCATGTCCAAGCATTCACTTCACACAAATAATGTATTATTCAGCATTTACCCTTGGTTTTTCGTGGCCGTACCTTTTACCATATTTTGTACCATGTCTGCAGTTTGTTTGTAAAAATGTAATCACATTAGTGGTTCATTGTAATACTTTAGTTCACCCTTACATTTTAGCAGATAATAGACATTACTCATTCTACATTTGGAAAAATTCAATTCTCCTTACATAGTAGCTAGTAGAGCTACACTCTAATAGTGGACAAGAAACTTGATTTTGTGTTTCTTATACCGTTCTGCGGCTGTTCTCAGTGTTCATAGTTCATTTTCTAGCCGCGTACGATTTTAAACCGGTGTGCTCCTGTGCGCATGCGCGTATGGAAGATGCAACGCATAGTCGGCCGGCCGCTGGCGCATCTAGCGGCCGGCCGACTATGCGTAGCACGGAATGCCGAACGGACTTCAACAAGAATAATATCTATAAAAGTGAAGCTGGTGCTGCAGTTTTGTTGTTAGCTCATAGGTACAGGTTATTCGCGCTCGCTTGACTGATGACTCGTGCTTTGTACGAGCGATAGACAATCAGCTGTTCGTTGGCTGTGTGGATGCGAAACGAGCTCGGAGACTGCGCATACATACCGTTCCGTTTACTGTAAATCGCAAACCTTCAAATGCTGTTTTGTTTAGTGCAAAAAGAAATGCAAAAGTGATGCACCATGACATCTGAGATAATCATTGTTAAAGCTTGAAGGAGTGCTTTCATCGTAAAGTATGAGTAAGTTTCTAGCTAAAAACTTTCGTTTTCCGTTGGAGGTTAAGTGTCTTTTTTGTGATGACTGCTGTTAGTGCTGTGTGATGTGCTGATTTTCCATCCTGTATAGAATTTCGTCAAGTAATGACCATCGGTATACATGCTGATGCTCCTGCTATACTGCTATTCCTGCTTCCTGGTGTTCCTGTCACAAATGTAGCTTATACTGCAGGTGTACGTCAAGGATCTACTATTGTTGCTACAGGTGCAGCATCTACTGCTTCGGATGCTGAGGTTACCGTCAATGCTAGTGCTTGTTTACAATCTAATGCTGCAACTATTCTTTTAGGGTCTGGTGTCATTCATGAAGGGTTTGCTGCACCTACACAATCACAATCTGCTGCTGCTATTTTTGTCTACGCTAGTGCTACTACTCTTGCTGCCATACATATCATTTCTACTGCACGTCCAGAGTCTACATTTGCTGCTAGTGCTACTGTTACTGCTACACATGTAGCTTCTAATGCACATCCAGGGTCTACCACTGCTGCTAAAGGTACTGCATCTGCTGCTGCGGATGCTGATATTACTGCTGCTGGTGCTTATCCAAAATTTAATGCTGCTGTAATTTTAGGGTCTACACTTCTGAATGTGAAACTGTGAAATGTGAAACTGTTACTATTTATGCTGATGCTAGTGCTGGTGCTGCCAAACGTGCAACATCTAATGCACGTTCATCAGGGTCTACATACTGATGCTAGTACTGATGATCCTACACGTGTAGCATCTAATACACGTTCAGGATTTAATGCTGCTAGTCATCCAGAGTTTACGGCTGCTGCTACATGTGCTACTTCCAAAGCTGCTAAACGTCTTCAGGCTCTAGTGCTGCTGTTACATGATCAACTTCTGCTACTGCTGCTAGTGGTGAAATGCATGCAACTTCTACTAAAGCTGCTCAAGATGCTCATTTATGGTCTACTACTGCTGCTCCTGCTACGCTAATGTTCAGCTGTAAATGCTTCTACTTGTGCATCTTCTTCTGCTGCTATAACATGTGGTATAACATATGCTGCTACTTGAATAGCGTCTTGAGTATATTAATATTTTGATTGCGTATATGCGAGATAAGCATAATTAATAAAATGCATATAGACGAGATATGCATAATTACAAATATAATAAATGCGTATATACGAGATGCGCATAGTTACAATTATAATAAAAATTGCGTATATACGAGGTTTTCATAATTTATAAAATGCATATAGACGAGATATGCATAATTACAAATGTAATAAAAAATGCTTATATACGAGATACGCATAATTACATTTATAATAAAAAATGCGTATATGCGAGATACGCACAATTATTGTAAAAAATGCATATATACGAGATATGCGTAATTATAATAAACGATAATAGCATAATTATTAAAATGCATATAGGCGAGATATGCGTAATTATAATAAGAAATGTGTATATGTGCAATACTCATAATTATTTTAAAAATGCGTATATACGTGATATGCATAATTATTATAAAATGTGTATAGACGAAATATGCATCATAGTAATTACAATGAAAAATGCATATATGCGAGATATGCATAATTGTAATTATACTACAAATTGCATATCAACGAAATATTGATAATTTATTTCCTATCATATTTCCCATCTACGGTCAAATCAATTGTGACTTCCGACAGATGGCGCTTATGATGGTGGATGATAATTTTTAGTAGTACCTACATTACCATCCGCAAAGTCGGTCAAATCGCAGAATTGGGTTTCAGACCCCCTTAACTACAATATGAAGCTGCTGCGTATTATCGGAAACTCTCTCTCTCTCTCTCTCTCTCTCTCTCTTTTTTTGGCTTTCTCTCTCGTACGCTGCTCGTCGCCGATGCGAATCATGATGCGTAAGGATAGCGCGCAGAGTTTTTGGCAGCGCGGTGATGCCAGCCGTAAGGACTATATATTGAACTATTATGCTTTGTCAATCCATCAAGACTACATACATACAAGACAGCAGGAAGATGACTTCGAACAGCATACTCGTGGATGATTGCTTCGGATATTATGCACCACGTTACATATCCGTAACATCTTTACAACATCTTACTTCTGGCACCGAACTATATGCAAGAGGCTGTTCAAGGTCAGAGACGGCATCTCCGCACACCTAAGTGCAACGTTCTATAAGGTTCAGGGTAGAATGCAGCGGTGTGGACGTGAGCGGCCTGCAAGCATGCAGCTTGACGCATCAGCCGTCAGCTGCGATCAGATTGCATCCCAGACTGCTGATGTTTACACTGCAGTAAGCCAACATACAAATTATGTAAATACGCAGTTAGCGTACATGTGAATCGAATTCTAGAATCTACGTTACTTAGCCTGTAAACAATGTTTAAGAAAGCTAAATTATTCAACTGTATAGAAAATCCGTAACAAGCGCTATTGTTAGTATACGAGTTATTTTTTAAGACGCAGCTGCATGACGATCCGGCCTACGTCGCAGGCAGGATGTCAAATTGCGTACAGTCTAGAAAATTTGTTACTTTTACTTCAATTTGTGTCTCATCATTTTATAAGACATATGCAGGCGTACTCGGGGTGGCTTATATACAGGATATGTATGGTTGAAATTGTCGGAAAATGATACTGTTCTTTGTTTAACTTGTTATCCTCCCAAAATTCTTGCTTTACTATATTTAAATCTTCTTAGAAAAGACGACAACTGTTCTAGAGATGATGCCATAAATCAAAAAAAGTTAATGAATTTAAAATTGACATTGCTTGTGTCAATATATTTAGTGAATGATATAAATTTCTCCTTATTTATAAGTGATAGATTGATTATGCTAAGTATACATTCGGCAATATCTCTGATTAAAATTGTGAATTATATCCACTCAGATTATGTAAGATCACTGGAACAGGGTGAGAATCTTGATAGTTTAGGTTACACTTCTCATGGGCTGCTCCTCGATATCTGAAACATATTTAAGTATATAATACTTGCCATCAGGGCGCTATCACTCTTATATAAAATATTATCTTCCAGTGAAATGGCGACGATCACGTACTCTATCATGCTCCAAAAGTTTCTCACAAATGTGTCAAGATATGGCTTGATAGAATGACTGCTCTTGCTCCCAAGTCAATGGCTCAATAGGTAACGGACACCAAAATACTGTTTCAATATTTTCAGCAAGTTGCAAAAGCTCCTCAACAAATCATTTAGAAGGTCTATTTCCTCTGTAGCTGTGATAATATGAGAGTGAATCATCGTAACTGCATTTCACATAATATCCTATGCTAAAAGCTTCATGCTGTTGATAAGTATTTCCATCTTTTATATCTTAAAGAATGCACTCAAACTAAGCGTAATCGACAAATGTTACTTTGTCTTTATTACGGAAATTATTAAATTGGTAACTTATATTATAGTGATCAGCATTCGATCAGTTAATGTTTTCTACACTTGCCTAAAGTGTGCAACATATGCGGCTAAGAAAAATAACAAATGTAACATAATCCGTGCTATATCACCGCACATTAGTCATGGAAATATGCGTTTGCCTATATACTCCTCGGCCGTTGATTTTACAATCAATATTTGCAGGACGTTTTCTCGTGAAAACAATAATGAGTAATGACTATGATATTTTCTTCGCCTGCACACAATCTGATACTCTTCGAGGCATCCTCCAGAACGCTACAAACTTCCGCACGTAAACATCAGTAGCTTTGCAGTGAGAAGACGGGTAATTACATTGTAATCGATGATATATATATATATATATATATATATATATATATATATATATATATATATATATATATATTGTAACGCGGTGGGGCTTTAGGTGAGCGACGAAAAACACAAAAGGAGCGCCGGGACCGAAAATCGATCCGGCGACCCCGAGATCTCTAAGCAAACATGCTATCCTTATAGCCAATGCTGCCTGTTCGTCGCTCGCTCAACCTGCCTCAAATACCGCGTGGGTACGGGTAGCAACCCGTTATAATATATATATTGTAACATGGCAGTTCACAAGCGGCCGCACAGAGCACGGTAGCGCCGCGGCACGAGTCGGCGAGCGCGCGTTCGGACGAATTCGCGGAGCCTTGGCCGGCATCGGCTAGGCCCGAGCGCACGATAGCGAGAGTAGGTAGGCGAGCGACCCAACCTAACGTCGACAACGAGAGGGGTCGACGCGAGCGCTATTCATCATCTCTTCCCTTTTTCGTTCTGACTGCCGTAGCGACCGGTACTTTGGACACTGGCTCTCCGCTTTTTCTTCTTGTCGAGCACCGAACCACGTGGGCGACGTTTCTGATAACAAAGGAGTGTTGTAGAGTGTATATTGTATTCAGCGATGCTCGCGGGAATTGGTGTGCCGATTGCGGAGTAGCGCGAACTCGCGATAATTAACTCGCCACGTGGCCAACATGGTGGCAGGAGTGCGGCGAAGCATGAGTTCGGTTATAGCATGCTTCGTCGACTTAACAGCGCTGAGTCGTTCGGCGTATTAAGCGAACATTACGACTGATTTACCGTAAAATATAACTGTACACCTGACTGACATGACGATTATTGTACTGACGCTATCGTTTAGACGACAATTATCGTACTGACGCTATCGTTTACACTGTAACTACAATTATTGTACTGACGCTATCGTTACACTATGACTACAATTAGTGTACTGACGCTATCGTTCACACTATGACTACGACTAATACACTGACGCTATCGTTTACACTATGGCTATCGTTATCACACTGACGCTATGGTTTACTCGATGACTTATACTATTAAACGGACGCTATCGTTTACACCATGGCTATCGTTTTCACGCTGACGCTATCGTTTACACTGACTATGATTATTACACTGACGCTATCGTTACACTAATTATCGTTATTACACCGACACGACCATTTATACCACGACTATCGTTATTACACTGACTTTTTCACGATAAAGACAAAGACCACAGCTACACTGACACGCTATCGTCCACGTTCTCGTATGCGACGCAACCATGACCTACACGACGACATAAGGACACGACTTTCGCTCGTTCTAGCTCGCTCGTTAACTCGCATTAGATTAAGATTTAGTATTAGATAAAATTAATAACCGAGTGTAATATAAGTAGATAGTAGTTGGGGCAGCGGTCCCGTTAAGTTAAATATAATTGTATGGAGTGAGTGAAGGTTCGCGTCGAAGTTCGGGCGAAGTCACCGAGGCGGCAACGGCGGGTACGCCTGGGGACTTGCGTACGTCGGGAGAGAATGGTTATCGTCGGGGCGCGAATTTATGGCCTCGTGACGGCAGGCTGCGACAGACGCTACGATCGTCGGCACCGGTAGGCGATCGGAAGGGCGAGGCAGCTGCACCGTCCAGCTAGGTGTGTGTCTATATATAATGTAGGAATATAATGTGGAGTGTGTGCCTAGAGATCTCGGAAGTGCCGGATCGATTCTCGGTCCCCTGGTCTCCTTGGGTGTTTTTCCTCCTCTCGAAGACTGTCTCACACCGTTACAACAATTTATATATATATATATATATATATATATATATAAGTATGTATTTATAATTATGCACACTTAGCACCAGCGGTAAACATTACCTAAAATCCAATGTAACGCTGAAGAAATCTTCTACTGTCATGCATTAATCATAAAAACAATGAGCATTAAAAATTTGACTTTGTTAAATATAACATTCAAAGTATTGCATTCAATATGTTAGTCTCTGGCAAGAGCTTGAAGATGACCTCGATTTCACTACTAAGCTGAGACTCTAAATCATCCGGGCCACATCAAAAAAACGTTACTAGCCTGGCCAGCATCGTGGTAGGATCCTCCGCCAGGGCTTTCTCAGGATTTTTACTTGGGCGGACAAACAGGGTTCGATTTCTGACACCTTCCGACAATTTCAACTATACATATATACCCTGTATATAAGCCACCCCGAGTAGGCCAGCATACGTCTTAGAAAATGATGAGACGCATTTCTAGACTGTACGCAATTTGACAGCCTGCCTGCGACGTAGGCCGGATCGTCATGCAGCTGCGTCTTAAAAAATAACTCGTATATTAGCAATAGCGCTTGTTACGGATTTTCTATACAGTTGAATAATTTAGCTTTCTTAAACATTGTTTACAGGCTAAGTAACGTAGATTCTAGAATTCGATTCACACGTACGCTAACTGCGTATTTACATAATTTGTATGTTGGCTTACTGCAGTGTAAACATCAGCAGTCTGGGATGCAATCTGATCGCAGCTGACGGCTGATGCGTCAAGCTGCATGCTTGCAGGCCGCTCACGTCCACACCGCTGCATTCTACCCTGAACCTTATAGAACGTTGCACTTAGGTGTGCGGAGATGCCGTCTCTGACCTTGAACAGCCTCTTGCATATAGTTCGGTGCCAGAATTAAGATGTTGTTGAACAATATTATTTAAATAGGGAAGGAACTCAAGGTGAGTTCCGCCTGGAAAGGGTTGATGAGGGAATGGTTCTAAATAAAAAGATAATATATTTCACAAGAAACAAGACTACTTGCCTCGGCGTTAAACCTCTCACGAAGCCGAGAGGAAAGCCGGGGCAAGAGATAAATTTATTGAATAAAGGAAATTAAATTACACTTATTAAAGGAGAGAGAAAAATGATAGAAGTAGAATTACGCTAACGCACGCTATCGCGAGGTACCTTGTCGCACGCTAAGAGAGCTCTCTTACCTAAACACTCGCAGATTTTCTCCACCACCACTCGAACACCATCGCCTGGGAAGGTGCTGAGTCGAAACTCCTACCGCAGTTTCACACACATACAAAATTGTACGCACTGATTTCCCATTTATTCGCACGCACTAGCTAACCGCGATACTCGCTCTAAAGAGAACGAACGTATCGACCTACCTATTCTAATATTATTTAAAAGAACTATTGATAACTTGTTACTGCACGCAAGTACCCGTACTCCTCGGCAGAACAAGGAAAAGTGAGCTTGGTAGCGGCGCACGTGGGCCCTTCCCGCTCGCTCGCTCACCGGGCCAGCGTCGCGCGCCGCGACGATGCGTGCACGCGCAACAGCGCGAAAATTTTAAACCTAAGCGCCGCAGTTAGAATATTACTGCGATAAAGAATGGCGTAAACAATTGTAAAGATGTTACGGCTATTTAACGTGATGCATAATATCCGAATCAATCATCCAAGAGTATGCTGTTCGAAGTCATCTTCCTGCTGTCTTGTATGTATGTACTCTTGGTGGATTGACAAAGCATACTTATTTAATAAATAGTCTCTACGGCTGACGTCACCGCGCTACCAAAAACTCTGCTCGCTATCCTTACACATTATGATTCGCATCGGCGACGAGCAGCGTGCGAGAGAGAGAGAGAGAGAGAGAGAGTTCCCGATAATATACAGCAGCTTGATATCGTTGTTAAAGAAGAAGCGTATATGCTGTCGTGCTCGATAAAAAAACGAATATGAGTCCTGTTGCCAGCCCCTTTCGCTGGTGTTCTGTTTTACCAACTGAGTCTTACAGGTATTCTGATAATATCACGGCTCATCTGTCGGTAAGCTTAGAAGCTTTCTAGAGAATATTCGATGTAGCTGCGGAGTGGTGTGCAGTAAAGGAAAAAAAGCATCACAGTGGAAAACGTATTCCTAGAAATATTCGAGGAATACCATATTTATCCCTGAATGCAATAAGTATAAGAGGTTCAAGTAGATACGACTGTAAAAGAATGAGATAGATTGTCTGTAAAATAAAGTTGATGAAAATTTAAGATGATTCTCATTAATTTTACCACAATACTTTACTTCATCCTTTCGCATGCTGTAATAATAATTTGAAAAATAATAATTCAAAAGCAATGTTTATATAAAAAAATTCTTCTAAAATACGACGCACTGATGCTTATATTCATGCAGCCGCTGACGTCAGCGCGCTGCTAAAGTTTGTGCGTTAGCTGCGTACATGACTTAACGCAAGGTATAGTATATAATAGAAAGAAAGGAAAGGGTAGAGAAAGTTAATGAGAAAGAGAGAATCAGCTGCCAATAATACATACAGAAGCACCGTATCGTATGTATCAGGTGTAAGCAAATCCGCGCTTTATCTCACTACGCGACTGGCTGACTGCGAATGATGAGTCTATATATATATATATATATATATATATATATATATATATATATATATATATATGTATAGATATATATTAAATTTATGAGTAGCCTATATAAGAGGTTTCTGCATTGACGCCTCTGGCCCCCGAATATATATATATATATATTGTAACGCTGGGTTTTCCCCATTGATGTTATCGATGAAATCCTCCGTCGCCTACGCTCGTTTCAATGCATACGATGCGGCTGGCAGCCTGGGCGGGCAGCCCTGGGCGCCAGGCACCGGAGTGCCAGGGATCCCGCGACCCCCTTACCTTGAGACGCCGCCCCGTGTTGAAACACCACTTCAACCACCCGCTCGGCTAGCCAGTATTCGAACAAACACACATGAAAATGAGACAATCACAAAGGTCGTGGGTACTAGAACAAAATGAATGGTTACGTGTTAACGTTGACTCTCTCAGTATTTTTTTTAACAATTTTTTTTCGTTATTAATCTACATTCCGGCGATCTCCAGTCGCGTAATTTTCCAAACTACGACGTTCCGTCGATTTCACTCACACTCACACTGTGACTCGCATGTCACCGCGCCGAGGTTCGAGCGCGGGAATGCCGACGCACGCCCTGAGCGCGTATCCGGTCGTCTCGAAATCCTAATCACTGGTCCGGCGCCGAAACCGTTCGTGCCCGCCGGTGTAACCACCTAGCCGCGATGTGTTCGTCAACACGCCGCCTGACGGCTTACCCGACGCGGACGGGAACAGCTGCCTCGCCCTTCCGATCGTCTACCGGTGCCTACGATCGTAGCGTCCGTCGCAGTCTGCCCTCAAGAGACCATGGTTTCCTGTCCCGATGATAACCATTCTCTTCCGACGTACGCAGGTCCCCAGACGTGCCTGCCGTTGCCGCGACCACTCACTCACTTCATACCGCTATACTTAACTTAACGGGACCGCTGTCCCGACTACCATACTTAAATTACATTCGGTTTTTAATCTAATCTAATACTAAGTCTTAATCTAATATAAAATAACGCGCGGGCTAGAGCTAGCGATAGTCGTGACCGTGTGCCTGTCGTGTAGGTCATGGTTGTGTTGTATACGAGAGCAACGACGATAGCTTGTTAGTGTAAGTTTGATATTTGTCATTGTCGTGAAACGAGAGCGATATCTTTAAAGTCACTTTCACGATAGTTATGCATTCCAGAGCGAAACCGATAATCTGTGTGTAAAATCTTGTCAAGTCTAAAGTCATAGTGTGAAACCGGGAGCGTCGGTGTAGTAACATTTAACTGGTGTGTAAACGATAGTGAGAACGATAACTTGTCGGTAAAAAATGTCGTCAAGAGTATTCGTCAGTCAGTGTAGAGTAATTACGGTATGCGGTAAATCGGCATGAGGCTTGATGTTCACTTAACACGCCGAACGACTCAGCGCTGTTAAATCGACGAAGCATGCTATTGCCGCACTCATGCTTCGCCGAACTCCGCCGCCATATTGGCCACGTGGCGTATTACATATCGCGAGTTCGCGCTACTCAGCAATCGGCACACTATTTCCCGCAAGAATACTAATTCAGTCTACTCACGGGTACGCAGCAGTCCATCGCACAGCACTTCCTTACGATATCAAAAGTCGCTCAGGTGGTCCCATAGTCTAAAGCGGAAGGGTAGCGGTAGAGTCGATGGACAAACGGACTTGTTGCTCTGCTGGACGTCCAACGCAAAAAGGGACGAGGTATCGAGCTTCTCTCGCATCGATCCTGCTCGCGGTCGACGTTAGGTTGGGTCGCTCACCTTCCCTACTCTCGGTCCCGCGTGCTCGAGCCTAGTCGATGTCGGCCGAGGCGCCACGAAGACGACCGAACACGCACTCGCCGACTCGTGCTGAGTCGGCGCCGCGCGTGGCGCGGCCGCTTGTAACTGGCAGCGGACTGCCATGTTACAATATATATATATTTTCTTTTTTTATTATGGGGTCTAATAGGTACAGGGGTCCACATTGGATCTTCATATCTATACTTTAAAATTATTGAAATGTTTATGTTTGGGTGTCTCATCCTGGAAAAATATAGCGATTCGTTTACATGCATAATATTGTATCTTTGATTATTTTATTTTATTTATGAGATTTAATCAGAACTCGGATCAGAATCCACCTCGACATCCTTATATATGTCAACGTGCCTACTGACTCTCTTTCAGTTGCGATATTCTAGAATTACATTTTTCCGAACTACGAATTCTATGATATTTAATGGTCTATCCCCATATGAGTCGAATTTGTGGAAGCGGGGTTCCTTAATTAATCTGGCATATTCGCCGACTTTTCCTGTGAACATTCTGACCTTTTTGTCATACGTCTCTTAGATCCTAATTTCGTTGGTTATTTGGGTTTCCCCTGCTAGAAGCTTCATTTCTTCTAGTCTTAGTACTAGGTCCCGCATGTCAAAGGGAAAAGCGCTATTTTCCCATAAACCAATTCAAAGGGTATAAAGTTTGTGGCCGCGTGTAATCTGGTATTATATGTAAAGGTTGCAAAGGTTGTTAGGTGGTCCCAATCGTCATATCTCTCAGAGTATATTCGGATGAACTCTATGAGTAGAGCATGACTTCTTTCCAATGACCCATTTGTTTGAGGTCAAATGGTTTATCATGAATACTTTCAATAGTGATTCAACTATGTTTGACAAAAAACTAGTCCCTCTTTCTGAGAGTATGGCTCTCGGGGCTCCAAATTGGCAGATAAGGTACTTTGCCAGTGCGTCAGCAATCGTCGTTGCATTGAGGTTTTTGCTGAGTATTGCTATTAGATATTTAGTTAAGTTACACTGCATTGTTAAGAGATGGCAGTTTCCTCTTGGTGCCATCCTCAATTTTCCTACTGTATCAATTGACACATTATCAAAAACTTCTTTCGATGTGTCTGTGATTATCATTGGTTTTCTCGTTTTGAACCGTTCTATTTTCTGTTCTTGGTAGTTTGCACAGCGTCTGACGTAATTTTGAACGTCGTTTTTCATTCCTGGCCAGTAATATCGTTCCCTTAGTTTCTGATACGTCTGGTTGAAGGTGTCCAATTATTTCCTTTCTGTGTTTTTCAGCGGGTACTTCTGCTTTTCCGTAACACATTGTTACTCTTATTTCATTATGTGAAAATATTCATAAAGTATTTCTATGATGGTTGGTGAACCCATCTGGTCCAGACATTCTGGACCAGATGGGTTCTAAAGCTGGTTGTGTGGGTAAGAGAAAAGGCATTGTGTGTTCTGGTGGTTTTGAAAATCTTATATCTATAATGGATTTTTCTTCGACTTCTATCTCAATCAATATTTCTAATTTCTTGTGGTTCTTCGACTTGTTTCTTGGCGTACTGTTGGCTGTAGAGCTGTCACTTTTTATTGTGGGTGTGACCGATAATGTTTTTCTCACTGGTGGCAATATGATGTCAGTTACAATTTCGACGTCTGACTCATTTCCTGTGTCCTCTTGACCAGATGCTTCTTGTAGCTTCTGTCGTGCTCGTTTTATGAGGGTCTGAACAATTTTCCTCCAGACTTTGTCTACGTCAATCTCTTTCTCAAACCGTGGATCAGATGTGTAGATTGCTTCACGCACATCGTCGGGTACATTGTCATCGTCAGAGAAGTGTGAGGGTAAATCTAGTTGTGTAGCTATTTCAGTTGTTGACTCATTGATATCAGCCTGTTTGTCCATTTCATATTTTCCTCAAATTTCTTACTGGCTTCTTCTACTTCTTGTTTTGTTAGGGTGGTTCTGATTGATAAATTTTCTATTGATTCTTTATCCGGATTTGCTTCATTTTGGGAATCTTCTACTGCGCTCATGTCTATTACGATGTTGCTTATGGTTTTGTTCCGACTGTCTTCTGAAGAAGCTGTTTCATCTTCTGGTACTTCTGGAGCTTCATTTTCTGTAGTTTCTGAGTTTGCTTGGCGTAAACCGCTGTATCTGGGATCTGGTAATGGTGGTTTATCCAAGTAGCTGTCCTCATTAGCGGTTGACGACATCCATGATCTTCTGGATGGATTGACTGTCATTGAAATGTCCGGATCTATATCAGATGAACTTCCTGGCATTACTCTTGGTTTGATGGAAGTTGCTTCTGTGACTGGTGTTTCAGTTTTTGTTGGTGTCCCGGTTTGTGCGGTCTTCTTTGCACCAATGGGTTTGGACGCCTTGCTTGGTCCTCCTTGCTTTATGTATTATCCTACTGGGCTCTTTACTTCTTCCAGTTTATGTATTATCCTACTGGGCTCACACTATGTTCCAGTTTGGATGCCTCTTTGTTTGTTTTCGCTCCTATAGGTCTACCTCTCCCTCTGGGTACTGTGGTTTTCTCCGATGCTAAGTGTGCTCTGTTGCAAAAACTAGTCTTCTGTGATGGTACTTTAATTTTGACCTTTTCTCGTTCTTGTTTTGCCTTTTCTTCAATTATTATCACTTTGATCCTTGGTAAGTTTTTATTTATCTCCTCTTCGATTGCTTCAGGAGGGTTTCTTGAAAGAGCATCAGCGTTTTTGTTCAGTTTTCCTGGTTTGTACTTTAAGGTATATTCGTGTCAATCTAAACATCCATCTCATTAGTCCTTGTGCAGGATCTTTTCTGCAATGCATCGAATTTAATGGTTCATGATCGGACACTAATGTGAACTTGCGGCACAGTAAATATGGTCTAAACTGATGTAGAGCATATAGTACCGCCAAGCACTCCTTTTCAGTGGTGGAGTAATTCATCTCAGCTTTATTTAAAGTTGCAACGAGAGGTCAGTCTCGTGCAGAACACACGCAAAGCAGTCACACACATGGGCGAGCGAAGGGCGAACGTGAATGCTCATGTATACCAACACGTGCTCGAGCACCGTGAATACAGCCGCGGGTAAAACCGGCGACGGGAGCAAATTGCCGCACGCATAGTAACGTAGGGAACACACAAAGCGCTACACGGATACACACACACTACATCACCCACTCACCTCCAGAGGGTGTTGGCGCCAGCGACTGGGTCTATATAAGCCCAGCCGCGACAGCACTGCGGGCAGTTCAGTTAGAGCTTCCGATCCAAGCGTAGCCGTGGGCACACGACACCGTTGAGAGAGCACTAATAGAACCGCCGACATCTGGCCGTTTCGTGCGCACACGTGACGGCGCAGATATCAGAAATCACCGCACCGCTATATGGATTACCGCTGTGAGCACACAGGGTAATCCAGAGTCACTAAGTACCTGGAGGAGCACCTTCGTGAGCACACGTGGCGCAACTACAGGTACGAAAGCCACCGCCAACTACCGTCTCACCGTTTCCTCGTCCCTATTGCCGCTGTGAGCACACAGGGTAATAGGAACCAGAAACCGACTACAGAGACTTGCAGAGTCGTGCGCACACGTCTCAACCAGATCCTGTGGGATGCAGACAAACACACACACACACAGACACCGTTCCGACGTTCCTCCGCTCCGCCTGCCGCTGAGTGCACACAGGGTAGAAGGAAGCCGAGAACCAGCACAGAGACCGCGCAAGATCGTGCGCACACGTTCTTGTGAGGACTCTGTGACTACAAACCCGCACCCGGGTATTCCGCCGTTCCTACTGTCACTGTGCGCACACAGGACAATAGGAACAACCGAACAACCGCACTCGGGAACTTCAAGCCGTGCGCGCGCGGTTTCATTGTAACCGATGAAGTAACTTGTAAACAAGCGACACCGTACCGTACCGTACCGTTACCGTTCCGTACCGTATAAGAACCAATTGTAACGACAAGTCTTTCTAAATTGCGTATTCTTGTTTGGTTTTGTTACAGGTGGCGAATGACAGCACGCCATATTAATAAATAAATATTAACCACTCAAACTAAATCAGAACGTAGTTATTTTTAACCTACTTCCCTCTCCAAATCCTGATCCCGACTGACAGTATTCGGCGCGAGGGAAACGCAACTGTTAAAAAGTTCTAGACAAGTATTGGACTGGATGATCAAATCCATCCTTCTCTTGACTCAGGACTGCTCCAATCGCATACTCTGATGTGATCGCATGTGTAGTTAAAGTGAATTCCTTATCGAAGTCCGAGAATTGCAAGATGGGTTCTTCCATTAGGCATTGCTCGAGTTTTTGAAAACTTTCGTCGCATTGAGGAGTCCATTCGAACTTCACGTTATTCTTTAGTAGGTCATTCAATGGTTTCGCTATTTTAGCAAAGTCTTTGATATACTTTTGATAGTATCCAAACATTCCTAGTACTTCCCTCATGTTTTTCGCACTCTTGGGTGTGGCTAGTTTGGCTATTGCTGAAACTTTCTCTGGGTTAGGTTCGACTCCTTTTGCGCTAATTATACGTAATTATTGTTGTGAATTCTGTCTTATAGCAATCTTCAGAAGCCATCGGTATTTGCTGGAAACCACTGGCCAAGTCAAATATCGAAAAGTAGGTTTCTCCTCTCAATTGATCCATTATATCCGCAATGTTTGGTAACGGATATGCATCTCTGATGGTTTTCTTATTTAATTCTCTGAAATCGATCACCATGCGCCATCTTGGATTGCCATGGCTATCTGGTTTCTTGGGTACTATCCGATGGGTGAATTACAGGGAGAATTGTATTTTCTTATGATTTTGTCTTTGAGCTTCTTGGCTACGCTTTCTCTTACAACTTGTTTGTGTTGAGCAGGATGTCTGTATTGCATAGTATTCATACGTACATTATTTTCTAAATGGATATGATCCTCGATCATGTCGGTGCACGGGAGCCTATCATTACATCTTGTTCGCTTGTATTTATGGCCGTCATTTTACAGGTATTATTTACATTGTTGACCACGCCTTCACCTGAAAATACGCTGTCATTTCCCACATGTATTCAGGGAATGTAGCGATCCTTCAAGTCACTATTGATTAAGTTGATTTGAACTACTTGTCTAGTTCTAGCTTTTATCACGTATTTCACTTTGTCCGATGTAGCATTTTCTTTGCTCTCAGTATTTTGTTCCGTTGACTTCATTTTGTCGTCATTCTTTGCTTCTAGCTTGAGCACTTTATTTGCTTGTTTACATCTATATCCCTTCTTTAGGTTTCTAGGAGTATGCTCTTCTTCCTGTCCTATGAATGGTATGGGGTGCATGACATTACCACTCACCATGGAAGCATTCTTATCGTATTGTATTATCTGAAATTTCATGGAGATTCCTCTTATGTCCAGGTACACTGATCCTGCCGTCCACACAGTTTGGTCCGTGATGCCTCCTAATTCTATGGCATCTTCAATGCTTATTGGTAGGTCATCGTGCAAAGCTCGGATTTTTATCAGATTCACGGTTGCACCATTATCTATCATGAAATTTAAGTACGGTCGTTGTGTCCCTTCGGGTATCCTTATTCTTACAGCCGTTACTTCTCCATCTTCCCAATTACAGTTTTCCAGTCCCTTATAGTTTGTGGAACACATCCTTGCGATTTCTCGGGCCTTGTTAGTATCGCCATCACTGGGGCTTTTGCATGATTTTCGTGCAGGCTTCTTTGATTCGAATTTCGGTTCTGGTTGAACTCCTACATTTGTTGTTGATAACTTGTTTTTTCTTAAATCTTGTATATATTCTCTAAGGCTTCGTTTGCCATCAAAAGTAGGTATACCGCTTATGCAATTCATGAGTGAATCAGATTAGGTTACATTCGTCGCCCTGGCACCTCTGGCATTTGTTTCCTCGCCAAGATTCATCTTGAATGCTCTTCTTGTATCTTTATATAAACATTTTAAATGGGCAAAATCTGTTCACCCTCACCCTTTTCTTCTTTTAAAAGCAAATAGTTTATAAGGGATCTAAAAGTTGGGGTTGTTCATTCAGTCGGGTTATAGGTCGCTAAAGCGCGGGACGCAAGGTTACCAGGAAATACTTCAAACTGGTTCAAAGGTGAATGAGGGTGGATTTTTTTGTGTCAAAAAAAAATTAATCTGCCTTGTGTTCATTTGTTTGCCTTAAAGCAAACTCCAAAAGTTCATTAAAACCTTTTGCTTACTTTAGATTGAAAATTTAAATTATCTTCAGGAACTTTACTGTTATTCGCGTTTATACTATTGGCCTCTCGATAATAATTGTATAATTGATCATTTATTTCCTTGAGTCTTTCTTCTAATGCTTTCTTTTCGAATAATAATTTCTGCAAAAAATATTTCTTTCCCGATATCTTTTTCTTAAACATTCTTTCTCTGCCTGAGCAATTTTTTTCCTTCATGGGTTGGGATTCTATTGGATACAATGACCGCTGTTGAGCTGGCCCGACGAGAGCCGCTGTTCAGCTGACTCAGGGTACACAAGAGTACTCAGTACTAAGCAGACCACAAAATTAGGTTGCTATTGAGCAAACCTTAGGATATAGAATGACCGCTGTTAAGCAGATTCAGAGAAAGCCGCTTATGAGGTTTATGATAAATAATCACTTGTTATAAGAAAAATTTCTCAAAAATAAAATGAAGTGTTTGAGTTTAAGATGGCTTTGATAAATGTTAAAAAAAATTTCAATAAAAATCACTTTTACACTCTTGTTTTGAAATAAATTAAAAATTTTGTACCTTCAAATTGAAATAATTCAATTAAGTAAAAGTGATTAAAAGATCGAATTTATTGTTTAAATTTCTGGAATAATTATGAGTCCATAATATTCAATTATTGACGCATTAGAGTAATGCTTTAAACGGAAATGATATTCGCAAAAATTCTCAATGTATATAAAAAAAGAAAGAAACCAATAATATTATTATTATCATTAAGATTCGTTTGTTGTTGTTATTCAAATTTAATAATCAACCGTTACTAAATTGCTGACTTGGATACTCACAGGCTTAAATAACAAGAAAAACTTTATGGTATCTGAATACCACTCTAATTATTTAAAACATTGATCTTTATTTTAATAATATGTAATGAATCTTATTTATAAGAAAATGAAACCAGTAGAGTTTTATTCTTAACATTTAAGTCCCAAAGAAAAATTTGGTTGTCATAAAAAAGTTGTTTATTTATCTCTATTGGTCCTCTTATAATTTATTTATAATAATTAGTTAATTTTTATCATCAAACATTATCTACATGTCGACTTTGCATGAATTGTGATTTGAATCTTGCGCGCATTCTATGTTCTTCAAAAATGGTCGCTGTACTGGTGCCAAGTAACTAGGCCTACACCACTATAGTGTCCATAGAGTCGCGTCTAGTTCAACGCCTGCGCTGGTGTTTGCTCTGAACAAATACGAAGCATCGGCTGTTACACGCTGTATATTGCTTGTTTAACCTCCTCGCGCGTCGCGTATTTTCTAATGGAGTAGTTTGTGTAAAACACTCCAATAGAATATTTGTTGGCGAAACCCATAATCTGCAGATTCGCGAGTGTCTTCTCTATCAGTGTGTGTGTGTGTGTGTTTTTTTTCCTTATAGAGTGAGAGGTTAAGGGCAAATCCATTATGGACGATATGGCACCGACTGGTACCACCTGTGTGGGACTTTCACCCACTAAACCCTTCGTTTACCGTTAGCTTTTGAGTTCCAACAGCAACCGAATCCTCTCCGTCCTCCTTACCAACCCTAAGTAAGTTGGACCTGGCTCTTTCTCCAATAAGCACCCCCGCGGTAACACCGTTTAAGTATTGCTTCGCGGGGAACTTTGGGCTACCGCCCTCGGCTGTTGATGTGGTCGTCATCACGTTTACCGCTGCCGTCTACTTCTTACCGCATCGTCCGGTCGTCTGTTTCTTGCTGCATCTCACGTCTTCTTCTTCTTATTTCTTCGTCCTTTCGGACCTTCTTAAGGATGTCTGCAACAAAATGGTTTATTGCGCTCCATCCGTCGGCCGAAGTCATCATGGCTACCATAATAGACTCAGGCATTACTCTGGTCTGTAGGTAGCACTCAAGTTCTTCTCGTTCATGTTCATAGCGTGGACATTCACTGAATACATCGTCTTCTACACTTGGTATAAGGCGGTGTGTCCACCGTCCCTTACTACTAGAGTCCCATCGCTTTTGCCACTCCGTCATTGTTACTTTCCTAGCGGCATCCCAACTTTCTATCTTGGTTTTGCCGCTGTCTCGTCTTTTTCCTTCGTCGATTGATTTTCTCTCCCTTGCTAATAGGTCTATTGGCGGGAGACCGGCAATAACGCAGACCGCCTCGTCCGATACCGTACGGTAAGCAGACGCGACCCTAAGTGCATTTCGCCTGTGCACTGAGGAGAGCTTTCGTCCATATGCCTTCACCAGTACAGCGTCTGCCGATTTCGGGGCTCCATACAACATGATTGATGTACTACGCTTGCCAGTAGCGTTCTGCGATTCTGTGTGGGACCACCCACATTTGGCATCAGCCGCGCCAACACTGCGGTGGTTTTTGCGGCTTTCTCTCCTGCTGCTTCCAAGTGCTGTTTAAAGGTTAGCTTTGCGTCTAACGTTATACCTAAATATTTAATAGTCGGTTTAGAAGTAATTTCGTGGCCGCCTATTCTCAAGGTGATTGTCTCCGTGTCCTTTCTGCTAGATATTAGCATTGCCTCCGTTTTATGGCTTGCAAGCTCCAGATTCGCATTATTTAGCCACTTCTGTATTTTAATGATAGCTTCACTAGCAATTTCAGCTACCTCTTCTTTCTCTTTTGCTACCAACACCAAAGCTATGTCGTCTGCAAATCCTACGATCATTGCTCCTTCTGGTAATTCTAGCTTGAGTACGCCATCGTACATAATGTTCCACAACGATGGGCCCAGTACAGACCCCTGTGGAACTCCCCCGGTAACCTTATAATTAACCGTGCCCTCCTCGGTCTCGTATAAGAGAGTTCTGTCCTTGAGGTAGTCAGACATTATTCTTCTTATATACGGAGGGACTCCTAGTCTCACTAGTGCTTCGTGAATTTTGCACCAATTTGCAGAGTTAAATGCATTTTTAACGTCAAGTGTAACCACCGCGCAGTACTTTTTCGCCTTTCCATCTTTTCCCGCTTATGAGTGTCCGTGCTGTATTCACCACTAAGCCGATAGCGTCTAATGTTGAGCGGCACTTACGGAAACCATACTGGTGATCCGCAAGCCCCTCTGGCCCCTCGGTTTTGTCTTCCATCCTAACGATGATTATGCGCTCTAATACTTTGTCCTGTGTATCGAGCATACAGAGCGGTCTGTATGACGATCCTTCTCCAGGTGGTTTGCTACCCTTTGGAAGCAACACAAGCCTTTGCTTTTTCCAGTTTCGTGGAAACGTTTCTTCTTTGAGACAAGTGTTGTACAAGTCTATAAACTCTGCTGGGTGAGCCTGGATGGCATATTTCAATGCAATATTGGGTATGCCATCAAGTCTTGGAGCCTTATTGTTTCCAACCCTCCTGCAGGCTGATAGTAGCTCCTCCTCCGTAATTAAGGGTATATATCTACATCTATTTCTTCTACCATAGCACATGGAATGTCCGGCTGATTTGGGAAGAGTGTTGTTACCACTCTGCTTAGTACCTCTGGGCACTTTGGTGGGGGTATGTAACTTCCCTTGATCTTCTTCATGACAATTTTATAAGGTCGGCCCCAAGGGTCTTCATTGACCTCATCTTGCAGCTCTCTTAAACATCTTTGTTTACTCTCTCTTATACACCTTTTAAGGTTGCGCTTAACTTCTTTCATTTTTTCGTTGCAGTTCTCCACCGTATCCATTCCTCTACCGGTTCGGTAGAATTTCTTCCTTGCCCGTTGTTCCAATCTTCTAGCTCGATGGCAAACGCTGCGCGCTTGTTTGATCTTGTCATTCCACTATATGCTGGTAGCCATCTTTGACTGGACACTTTTCTCGGCATTACCGCGTCGCACGCTTTGGTGAGCTGGCCCGTCATTTGTGCAGCCTTGTCATCTGCTGATCCCGTCAATTGAATATTGTCAAACATCGTCAAGAATAACTCTTTGTCATACTCTTTGGTTTTCCATTCAGTTCTTGTACTACTGGGATTTGTACAGAATTTCCTATTTGGTCCGCCTAGCTCCATTATTATAGCTAGGTGATCACTATTTGTGTAGTGATCACTCACGATCCATTTGCTTACCTACCTTACGAGGCAGTTACTAACAAATGTCAAGTCTATGAATGACTCTGCATCTCGCTTTTTGAACGTGGGGGTGTCGCCTTGATTCAGCAACACCAAGTCTAGTAGCGTGAATGCCTCCAGTAGCACTCGTTCCCGTTTATTGGTTCTGCTACTACCCCACTCGATCGCCCATGCGTTAAAATCTCCTGCTATTATAGCTGGTTTTTTATTCGTAGCGGCTTGCATCAGCCGGTCCAGTAGTTGCTGAAACTGCTCTATTGATGCGCTAGGCGGGACGTAACAACTGTATACATGTATGCCGCCTATTTTCGCTCTTACGAAGCCATTTTCCTTGTTTACCATCTTGCCCTGGAAAGTAAAGTCTTTGCATGCCCAGATTGCGGCTTTACCTGAGGCGTCAGATTCCCAGGATGGTTCATTCAAATCTTTGTACTGCTCACTGACGAGGGCGACATCGAATTTGTGTTCTCGTACAAACTGACAGAGAAGGTCTTGCGCAGTCTCACAATGGTTGAGATTTAGCTGGACTATTCTCAATACCCTTTCCTGATTTTTTTAACCGCTGCTTGGTAGGCTGGGCACAAGTAGCTACCAGTGACATGGTTCGTCGGTATGTTGTCGCCTTTTTTTCAGCACAGTAAACAACACGGTTCATTACGGCAGCTATTTGCTTTATGCCCCGTCTTACCGCATTTGTAGCAGTATTTGCTGCTATCCTGCGGATCAGTACACTTGATAGCGACGTGGCCGAAACCGAGGCACTTATAACACCTAAGCGGCCCCTTACTGCGATTCGATGAACGGATCCTACAGTTGACCCATCCAATGTTAATTTTCTCTAGCTTTGTGAACTTGGTCGCTATTTCTTTCGACAATTGCACAACAGCTATTTGCGTATCTCCGTACGCTTTTCTCAGCGATTTTACGGCACTGATCTGAATCACATCTCTTTCTCCTATTTCCCTTTGCAAGGGCTCCAGTACCTCCTCTTTTGAAGTAAGTAGGTCGAGGTCCCTTATTTCAAAGGTATCTTCTTGCTGCAGTGTTTTTATTGTGGTTCCCTCCACTAGTAATGCTTTAACCGCTTCTTGGAAGTCTGCGGTTTTAACTTCATTTGTGCGTTTGAGCTCTATGAGGAGATCTCCCGCCACCGTTTTGCGTATTTTATTTACGCTATCTCCTATGGCATTCAGTGAAGGAGCAGTTCTCAATGTTGCCAAAATGTCCACATAGCTCCTTCCTTCCGCCGCCTTAATGATAAGAGCGTCCGGTCTGATCGGTCTTGCCCGCTGTGTTTTGTCTCTACTGGTCCTACTCTGGTTGTTAACGCCAGGAGCCTTGTTGTTCTCCTTACTTGACTGTTTCTCCTTTTTTTGTGCCTTTCTTGTAACGACCTCTTGTTAAGTTGCCTCTTTAGGTCTTTTACTCTCTTTCTCCTCTTTGTTACTCCTATCCTGCGGAGTATTTAAGGCCTCCCTTGGTTTACCCGCCTTTTTCGGTTTCAGACTTGGTGTTGTCTGAGTTTCCTTGCCTTCCGTTCCTGGACGTTGGCACTGTAGCAGGTCATCCTCCGCGCTGCACAGACTTTTATATATGACACGAATGCTTCGTGCCATGTCCTTGATAGTTTTGTGGACGTTATTTTTGAACATAGCTACCATAATAGACTCAGGAGTTGCTCTGGTCTGGAGGTAGCGTTCAAACTCTTCACGCTCCTGCTGGTAACGCGAGCAGTAGCAAAAAACGTGCTCAGCGTCCTCGCACATGTCCAAACATGCTGGGCAGTCTGGACAGTCTTCTAAATTAAATCTACACAGGTATGCTCGATAGCATCCATGTCCCGTCAAAAATTGCGTGAGGTAGTAGTTTACTTCCCCGTGTCTTCTTTTGATCCAGTCTTCAATCTTTGGAATAAGTCGGTGCGTCCAGCGCCCTTTTAGGCTACTGTCCCATCTTCTCTGCCACTCAGCTACTGTTTGTTCTCTGGCGCGTTCCAGATTTCTGCCTTCGTTCTATTGCTGTTCTCCTGTTTTGCCATGTATATGGCCTTCCTCTCTAGTGCTAAGAGGTCGATGGGTGGCATGCTTGCCACGACGCTTATTGCATCGTCCGATACAGTGCGGTAAGCAGACGCTACTCTTAGCGCACTCCGTCTATACACGGATGACAGGTTCCGCGCATAGGCTTTTATTGCCATTGCATCTGCCCAAATCGGTGCCCCGTACAGCATAATCGATGTACTGACACTTGCTAACAGCTTCTATTTCTTCTGAGTAGCTCCACCGACATTCGGCATGAGCCGAGATAGAGCAGCAATCGTTCTTGACGCTTTTTCACCTGCTAGTTCAAGGTGCTGTTTAAACGTCAACTTTTCGTCTATAGTAACGCCCAAATACTTGATAGTCGATTTAGAGGTTATCTCATGGCCGTCTATTATTAGGGCGATCGTCTCCATTTTCTTCCTGCTAGATATCAGGATCGCCTCGGTATTGTGTCCAGCGAGTTCAAGTCCCGTTTCTCTTAGCCACCTCTGGATGGTGGTGATCGCTTCATTGGTGATTTCAGCGACGTCTTCTTTATCCTTCCCTACTACTACAAGAGCTATGTCGTCTGCCAATCCTACTACCATAGCCTCCCGTGGGAGTTGTAGTCTCAGCACTCCGTCATACATAATGTTCCACAATAGCGGGCCCAGTACTGATCCCTGTGGAACACCTGCCGTGACCTTGTAGGTTTCAATGCCGCAATCCGTTTCGTACAGTAAAGTTCTGTCCTTCAGATAGTCGGCCATCATCCTCCTGATGTAGGTCGGCACCTCAAGCTTTTCAAGCGCTTCATGTACCTTTATCCAATTTGCAGAGTTTTTGACATCCAAAGTAATAACTGCACAGTATTTCTTTGTTCCACCCTTTCACCGTTTTCCACTGATGGCTACTCGGGCTGTCTTTACCACTAGGCCGATCGCGTCCAAAGTAGATCGGCACTTCCGAAAGCCATATTGGTGCTCGGCAAGCCCCTTGGTCTCTTCGATTATGCACTCCATCCTGCTGCTGATAATGCGCTCCAGTATTTTTCCTTGTGTATCCATCATACATAATGGTCTGTACGATGTCTCCCCTCCGGGCGCTTTGTTACCCTTAAGTAACAACACAAGTCGCTGCTTTTTCCAGTTCGTCGAAAATCTCCCTTCTGCTAGGCATGCATTGTAGAGGCCAACAAATTCTTCAGGTTTAGCCTCAATGGCATGCTTCAGCACCACATTTGGTATGCCGTCAGGACCGGGAGCCTTATTGTTTCCTACCCTCTTGCTTGCTACGAGTAGCTCCTCAACTGTAATTGGAGGTATGTCTTCTTCCCGCACTTCCTCTGCTATAGCATATGGTGCGTCCGGCTGACTTGGAAAAAGTGTTATCACTACCCTCTTTAGTACCTCTGGGCACTTTGGTGGGGGTATATAGCTTCCTTTGAGTGTCTTCATAACTGTTTTGTAGGGCCTGCTCCATGGATCTTTATTGACCTCTTCTAGCAGCTCCTTATGACATCTCGCTTGCTTTCACTGATGCACTTCTTGAGGGTGCACTTGGCTTCTTTCATTCTTCTGCTGCATTTCTGCCGTGCTCGGTGGCAGGCGGAACGCGCTGATCTAATCTTCTCGTTCCACCAATATACTGGTGCCCATCTTTGATTGGGCACTTTTCTTGGCATAACTGCGTCACAGGCTCGGGTGAGCCATTTTGTCATTTGTTCAGCCTTGTGTTCTGCTGATGCCGTCGATTGGATATTTCCTAACATCATCAGAAATAGTTCCTTGTCGTACTCCTTGGCTTTCCATTTTCGTACTTATAGGGTTAGTACAGTGTACCATGTTTTGTGTGTCCAGCTCCATTATAATGGCGTGGTGATCACTATTAGTGAAGTGATCGCTTACTGTCCATTTACTCACCTCTTTTACCAGACATCTACTAACAAATGTTAAGTCGAGCACTGATTCGGCGTCCACCTTTTTATAGGTTGGTACGTTGCCTTCGTTCACCAGCACCAAGTCCAGAAGTGCGAATGCCTCTTGTACGGCCTGTCCTCTTCTATTGGTTTTTCGGCTGCCCCATTGTGTGTGTGTGTGTATTTCAGATTGTTTAATTAACTAAGACCAAAATTGCAAATGAAAATGTTTAAGGACCCAAGCCAATGTATTCCAAGCAGTGCAACCTGTTCCTGCTTATCATATAAGTATTCTATTGATAATGTTCTATTTAAATTTCGTGAATTTAGCAGAAGAGCAAGTTGCTTTGTGTAAATTGGGTATCTTTGTTACAGGGGCCAGTTATTTTCATATGCCAGGCGTGTGTACCCGGGGACTTTCTTTTGTTTGCGAACACCACGTTATTGGTATGTAAACCATTAAATTATTTATCCTAATATGGATGTAAGGCAACGATTGTGAATGGCCTTACCCTTTTTTTGTTGGCCATTTAATAAAATTATACCATATATTTTCAGGAATGCCTATTGGTATATTTATGTATAGGCGCAAAGGATCAAGTACGCTGTATATTGAGCACCTGCGTCAGCTACGCCCTGGTTCGACTATGGCAGAAAAGTGCCAACACAGCTTACGTCTGCTCGTCGACCAGATTTTGGTGAATTGTTTTGAGTGCGTATAAATTATAATATTCACCCTTCCCTTTTAATTTTACTTCACAATTATTTACAATTTCTTTTAAAATTTTTTTGAACGGGGTGAATATTACTTATATTATTATTGTTGGACGCATATAAAAATGTTACAGGGCTAACCTTTGTTGAATTTATTGTTCGACTTGTTATTTTGAATCAACAATATTTAGAATAATCTGGGCCTTTTTTTGTGCATAAAGAGAGTTTAAATTCTCATTTCTTTTTTTTTAAACGATGTTCATTACACTTGCACTGAACTGTACAGCAAAATTTAGTTTAGATTTATAATTAATTATTATAACTATAACATTAATATGATGGCCAATCATCTAATTTCAAATCTTTTTAAAACTATTTAAACTCTCTTTGTATTTTTTCAAATATTCAGTCCTGCGCCTTTGTGTCCAAGCCTGGTTGTGACGTCACCACACGACGCCACGCTATGCTTCTACACACGTCTGCTGTTGCCTCTCGATTTTATTTATTTTTATCATATATTTTTTCCTTTTTAGATAACTACAATTTCTACAGGCATGCAGTAAGGATAGAGAAAAACAGCTACAGCTTGACAATCACGCGCGATCTCGGTGGGACCTTCAATTTTGTTAAGTAACGCTTTGTCACTTACATAAATAATTTTATAAGTCCTTCACACGCGCACAACTATACAGCTGTGGGAGAGACTTGACTTACTGAATCACTCCTCATTGTCACTGCTTTTTATTTCTCTCTCTCTTTTGTAACATAAAAATGAAGATCTTCCTTAACTTGTTATAAGAGTGGTGGGTGAACAGAAATGTTGCTCCTTTTCACCTTTCTTTCTCTGTAGCTGTCAGTAGGTAGGCTAGGGGGGTTCTGGACCACTTCAGGGATCTACCTTACCGACAGTCGGTAACCGCTAGCTCAAGTGGTTCATGTCTCGGCTAACTCAAGTGGTTCGTGTCTCGGCTAACCCAGCCGATAAGGTAGCTGACCCAAGTTACCGACCGTGCTGTTACCGACCGTCATCGGGGAATCCCCGAGCTAAGCCAGGTTACCGACCGAGCTGATGACATCGGGGAATCCCCGAGGGGGTATAACTCAAGTTGTAGATGTAGTAAGGCAAAAATCGAATCCTAACCTCAATTTCGAAATTTTTTTTTTTTCACTATCAGGTAGAAATTACAAAGTTGGAACCCCACCAAGTGGGGTTTACCCCACTTGGTGGGGTGAAAATTTTGTCCGTTTTTCTCTAAAACCCTTCCCTGACGAGATATTGACAAAAAATGCATTTCTAACCTCAAAATTCAATATTTTCGAGTACAACCTGTGTCTCTATATGGAGAGCGTTGAGACGCAGTGAAATGACTTGACATCTTCCTTCTACCCACTGTAGTTCGCGAGTAATAAGCGAAAATCGAATCCTAACCTCAATTTCGAAATTTTTTTTTTTTACTATTAGGTAGAGATTACAAAGTTGGAACCCCACCAAGTGGGGTTTACCCCACTTGGTGGGGTGAAAATTTTGTCCGTTTTTCTCTAAAACCCTTCCCTGACGAGATATTGACAAAAAATGCATTTCTAACCTCAAAATTCAATATTTTCGAGTACAACCTGTGTCTCTATATGGAGAGCGTTGAGACGCAGCGAAATGACTTGACAGCTTCCTTCTACCCACTGTAGTTCGCGAGTAATAAGCGAAAATCGAATCCTAACCTCAAATTCGAATAATTTTTTTTTTTACTATTAGGTAGAGATAACAAACTTGGAACCCCACCAAGTGGGGTAAACCCCACTTGGTGGGGTGAAAATTTTGTCCGTTTTTCTCTAAAACCCTTCCCTGACGAGATATTGACAAAAAATGCATTTCTAACCTCAAAATTCAATATTTTCGAGTACAACCTGTGTCTCTATATGGAGAGCGTTGAGACGCAGCGAAATGACTTGACAGCTTCCTTCTACCCACTGTAGTTCGCGAGTGATAAGCGAAAATCGAATCCTAACCTCAAATTCGAATAATTTTTTTTACTATTAGGTAGAGATTACAAAGTTACAAGTCTAGCATTAATCGACAAAGGGGTGTAAATACGCATCGATATCCTTTATCATAGCTATTACATATAGCAAGATACAAAATTGATGACGTCATACACAGGTACGGGACTGCTCGTCGATCTCTCGTAGTATCTGACATTGCCAATACAGGTTCGAGGCTGCTCGTCGTACTCGCAACATCCGATATCGCTATGCAAGTTCGAACTGCGTTTCCTACAGAATGACCCGTATGTATATCCGAAGCTGCCGTGCAGGTTCGAGGCTGCTCGTCGTACTCGTAGCATCCGATATCGCTATGCAAGTTCGAACTGCGTTTCCTACAGAATGACCTGTATGTATATCCGAAGCTGCCGTGCAGGTTCGAGGCTGCTCGTCGTACTCGTAGCATCCGATATCGCTATGCAAGTTCGAACTGCGTTTCCTACAGAATGACCCGTATGTATATCCGAAGCTGCCGTGCAGGTTCGAGGCTGCTCTTCGTACTCGTAGCATCCGATATCGCTATGCAAGTTTGAACTGCATCACCCATCGACCCTATAAAGGAGATCGCGGAGCGGGGAACCGTCATTATTTACACGACTTGCCTTACAGTAAGAACTAAGGAATGTTTTGTTTCTGTGGCCTACCAGACCATCTCAACGATCCTCGTCTGCAGAGGGCTAGGATCGCGATGGAGCTACCTCTGCCACCATTTGCCGTAAGTATCAATACGTAGATCATTTTGTGAATAATTAAATAATTTTTCACATTTTTTTTTTCATAGTTAAAACACGACGAGACCATGGCCGCGATGAGCTCGGAGGAAGAGTCTCCTCTCTCCTGGTCTCCCCTGGCGCACAGCACTGGCCTCTTTGAAATGGAGGAGAGCTTGGTGGCGGCGGCTTCCCTGCTGGAGAGGGCCCTGCTGGAGGTAGACTCCGTTCCTCGACTACCGTCGACAAAGAAGGAGGTACCGGGGAAGTGGGCTGTGCTGGCACGCGACCTCCAGCTCTCGAGCAGCAGCAGCAGTGGCGAGCTTGTCATGCAGGAGTTGGCGAAGGTGTGCCCTCCTCGTCAGCAGAGCGCACCATCAAGTGACGATGAGGAGAAAGAAAATTCTCCTGTACGCTCTGCTGATGAGAAGCGCGCACCTCATCGTCGACGTCGCTCACCAGCCCAAGAGGAGGATGATCCCTGCGTGCGCAAGGCCACCCGACCATCGAAGGTCGTAGACGTCAAGCGTCGACGATTAGATTTTAAGGATTTTTAATTGTATTAAAAAAAAAAAATAATAAAAATAAAAAAAAATAAAAAAAAAAAGGAAGTCAATGGAGAGGTAGAGATAATTGGTTGTACCTCACAGGTGAGAGCGGAGGTAGGGGCTCTCACCACTTCCTTAAAAAAAAAATTAATGATGACCTTGAATCCGAGAGTATGCTTTCACCACGCAGGTAACTTAAAATTTTTTTTTTATTAAACTAAAGATGACCTTGAATCCAAGAGCATGTTTTTAACCGCGAACTAGTAATTTTTTTTTAGAGAGAGATGATGAGAGCCCCCACCTCCGCCCTCACCTGTGAGGTACTTCCAGCTCTACGTCACTAATGAGTCTCTTACCACGAGTGGTGAGAGGCGCATGCGCGACTCGTTTACCTCTCCGTTTATCTCTCTTTTTTTTACTTTATTCAAACAATATAATACATCTACATCATTGTAATAGTTTCTGAGCGGTAACGAGGAGGCGAGACACTCGGTGCTCCATCCGCAATCGACCTCGTCAACCCCACGATGGCCCAACAGCCATTCTTTCATTATCTTGGCGTTGTGCACGGCACAGATCGGGGCCCACTTCGATGGATGATGCGAGCAGGTTGTGTTGATCGTCGTGGCTTTCTGGAGCTTCTGCAGTGAAGGACATCCCAGTTCCTCCAGATCGTAGACGTTGTAAGTCATCGTCACTCCCATCAACCACTTCTTTTTCTCAAGACCCTTGACGTAGATCTTGCTCGCATTTCGCAGCACGTTCTGGATGGTGTTAGTGACCTCGTCGTAGCAGATGTCGCCCGAGCTCCAGGGTATCCCGTGGTAGTTGTACTCTAACCATCGATTCTCGCTCTTGTACTTGGAAGGTAGGTAGTCCCAGCTGGTCGGTGGTTGAAAGAGGTAGACGGACGGCAGAGAGTCTTCCTGGAGAGGAACCACGACCACCTCCTTGAAGACGAAGTCGTTCACCGGTCTCTTGAAGCCTTGTACGTCCACTACGAACTCCATATCGATGGCAATTGAATCACTTGGCTGCAGTCACCGCTTTTATACCCTTCTCTGAGGCTTACCCCACCACGTTTTACTATGACAAGTATGTGCAGGTACTACCGATCTGTAGAAATTGCTGAGCCCTTGCGAGCCGATGCAGGTCTCGGAGAACCTGCTCTAACCTATAGGTCTCTGCGAGCATCGATCAGAACTTTCTTCAAGTCGATGCTGGTTTTCCAATATCTGTTCCAACAAGTAGCTCTCTTAGGTGTATATAAGGAGCCAGGGATCCGAGGTTTCCTCAGTATCAAAAGTTCTTCGATGAGTGAACAAATCTTTCGAATACCTAGAGGAAGACCCTCGACGAAGAAGACACTCTTCAAGATCACCATGGCTTCTGCGGAGGACTGCAGGGAGGCCGTCGCCATGATGCAGGAGGCACTGAGTCTCATGATTGAGGGTGCCATCGACGATGCATCGGTGGAACGCTGGACCAACGTCATCGTCCCCGATCACATCACTACCTTCGAGCGCCTCTTGGAGACGCCAAGGCTCAGTGTGCCAGAGAGACAAAAGTACCAGTCTACAGTGGCACTCCTGCATACCATTCGACACAGAATGAGCTGCTGTGTCAAGCGTGGTGGAAACCTCCAACAGCAGCCAAGTGTAGCCTGGAATGAAGTGAAGTCGGCCTTTGTAAGTCGTATCAGATCAGGTGTGATCACGAACTTGAGACATCTGGACATCTCCACGTTCATGGATGACGCTAGAGCCCTCTTCGCCTCGAAGATCGAGTTGGCGCTCCGCGAACACAATGCTGTGAAAGTGAATACTGTGCTGGCAGCTGAGTACATGATCGTGAAGAATGACGAGGAAACCAAGGACATCAAGTACTTCAACACGAAGAGTGCGTCGATTTACCAGACCACTGACTTGAATGAGTGGTTCACTGCGAACGTCCAACAGCCCATAGAACGCGACATGGAAGAATTCCAAGAACGAGACTCCGGCTGGACCCTACATTCCATTCTAAACTTGACAGTGAACGTGAACAAGTTGAATCCATTGAGAGGAAGCTCCTACATCGAACTACCACCCCTCATCAATTCGAAGCATGCCTGTATCAACGTGAAAAACAACGACAACCAGTGTTTCAAGTGGGCTGTGCTATCCGCGCTGCATCCTCCATCATATCACGCAGATAGAGTTTCTAAGTACGAGGAATTCGCGGATGAGCTTAACTTCCAAGGCATCGACTTCCCAGTGTCTCCGAAACACATCGTCAAGTTTGAGAAGCTGAACGATGTGTCGGTGAACTTGTACATTCTCAAAAAGAGGGGTGAGAGATTCGAAGTGTCCCCGTGTCATGTGACAGCGTCGAAGAAGATCCAACACGTCAACCTTCTCCTCGTGCAAGATTACTATGTGGACGAGGAGGAAGATGAGGACGATGGCGACATCGAGCTATTGCCGAAATTCCACTACGTGTGGATAAAAGATCTGTCCAGGCTAGTGAGAGCACAAACGTCGAACAAAAAATGTAAGCAATACATCTGTGAACGTTGTCTCCACTACTTTTGGACAGAGATCAAACTGAGTGCTCACGAGGTCGATTGCGCACAAGTCAATCAGTGCAAAGTTAAACTGCCCACGAAACACGACAACATCCTAAAGTTCAAGAACTTTGGTCACAGAGAGCGAGTGCCTTTCGTCGTCTACGCCGACTTTGAGTGCCTATTGCGACCCGTAGAAGACGATGAGCGTGCGTACCAGCAGCACGAACCATTCAGTGTCGGTTACTACCTCAGATGTAGCTTCGATTATGCTCGTTCTGAGTACAAATGCTACAGACAGAAGGACGAAGGCTCTCAAGGCTCAGCTGAGTGGTTCGTCAAGAGCCTGCAAGCTTTGGCCGAGGAGCTGGATGAAATCTACAAGAATCCCAAACCAATGAATGCACTCACAGCTTTGGAAAGAGAGGAGTTCGAGAGAGCGAGAGTCTGCCACATCTGCAGAAAGCCATTCTCAGCTGAGGATAGGAAGATCAAGGATCATTGCCACCTCACGGGAAGGTATGTGCACTCAATTATATATGTATAAAATAATCATAATTGTTTATTTCTAATCTCACAATGTTCAATGTTTCAGATACCGTGGTCCAGCGCACAACAAGTGCAACATCAACTACAATGACTCGAGGACCATACCCGTGATATTCCACAACCTCAGCGGCTACGACTCTCATCTTTTCATCAAGGAGATAGCAACCTGCTTCAAGGGTCGAGTGTCGCTCATACCACAGACCAAGGAGCGATACATCTCCTTCTCCAAGTTTGTCGAGGGTACGGAGTTCAATTTCCGATTCATCGACTCTTATCGCTTCATGGCATCTAGCCTAGAGAAACTCGCCTCCTACCTCGAGAAACTGAACATAGCAGAGGGAGTATTCCAACTGGACTACACAGCTGATCAGATCGAGCTGTTGAAGAGGAAGGGGGTATTCCCTTACGACTACATTAGCTGCTTCGACAAGCTCCAGGACACTGAGCTGCCTACAAAGGAGCAGTTCTACAGCAAACTGAACGATAGTCACATCTCTAACGACGACTACGAACACGCCAAGATGGTGTGGCGAGTCTTCGACATCCAGACTCTCGGAGATTACTCGGACCTGCATCTCAAGACGGATGTGCTCCTTCTTGCCGACGTGTTCGAGAACTTCAGGGACAACTGTCTCGAAGCCTACGGCCTCGATCCCGTACACTACTACACCACCCCTGGCCTCACGTGGGATGCCATGCTCAAGTACACGAACATCGAGCTCGAGCTGTTGACCGACGTGGACATGCTCCTGTTCGTTGAGCGAGGTATAAAGGGAGGTGTGAGTCAGTGCTCCAATCGTTACGCCAAGGCCAACAACCGATACATGGGAGACGACTACAACGAGGCAGAGGAGTCCAAGTATCTCGTGTACTTCGACGTTAACAATCTCTACGGCTGGGCGATGCGAGAGTGTCTGCCATACGGCGGCTTCAAGTGGATCAACGTCGCCGTCGAGGCACCCGACTTCTTCGAAGTGTCAGACGATCATCCTGTGGGTTACATACTAGAGGTTGACCTCGAGTACCCTGAGACACTTCACGATGCTCACAAGGACCTGCCTCTGTGTCCCGAGCACACAGTAGCTCCAGGTACCCGAGAAGAGAAGCTGATGACGACTCTCCACGACAAGGAGAGATACGTCATCCACTATCGCAGCCTCAAACAGGCTCTCAAGCATGGACTGCGACTGAAGAAGATCCACAGAGCCTTGAAGTTCAATCAGAGGGCATGGCTGCGCTCGTACATTGATTTGAACAGCGAGAAGAGGAAGATGGCAAAGAATGAGTTCGAGAAGCTCCTCTACAAGCTCTTCAACAACGCCGTATACGGAAAAACGATGGAGAACGAGCGCAAGCGCATAGACGTGAAGCTCGTCACGAAGTGGGGTGGGCGATACGGTGCAGAGGCACTCATAGCCAAACCCAACTTTCACAGCTGCTCCATCTTCGAGGAGAATTTCGTGGCCGTGGAGCTTGCACGCACCGAGATCACCGTGAGAAAGCCCATCTACATAGGTCTCTGCGTGCTCGACTTGTCGAAGTCGCTCGTCTACGACTTCCACTATGAGTACATGCGAGACCGAGTGGGTGATCGATGCAAGCTCCTGTACACCGACACGGATAGCCTCGTGTACGAGGTGACTGGTGTCGATGTGTACGAGGTCATGAAGCGAGACATCGACCACTTCGATACGTCGGACTATCCCGAGGCAAATCAGTTCGACATGCCCCGTGTCAACAAAAAAGTGGTCGGCCTCATGAAGGACGAGTGTGGCGGCCGTGTCATGACGGAGTTTGTGGGTTTGCGCAGTAAGATGTATTGCGTGAAGATCGAGGGCCAAGACACCATCAAGAAGGCTAAGGGTGTGAAAGCTGCCGTCGTCAGAACGACCATCACGTTCGACGACTACGTGAAGTGTCTACGCCAGAACACCAGGCAGACACGGCAGCAGTGCAACATCCGCTCTCGACTTCACGTTGTACGCAGTGAGAAGGAGAGCAAGATAGCGCTGTGCCCACACGACAACAAGCGCTACCTCGTCCCCGGCGAGACGGACACACTTCCCTGGGGGCACTACGCCATATCGGAGGAGGAGCTCCTGCTGAATCTTGTCGGGGCGCGCGCGGACCCGCCGGCCGGAGCACGCGCGGACCCGTCGACCGCGGAAATGGTGGGAACAACCCTACATAAGGCGGCGCGCTGTGGAGCTGGTATCATTCAGTCGGCCGAAGAGCCAAAGAGCAAGAGGTCTCGAAAGGAGCACTGAATACCAGAAGCGTATACAATATTACTCAGAGGTGAGTGTGTTAGAGTTCTCTGTCGTAGAAAAAAAATCTCAACGAGAATAATAATAATCATTCGCTTGTTTCAGAAAATGGACGTGAACAAGCTGAACCAGATCGCACGTGGAGGCTTTTTGCCCACGAAGAAGTTCTCCGAGTGTGCGAGGAATCAGAAATTCTTGGTGACAGCGCTGAGGAAGGTCAGTACCAGGTACGGCAAAAGAGTCGTCGCGGAGCTGGACAACGAGTTCCAGATGTTCCTCCTAGGCCGAGTATCAGATGCACTCATTGCGAACGAAGACTTTTTCGAGAGCCTGCAGGAGTCCATTCAGCGATACAAGTTATTCGTTACATATACCGATCACAATAACATTGAATTTAGTGATTAATATACTGTATTATTCAGTGATTAATGTTCAATAAAGAAAAAGTTCAAATAAACTGTTTTATTTATTGTTTGTAGAATAAAAAAAAAAAAAAAAGAGATTAATGGAGAGGTATACGAGGCACGCATGCGCCTCTCACCACTCGTGGTAAGAGGTTCATTAGTGACGTTGAGTTGGAAGTACCTCACAGGTGAGAGCAAAGGTGGGGGGCTCTCACTATCTCTAAAAAAATAAAATTATTTAGAATAAGAAATAACACTTGCATATTATACGTTTAAAAAAATTCTTTATTCCAGATCATTTTTTTTTATACAGATGATTTGTCGGTCCAGCTGTTGTGAGAGCTGTCGAAACCCAACCACTTAACATAGATTTGATTACCGCGTCTCTTGATAACTTTTTCCACGAGATAGACGTCGGGATACTTCGCTTTCGAGAGTTCCTGTTCGTAGAAACCACCACTCACTGGCTGATCCTTGTAATCCTTCAAATGATATGTAACTGGCTTCGTCTTGGATACTTTGGTAATCGTAAAGATCTCTGTTGACCAGTTGGGAGTGTATCCTTTCTCGAAGGCTTGTTTAATCTTGCTCACGCGAACTTTATCGTTCAACTTGAATTTCGGTTTCTTTAGAGCTTTCGCATCGATGGAGGAGAGTCGATCGAGAATTTGAGCTTCGTATGCAGCTGTAACGTCCTTAGGTTTCATACCTATAGTTCGATGTTTCGTATCATTGTAAGCTTCAATTAGTCTAGGTAGTATGTCCAACCATTTGTAATTTCCTCGTAAGCTGAACTGTATCCACATCTTGTTCTTCAACGTGCGATTGAAGCGTTCGCAAATAGATGCTTTGAGATTGCTGTACGTGGAGTAAAGATTGATCTTGTATTGCTTCATGAGACTTTCAAAATTTGAATTATAAAATTCCTTGCCTCGGTCTGTTTGCAAATTTTTCGGCACTCTACCACGATGTAATACGGACTTCATTGCTGCAGTAACATCTTTTCCAGTTTTTTGCTTGATTGGCATAGCCCACGCATACTTCGAAAACGTATCGATGATCGTGAGCATGTACTTGTAGCCTTTATTCTCGCGAGCGTAGGGTTGCATCTCAACCAAGTCAGCCTGCCACGTTTCGTCGAGTCCACGTACATCAAATTTACGACGTGGATAGTTGCATCGCGCTGGCTTATGAAGTTCCTCCACTACTCCCCTATGTGCCATCGTTTTCCTTAACGTTCGAGCTGCTGAACACTAGGTTGTACAATTCCCCGATAGCTAGGTCAATTTTCTTCACTTTCTCTGCACTCTGATCTTTGAAAATTTGTAGCTCCAATTGTGCATCGTCGAGATCCTTCCTCAAGCGAGCTGTAACCTCGTACACACTACGTACTTCCGAGTGAACCAAGCTTTGCAAGATTTTCAGGTTCACTGCATCGCCCAACTGCTGAGGCTCCGAAACGTTACACAGTCTCTTGTTCTCTAAGTCGTACTGACCGTCTGCTGTCAATTTGTAGCCAATACCTGGAGGACCGCGACTACCCTCTTTTTTCTTCAGATTACGTCCGAACACGTCGACGCTCATGATTGAAATGAATGAAATGTTCGCGTGCAGCTCAATATATATAGCCAGCCTCGCGAAGTTCCTCTATGATCGAATGAATCTCATTGGTGTGACTGGGATTGCCAGCTGATTGCTCAGCCATCAGTAGGCGGAGTCTATCTACGAGTTCATTCGGATCATCCCAGTAGACGTAATCCATCTTCGTGTCTCGTCTTGCAATTTTGTATGGAGGGAGTTGATGTCGCAGTAGTCCACCTGTTTTCGAAGTAGATTTTCGTTTTCTCGATTCATCCACCACCGAGAAAAGAGGGGCAATATAGTCACTGTATTTCTTACTATTGTGCACGCGAATAGATTCATTGGGGTTGAATTTCTTTTTGTGCGCACTAGATGCTTCAAGAATCTCTCGATAATTCTTCAAGTCATCGCTAGTAATCAACTGTCTATTGGGATACTTAGATATAAGCAAGTCCAATAATCCTTGAGTTTTAGCATAACTTTTGTCATTTACTTTCACATGAAGATCTTCGAAAAGTATCGAAGAATTTCCAATCATGTAAGCACCTTTCTCCTTGTACACTCCATAAATTTTGTCCATATTCTTGCTATATCTTGGGTCAAGCATGAATTTATGTTTATTTTGACGATCTTCTTTATCAGTTTCTTGATTTTTCGAATGATCAGCTTCCTCGTTATCTTCTTCAGCTGCTGTTTCAAACGATGTGTCAGCTTCCTTAAAGATCTGCGTTGCATCGTGCTCACTGTCAACTTTATACGTATCATCGAGACTACCAACACTTTTATCATCATCATCATCATCGAATGACTTTGATTTCTTTTTAATCTTCGATGAATTCACTGCCGGGAGATTTCTTTTGGTTGTCTCGGTAACGAGTACTTGAAGAGGATCAATGATTGGTTTGAATGTTTCACCCACAGCTCTCTCAAAGTTCTCTTTTCCAAATTTCAGTAAATTATACTTGCGTTTGACAGCGTTTCGAGCTTTGACCAGCTCATGAAGAATGTTCTTTCTTCGCTGCAAGTCAGACATGTTGACGCTTCAAAAGTTGTCAACAGATTGTTAACGGTACGTATGTATGCCGATATTTATAGCAAACGTGTCGAAACCCTTTCTGTATCGACCATCGTTGATTGGACTGTCCTTGTCGATCATCAAGAATGCATGCTTATCGTCCGACCAACATTTCGAGCACAGGTCTTTGAATTGAGGATAGGTCATATCGGTATTGACGTGGTCGTCATACAGATGATGCATATTTACATCATCTTGTCGAAAGACGACGAGTAGATTCACATTATCTCGCACGAGGTGTTTAGGAATGTGGGCGTACGATTGACACAGATAGAAGCAATCGACGTTCTTGTGTCTTCCCATACAGAAATAGGCTCTGATATTGTTTTGCTTTTCGCAGGCCACATCGTCGAATATCATGATGGAATTGGGTAATGCTTTCTCGGGAGATACAACCTCGTCGTGCTCGCTAAAAGCGAAATACTGTATACCCTTCAACGGTTTCAAGAGCTCCTTAAGGAATCGATATTTCGACTGATCTAGCGACTTCGAATAGACGTAAATGTTTTCGAATCGGAGCCCATTGGGGTGCGTTATGAGTGCAAGCAGACTGTTAGTTTTACCACAGTTCGATGGACCGCAGAATACTGCTCGAATGCTGTCTGGAAGCAGTCGTCCATGACGCTTCATCTTTTTTCTCTGCTGCTCCTCTATAGTGTCAAAATTCACTATAGGAAGTTTAACGGATTGTTCCTTGAAGTTCATGTGTTCACCACGAGAGCTCGTTTACGATTGAGAGCAAAACTATAAATACCACGCTTATATAGCTTGCGTCTCAGTCATAATCAAACCTTCGAGGTATGATGATCGTACATAAACGCTCTCGACGAGGTCACGGTATAGTGAACACTCTGATCAATAAACTTCCGTTCGAATTGCATATACCCGGATATCAGTACTGTGGACCAGGCACCAAGTTAGCCAAACGCTTAGCTCGCGGTGATCCAGGAATCAATCCTCTCGACAGTGCCTGTAAAGAGCACGACATAGCCTACTCGCAGAATAGCGAAAACATCGAGGCCAGACACGAGGCGGACAAAGTCTTAGCCGATCGAGCTTGGCAAAGAGTCTTGGCCAAAGACTCGGGTATAGGTGAAAAAGCCGCAGCTTACTCAGTAGCAAACGTCATGAAGATGAAATCAAAACTTGGAATGGGTGTGAGAAAGAAGAAGAGTCCTACGAGATTAGCAAACATCATCAAGGCTGCTTCCAATTCGATGGTGTCTAGTAAAAATTATCGCAAAGCAATTCTTTCGGCCTTGAAAGGTGCTCGGGAGGCTGTCAAGAAGGCTGGTGGTAAGCGCAGTATAATTGTACCACGTGTCTTACCTGTACCATTGAAGGTAGGAGGATTTCTACCATTCCTCGTGCCCGTTTTCGCTGGATTGAGTGCAGCTGGCGCTATTGCTGGAGGTGTGGCCGGTATAGCGAAATCAGTCAACGACGCCAACGCTGCCAAGTTGCAGTTGGAGGAGAGCCGTCGTCATAATAAAAAGATGGAGGATATCGCTGTTGGCAAAGGATTGTTCTTGAAACCTCACAAAACGGGACTGGGTCTTCGTCTCAAGCCTTACCGAGGTAGTGGACTGAGGAAGAAAAAAAAAAGATCCTCAAAGTGAGCAGCTTACCACATAGAGCACTCACCGACATCGATATTTCCAAGTACGCCAAACTATTGAGAATTCCCCACTTTCGAGGTGTATTCATGAGAAATGCATTGCCCGCTGATGGTCCACGTCGTAACGAATCAGCTGTAGTGAACCTCGACGATGCGGATGGTCCGGGAACTCATTGGGTAGCGTATCGCAAGCGAGAGAATGATGTGATATATTTCGATAGTTTCGGTGATCTACAGCCTCCACTAGATCTAATGTTATACTTGGGAGTAAACGAGGTGAAGTACAATCACGAGAGATATCAAGACTACAACACCGACAACTGCGGTCATCTCTGTCTCGAGTTTCTGACCAACAAACTTCGCGTATATAAGGCGTGAACGTGCGGGCAATCAGTCATTATGCAACAAACTATCATGGAGAGTGAATCACTGACAATCAGTCTGTCAGACACATCTTCTGTACTAGAAACTCAGTTCTTTCCTCCAATCGAGCTATCACCTCATAAAAACTACGTTCTCGGCTTAGTCGAGCTCTTAACCTTCAATTCTATACCCAATATCGACACAGGTGCTAACAAACTGTACGTCGGTAAGGAAGTTGTCGTGTTACCAACTGGAAGTTACGAAATTGAGGATATAGATACTTATCTGCGAGAATTTCTGGAGCAGAAGGGCATTTCATTCAGTCTGAAGCCCAACAATAATACACTTCGCAGTATCATAAAGTGCAGTCACAACATCGATTTTCGTCCACGAGATTCCATAGGTGCACTGCTCGGCTTTGCTCAAAGACTCCTCCCAGCGAATCTAACTCACAGCTCGGATCTACCCGTTGCCATACTCAAGGTCAACGCTCTTCGAGTGGAGTGCAGCATAACAACTGGCGCCTACATAAAAGGTCAGCAAGTTCATACCATACACGAGTTCTTTCCTGCAGTACCACCAGGATATAAGATCATCGAGGTGCCATCGCAGGTCATTTACCTTCCAGTCACGGTCCACAGCATTAGTCATCTTCAATTACGTATAGTCGATCAAGACGGAAATCTAGTCAACTTTCGTGGAGAAATCATTACCATCAGATTACATATCAAACGAGTATAAGATGGGAATCGTTTACAACTTCAAAGTCGGCAGAGGCTATATAAGGCAAGCTAGACGTCGACCACCCATAAGTCTTCAACGGACTTCCAAAACGTTAACACGTCGGAACATTCAGTTTCTAAAAAGTCTAAACTTAAGAGTGATAAGCGCCCGTGGTGGTGGAAAATAACTTGTATATTCGTGTGCTGTATATCGAATAAAGAGCATGGAAGATATTCTAAGCATACAGTCTCCCGTGGCATTCGATGAGTCTCTTGCAGATTACGAGCTGCATCCTCATCAACCATACACTGCCTCGTCCTTCAACAACAGCGACGAAATTCGCATCGCCATCCAACATCAAGACTTGTACGTTCTGCCGTCGCGCAGTATGATACACATATGCGGTAGACTCACAAAATCAGATGGAAATACAGTAGCGCACACAACTCTGGTAAACAACGCCTTCTGCCACATGTTCGAGGAAATTCGCTACGAAATCAATGCCGTGGAAATCGATAAATGTAAGAACGTCGGTTTGACAACTATCATGAAAGGATGGCTGTCACTCAATCCGAGTCAGAGTGTGCTCGTGGAAAATGCGGGTTGGCTCGACGTTGCAGAGACGCAAAGTCTGACCAACGATCAAGGCTACTTTGATGTCGCCATCCCACTGAGTATGATTCTCGGATTCGCCGAAGACTATCGAAAGATCGTAGCGAATGTCAAGCACGAACTCATACTCACCAGATCGAGAAACGATTTGAATGCAATTGTTCAGACAGGTCAACAAGGTACGGGCAATGACATAACTTACGAAGAATTCAAGATAACATTGACGAGAATCGAGTGGTTGATGCCATACATCGTAGCATCCAACGTCGACAAAATACGTCTGCTGAATTACATAGAGAAGAACAGACCCATCAGTATGAGTTTCAGGAGTTGGGAGCTTTACGAGTATCCGGTACTGCCGAGCTCCACGAGACACGTCTGGACAGTCAAGACATCCAATCAACTGGAGAAGCCGAGATTCGTCGTTTTAGGCTTTCAAACGAATCGAAAGAACTCGAAAACAGTCAATGCCAGTCGTTTCGATCACTGCAATCTGAACAACGTGAAATTGTTCCTCAATTCGCAGTACTATCCGTACGGCAATCTCAATCTCCACATAGATCAACAACAGTACGCAGTTTTGTACGATATGTACGCGAACTTTCAGACTGCGTACTACGAAAAAAACGCCGAACCTTTGCTTAGAAAGGGGGATTTCATCAATCACGTCCCCCTCTACGTCATCGACTGCTCCAAGCAGAGCGAGGTGTTGAAGAACGCTCCCGTCGACGTACGTCTGGAGTTTGAATCTCGAGCCAATTTTCCCGCCAACACCTCGGCTTACTGCCTGATCTTGCACGACCGCATAGTCCAGTACAATCCTGTCAGCGGGGACGTGAAGAAACTTGTCTAGAGGGGTAGAAGCCTATAAAAGCGCTCGCTCTAAAGTAGAGAAATCAATCGTCGAGATGGAGTACGTAGTGGACATGCAAGGATACAAGCAGTCGGGCAACGACTTCATCCTCAAGGAGTTAGCCATTGTACCGCTCAATCGAGACATCGATCCTCTGGTGTTACTATTCAAAGAACCCTTTCCTTGGCGACGTCTTACCGACAAATACAAGAGAGAAAACACTTGGATGTATCACTACTATCATGGAATACCTTGGAGCGCTGGTGAACAACCGTACACAGACATAGGCAAGATTCTTCGAGAAGCTCTTCGCGATGCTACTCGAATTTTCGTGATGGGCTCTTTGAAGAAAAAATGGCTCGAACGTTTTAAGTTCAACGTTCACGATATAGCTGAAATGGGCTATCCACCACTGGATAAACTGAAGGTAGTGACCATCTGTACTCATCACGATGGTGGAACATCTTCTCAAATCAACTGTGCTCATCACAACGTGAAACTTCTAAAAATATTCTACAAAGAAACTTTCAGTCAGATAGATGGTGAGAAGAAACCAATCGACTGCTCGATGATATGGGAATAGTAACTCGAAGGGAGGGGGAAATCACCCTTCCTCTTGCTTGAGGCTATAAATAGCCTGCGAATTTTACATATCTCATTTGTACTTTGAACGTTGATAAAGATGGATCAAAATACCAGTCCTACTACCAAATACGAACCTCTTCCTCCTTGCAAAAATGAGGAAAAGAAGAAAGAAAATTCTCAGTGGAAATCGTATTTCGAAAAATATTCGACGAACACAAAATCTTTTCCAGAGCGCAACAAATACGAGAGACTTGATGATAGGAATCAACGTTAAGTGTAAATAACAGTGTTGAAGGCGCTCGTGCATATTTTTGGTATTCAATGTATAAAATAAACATCTAAATAAAAAATAAAAAAATGTTTTCTTTTTAAATACTCATATTTATTTCCTACCTTTCTACAAACCATCTAGAGCTGGGGTCTGACTTTGTAATCTCTACCTAATAGTGAAAAAAAAAAAAAAATTTCGAAATTGAGGTTAGGATTCGATTTTTGCCTTACTACATCTACAACTTGAGTTATACCCCCTTGGGGATTCCCCGATGTCATCAGCTCGGTCGGTAACCTGGCTTAGCTCGGGGATTCCCCGATGTCGGTCGGTAACAGCACGGTCGGTAACTTGGGTCAGCTACCTTACCGGCTGGGTTAGCCGAGACACGAACCAGTTGAGTTAGCCGAGACATGAACCACTTGAGCTAGCGGTTACCGACTGTCGGTAAGGTAGATCCCTGAAGTGGTCCAGAACCCCCCTAGCTTACCTACTGCTGTCCTTTTGGTCCTCAAGTGAACGTCTCGTTCGGGATCTGATTAGACTCTTCCCACGCTTTCGTCAGTTTTTTCTCCCCTTAACTACGTCACTGTTTCGGCACTTGTTGCACTCGTTAGTTCTTACGGGGCCTAGCAACTGCACAAGCACCCAAACTGCAGCGTGGCTTTGCACACGCGGTCTCTAGAAGCGGAGGGGAAATTGTTTAGATCAGCGAGAGTCTCGGCTACGTGATACTTTTGTGACCTTGAGTCTCGCTGTACCTTTTATGTATAGAACTTTCTCGATTTTATATTCAAAATAATTTTTCGAATATAATTACAGGAAAGTTGTCACATAACACTCAGTCACGGTCAATTGTATGTGGCTTTATTTAGGATCCGGCAAAAAATAATTTGAAAATATTATTAGAAAAATATGCAGCGTATACGGAAAATTAAAATGATAAAATTGATTATTTAAATAAATCATATGATAAAAATTAGAAAATTTATATTAAAAATATCGTTTATAGCAAAATGTTTAATTTTGAAAATTTTTAACATACAATAAACCCATTTATAATTGTAGTAACATATACTTAATTGACTATATATATTTTATTTGTTAATGTTACATAACTATTTTAATCGAATTAACCATGTTATTTTACATAAACGATATCAAAAATTTGAAATTGAATCAAAACCATAACTTAGGTAGCATTTCCATGCTAAAAAAAGCCATAAAAATCCACAGAAATCGATAAGACCGTTTTTAGAAAAATATTCATAGTAGAAATAATAATAATAATGAAAATAATAAGATAATAGTATGTTTATTTTACTTGATAATTACGTAAAAACACAGATAATACAATATACAATGAATAATGGTAAAAACTTATATTTTTATTTAGAATGACTTTAAATCATTATTCTCCTGCAGGATTAGGAAGACATTTTTCTCTCTATAATTTTCCGAGAACAGAAACCCAAACTCAGGATGGTTACAGGATGTGATTTTTATTTCATTTACTTGTCATTCGTTCAAATGGTCCTACGTTACCGATAACAACAGAAAGAGGTTTTATTTTGGAAGCAATATACGACTATTTAAAAACGCGAAAATCTAAAGGTTTTTGAGTAAAAATTTCTTGAGATAAAAAATACAGGGATATCATTAAATAAATATAAAATAACAATCTGTAACAAGCAATTGTTGAAGCACAAAAAAACAACAATAAACAAACCTTTCTCTCCGATGTTCCATCCGATTTTTTTGCAATTTCATTTATTAAATGAAGTTATATTAGTTTAACTTTATCAAGTAGCGCGGCAGCGCCACAAAGGCGAGTTTGAGATGCAGACGAAGCCGCGGCGCCAGCGCTATTATTTACTTCTATATTGGGGTTCGCATTTTTCATTATAAGGATAATGCTTTTCTTTGTTATCTCTAATATATTTTGATTTATATCATGTTTTATTATGCCGAACTATGATTTTCAATAAAAATATTCGATGAAAACAGCTACCTTTGAAATAATACATGAGTGTGTCATTCACAAAATGCTCAAATCAAATCAAAAAATGTTAGGACCGTTAAGTTAACTGCAAAAATTGTTAGGGCCGTGAAGTTGACCAGCTATGTACAAATGGATATTGCTTTCTCATCGGTTCTTCTGTATGCTCGATCACATATAGTTTTTAGTGTCTAGGAGTAGAAAAAATTTGAGGGCGGTGTCTAGGTGTATGGGTGGCCGATGACGAGATCTAGGTAGTGCGCTTCGTGCTATTTTGTGTCTAGGTGTAGAAATAATCCGAGGGTTTTCGCTCCGTGATTTTTGGTCTAGGTAAATAAATGATGATACTAGGACAGCATCTACCCACGTAGAAAATACGCCATAAGATATGGCCTGTCGTTAACTAGTGGCCATATTTTCTTTGCATAATATGTCAGGATACTTGATCCACTAATGGTTTATAATCTTAAATTGATAAACTTAATAATCAAATTTACTTTAAATCAGTAAATTTTAAAATCAATGATTTAACGTTTAAAAGAAGGTTTTTACAACAAATTTGGAAAATAAATGGTAATATGTTAGGAATGGCAATCTAACTTTACACATAATTCATGCATGTATAGAAACATGACTAAACTGAAAACTAAAAACACGGAAATGTACACTTTTTATATGGGTTTAAATATCAGAAGCATTATTATCGATGATGAAGTGTAAAAGTCATGATCTTGGCAGATATTTCCAACTCAGTGTTCGACTCAATCGCAGGCAGTATTCATCCTTATAGTGCCTTATATTCAGTGTATTCGTGCAAGATGTTTAACTTGCAGTGAAGACGCTTATTTTATTATGTAGAAATAGGCTAGCGTAACAATTTTTGCTTGTCTGTCTTTGCTAGCTGACCCACATCGAACCCCATGGCTCCGAGGGCAAAATTTACACATAGGTGTTGATATGAAAATCTAAACAACAGCACTTGAGGTAAAGACAAGTGCATATATTGTTTTAACAGCTTGAAACAAATCACCATGCAAAATTTCAGCACTCCAAGTATGATAGCTTTTAATTGAGAGCAAAAAGAAAAATTGAAAAAAGTAATCGTACAATCATTAAGAATTTCATTTTGCTCTCGATTAAAATCTATCATACTTAGAAAGATGAAATTTTACATGGTGATTTATTTCAAGTTGTTAACACAATATATGCACTTGTCTTTATCTTAAGTGGTGTAGTTTAGATTTTCATATCAACACCCATGTGTAAATTTTGCCCTCGTAGCAGTGTGGTTTGATGTGGGTCAGCTAGCAAAGACAGACAAGGGAGGGGGGCGGGGGGAGGGAGAATTCTGGAGTCGTACTATCTGAGTCCCTCCCGGTTTCTTTGCTGAAAAACGCTCAGGTCCACCTTTCTCTACCACGTCTATTTTTGATGGTGTTTCGAACGATGAGTTAGGAGGGAAATGATGCACAGACTGCCAGCAAACTGTCCTATACCTGAGGGTGGGTATTCCTGATTCCCTTTTTATTACCCCATGCGTTGGTTTTTAGTGGCACGTGGCCGCGGCTGGGGGTTTTCCCGAGACGTGCCGATGCCCAAAACAAGCAGATTATCGGCTGTATTTCAGTTCTCTGTCTCGTTGCCATTGTGCGTGCTTTTTTCATACCGCAAGGGTTAATGCCGCGAACACGCTTGAAAGAATATAATTCATACCGAATTAACTATTATGAAATATTCATACAACTAATAATAATAAAAAAACAGTTATAATAATAGTAAGTTTATTTTACTTAATAATTCCGAAATATATCGTTTACACAATATACAATGTAAAATAGAAAGCACTAATATTTAAAAATAATCTAATATCTATTTCGATATTAAATAAATGATCATCGAAGGCTATGAATTTTAAATAAACAACCTCGAAATATTTTCTTCTGGATATAGACATATATTTAATATTTTATATTATATTAATTATATTAATGCGGGCTTTTTACGATGAACCATTATTTTATTCAATTATATTATAATTATAACAATATGAATAAAACTAATATTCCAAGAATCCTGAAATTCCAAGAAAACGCAAAAATTTCTTGGAAAAATACGGAAAGACAATTATTTTTACTTAATATTAAGTTTTTTTGTTTCGATACACTAAAAAAATTAGTTGGTAAAAATGTTCTTCTAAGTTGGTAATTATGGAACATACAAAAAAAATTGAATTAAAACTGGTGGTTTTTGGATATGGTGAATTGGAAATTCATTTTTTGGGTATGGATGCCATGTAAATTAATATTATGTAGATCTAGATTTTTAAAATATTAATATAGAGAATATATAAAGACTTTACCTCGTATAGTTACATTCGTCGCTGATACGAAATATACTTTCCTTCAAATTACTGTCAGCGTGATAATTTTGTTCTGACGTATAATCATGTTCTTGTATCACAAATGGCCCATATCTATAAAATATAAATTTTTAATACTTTACGTGAGTTGTTACGTATACTATGAGTACTTTAGAATTAAGCCTTCATAAGTGCTTCATAAAAAAGAGGATTTTTAAATGTTATTATGTTACAGTTTTTGATAGAGAGACAATGTTGTAAGAGCAATTGTTGAATTTGGAATAATTATATATACATCGGTGGACCATTTTAACCTATAATCTGATATCTCAGAATCATGTTTGGTTACAGAAAATGTTTTAGACAAAAGCTGTACACGTCGACTGTTGGTACCATCGAACTTGACCTTAAAGTTTCAAAATACTTTTGAAGTTATTTGAAGGTCAAAATCATTATTTTAATACGAAGACTTATTTTTGTTTCCGGAGTTGAAAAGAGCAGAAAATATTACGTTCAAAATGATAATTTCATCAAGGTCATGGAAGGTCATATGAAGTTCAAATTGACGAAAATTGTAACATAATGGGTGTTAGCTCAAAATAATTGTTTGCAACATTGAAATGTTTTTGAGAAAGGTTATCAAGGGGGGAGAGTATTACCATCTGGTTGCAATAACCCTGAGCTTTAATTTGGTTCTGAAGATTATATCAAGGTAAAAGTGATTTTTCAATCGAAAACCCCTGCTTTTGATCTCCGATTTGGTAAAAATAAGAGAATGCACGATGAAAATGCTAATCAAGGTTATAGTAAGGTCGCGCCAAGGCAAATTTACTGTGCACTTCAAAAGTTAAAAATAAATATTTGAAGGTCAAAAGACATTAAAGACCTTGAGCATTTATCTAATTTTAAGGAAATATTAGCCTAAAATAAAAAAAATTACATGAAATCCATTTATTTTTTCAAGATAAATCTTACTCACTTAATATTTGACATTTTTTAAAAGATAGAAAATCAGCTTACTTCCTATTTTTAGTACTACCCAGAAACAACGACGTTGACGTAATAGGATTATGTATCATTTCGGATGCTTTATTACAGTGAGTTCTCCTGACTGGTGTGCTTGTTTAACTCCCACTTTTCGTTTTGAAATTAACGATTGCGTATGTGCTCAAACTGCCGACCGTTTGCATCCACACAAAGTTGAATTATTATTCTCATAAAATATTTCTTGCAATTGCTGCACAAGCTGTTCGTAAGCATTCCATCATGTTTTCTTGTATCGTTGGTTGCTGCTCGTAACAAGTGTTTTTTAAATATACCCATAGGTAAAAGTCAGGTAAAGCAAGTCCAGGCGAGTTAGGAGGCCATGCAATTGAATCACTACGTCCAATCCATTGGTTTGGGTACCGTTCGTTAAGAAATGTTCGTAGAATCCGTGCAAAATGTGGTGGTGTACCATCTAATTGCATCCATATTCTTGGCCTGGTCTCTAAATCAACAACTTTAAGTAAGCTAGGTAAATGGTCTCTCAAGAATTCTATAGATTTGAATATAGATTTTTTAACAATTCCCAACGAGCATTGCTTACTCGAAGGAAACACTTCACGGGGATTTTCACTCGCAAGACCCCACTACGAACATGGCGGAAACACTTCACGGGAATTTTCACTCGCAAGACCCCACTACGAAGATGGCTTGATATTCAAATATTGTCACTCGATATTCGATGAGAGTGTTGCTACTTTTGTTGTAGCGCATCGAACAATAAGTACCACCTGTGCAAATATTACTATCCGTATTAGAGATCGTGTTTGAGCGACGGACTAACGGTTGGGTCTCCAAATTAGAAATATATCTTAAAAATATAAGATTGCTGATTACTTTCCGAATGAAATTGACATGATTTTGGAGGGTGCTAAGGTATTTATGTTCGTGCAACTGCACTTTACACTGAACGTTATCCAAATAAGCGACATCCAACTAACATTACCATTCGAGATATAACCACTAGAGCTCGAGAAAGTCGATTACATCGTTAACGTCGCTGTTCATCTTTATCCCCACATTAGTTCTCGAGAAATAGAAAGGCAACATGGAATAGCAAAATCAACAGTTCTCAGGATTGTGACAGTGCGCACGCTCACTAACCGAGCATGTACCCAGCACACATACGCAAGCATACATACATACATGGCACTCACAACCACACTTATAGCACGGTAAGGCGAGTATCGAGGCGACAGGAGCCGCACGTGAAGCATAAATAAGGTAGGAGAGAGAGTAGCGCGGAGAGAGACAACATATTATATAATACGGCGCCGATTAGCACCATAAGAGAAAGAGAAAACGAAAGTGTCTCCAGCCAAACTAATACAAAGGGCCCGAGGCAAGAACGGGAGATGATCAGCAAGAGCAATCAGCAAGATCGGGTTTTCACGTTCGACTGTGGTACTGATCGCACGTAACCGGCGCCTCTGGTGAAAGCTGGCGAACACAAGGAGCCGTTGAAGCCATCGACGAGATTTCAGACTACGCGAGGGTCCAGGGCGAATTCTAGCCCGAAGGACAGTCGGAGAGAATCACGGCGAGCGACGGCAGCCACGCACTATCCACGAGAACAGCACGGCGACCATCACGAGCGTCTACTGTGAGCTGCAACGTATCGGCAAATAGCCCACACGTATCTATCTCTCTCCCTCTCTCTCTTTAAGATGTGCCCTCAGCACTGCGTGCAGTCAAGCACGATAGTTAAGATAGGGTTGCGCCGCGGAATAATCCCGCACGCGTGCGACGGTTGATCTCGATGGCTGCCTCGCCGAATTACACGCAAACAGTATAAGTTGTTGAATAAATGTAGAAGGGCAGATTTAGACCGATAGTATTTTACACAAAACAAGTGATAATCAATTGTATGCACGCCATCCCGAATCCAAACATTTCCTAGATATCCAAGCAAAGAAGGATCCCGCCACTCTCCGCGGTCCGCTAAACTGTTGATATCTGAGCTGCCGGAGCAATTCTTCTGTCGTAGAAGGACGATCTTTTCGTTAGCGGAGCTACCACGTCACAGGATTTTCAAAGCCCAAATTATCATACTTAGCACATTGTTTTAACTCAAGAATTAACGCTTCGGCATTTTGCACGACGTCCTCAGTTTTGTCAATGGGCGTTATAGCATCCAGACTTATTCACATTTGTTATGTTTTCAGATGAAGCCACTTTTAAAAACACTGAGAAACTAAACAGACACAATTATCATTAATGGTCAGATGTCTATCCACATTGGCACAGAAAAATTGATAATCAACATCATTGGTCCTAATTTTTTTAACGGCAATATCAACCAACACAATTTTTTAGAATTCTTGAGAGACCATTTACCTAGCTTACTTAAAGTTGTTGATTTAGAGACCAGGCCAAGAATATGGATGCAATTAGATGGTACACCACCACATTTTGCACGGATTCTACGAACATTTCTTAACGAACGGTACCCAAACCAATGGATTGGACGTAGTGATTCAATTGCATGGCCTCCTAACTCGCCTGGACTTGCTTTACCTGACTTTTACCTATGGGTATATTTAAAAAACACTTGTTACGAGCAGCAACCAACGATACAAGAAAACATGATGGAATGCTTACGAACAGCTTGTGCAGCAATTGCAAGAAATATTTTATGAGAATAATAATTCAACTTTGTGTGGATGCAAACGGTCGGCAGTTTGAGCACATACGCAATCGTTAATTTCAAAACGAAAAGTGGGAGTTAAACAAGCACACCAGTCAGGAGAACTCACTGTAATAAAGCATCCGAAATGATACATAATCCTATTACGTCAACGTCGTTGTTTCTGGGTAGTACTAAAAATAGGAAGTAAGCTGATTTTCTATCTTTTAAAAAATGTCAAATATTAAGTGAGTAAGATTTATCTTGAAAAAATAAATGGATTTCATGTAATTTTTTTTATATTTTAGGCTAATATTTCCTTAAAATTAGACAAATGCTCAAGGTCTTTAATGTCTTTTGACCTTCAAATATTTATTTTTAACTTTTGAAGTGCACAGTAAATTTGCCTTGGCGCGACCTTACTATAACCTTGATTAGCATTTTCATCGTGCATTCTCTTATTTTTACCAAATCGGAAATCAAAAGCAGGGGTTCTCGATTGAAAAATCACTTTTATCTTGACATAATCTTCAGAACCAAATTAAAGCTCAAGGTTATTGCAAACAGAAGGTAATACTCTCCCCCCTTGATAACCTTTCTCAAAAACATTTTGATGTTCCGAACCATTATTCCGAGCTGACACCCATTATTTAACAATTTTCGTCAATTTGAACTTCATATGACCTTCCATGACCTTGTTGAAAATATAATTTAGAATATTATATTTTCTGCTCTTTTCAAATGCGGAATCAAAAATAGGTCTTTCTATTGAAATAATGATCTTGATCTTGAAATACCTTCAAAAACAAGTTCAAGGTCAAGTTCCATGGTACAAACAGTTAACTTCCTTTGACTTGTACAAACTTTGTCTAAAACATTTTCCTGTATCCAACCATGTGAGTTTATCTATTCTGAGATATTTCTCATTATAGGTAAAAATGGTCCACCCTGTATATATATATATATATATATATCTTTCTAAACATAATTAAAGTGAATGAAAATACTAATTGAGAAATACTAAAAGCAGATAACAATTTTAATTTAATGTTTCCAATATATAAACGAGCAAAACCATCCTTAAGGATCATAGAAAAGGTAACACTGCAGTACATGGTACGAAAAAAAGGAGTGCATATAGATGGAGGTCATGCAACCAAAATCACTAAGTCGAGAGTAATAAAGCAGATTATGAGCTATGGATTAAAAATAAGACAAGAGTGAAAATCCAGGATTATACCTGCGTATTACCATCCTCTCACAAATCAGATTGAACTTATATATCACACTTATGTATCAAATCGCAATTATGTATCAAAATAATAAACATTATCAAGATGCTATAGAAGCAGTTCATGAGATACTACGTTATGTAAGTAAAGACATTAATCAAAGAGTAACATATAGAGAAGTAAATAAGAGAACATGCGAACTTATTCAAAATCCAGATTTTCGAAGGAGTAAATCTAACAATCCATGGAAAATATAATACGCAACACCCGAGAGAAGAACTTACAGGTATGAAATTTTGCGCTTAGAAAGTTTCGCCAGTTAGCCTATAAAGGAAGTATCGCCAAAAAATTAGCTGCAGAAGGATTTGATTATAAGCAACATTGAGATACATGCAGCGTAGATATCGATAATTAGGAGAAAACCGGAAAAAAGCAACAGACTGGATCCAAGGGCGGAGTATCATCGTTGAAATTAGATGTGTACATTATTAGGCGAACTACCAAGTAGCAATATACCAATAAGAAAGGGAATCACATGGAAGAAACCAATTAATATAAATTTAATCTTAACCACCGACCGGCATTCACGGTTTACATCGATCCACCCCCAAATAAATTTATTAAGAAATAGATTTGGATAACCCTTCGTATTTGCAAGCTGGGCAAATTTGGAACTGGGAACTTACATTCGGAAGAGCAAGGCTTGGAAATAAAGTTACTTTTGGCAAATTCAGAGAACGCAAACATTACATACTAATGTGTAATTTCTGCCGAGCATGTAAAAAAACCATATCCGCGTGCATACTGTGTCATTGAAAGATCACCTGTTTCAGGCCAAAAGAGAAATCCTATAGCATCTGTCCAATTAATAACAAAAAAGTACAATAAAGAAAAATGGCATCCAACATCATCGTACTATTGATCATCCTACTTTGAATAACTATCGTTACTGCACAGAACGACGAATTCGTATGGTCTCAACAGAATATAGAGTCAACGCAGCATTCCGCTATAATTTTTTAAAAATTCCAAAAAGTAACGTTTACTCAAGATTACTGAAATCTAACAATAATGATAGATTTAGCTTTTCGAGGAAAAGCCATAACTAATCTGGATTTTCCTTTCCGCGAATTATAAATTAAATCAGGCCATAGTGTACCTGAAGAATGATCAATTCTCGGGTCACATTTTGAAATTTTCTATGAAAAGTTTCAAGATATCAAAGAACCTATCATCGCACTAAAATCACTCAAAGAAATGCCAAACACTATGATTGAAGGTAAATTAATACATAATCGACTAAAGAAAAATATCTGTGACTTTTCGAAGCTATAAATTTCAAACTCCTGAACGCGTGCAATCCGACACACCGTTAATATAACGAACCGAGCCAGTAGTTCCGGGCCCGTTCGCCAGGCGGAAACGCCACCAGTTCGCGCTCCCCACAGTACGAGTGCGTCCTGGAAGGGGATATAGAGGCGCCGGGCCCGGCGCTAAGGTATCTACATCTCTCGATCTCTTTCCATCTCCCCCTGTCCGCTCAGATCCCGGATCTGGTAGAGGAACTCTCTTCACCCGGCAACTTGTGTGGCTACCAGAACACGGAATAGATCTGGTTTTTGCTTACAGATAATTACTTTGTAGTTATTTCGCTTCCCTCTCTTTTTCGCATGCCGAGACCTCCTACGCAGCCCTGCGGGACAAATTATAGCTCACTCGGCTCTATCTCACTCAAGCCCACAGAGCAAGAGTTTTGGAACAAACATAAGGCTCCTCAGATCCCCCCTCTTCTCCCTTTACAAGAATTGGGTGGTGAAGCCTTCACCAGGTTGGGCGGCCTTCCCTCGTCTAGACTCGCTACCAGAGTCGACCTAGAGCGATCCGAGCTGGATTCGCTTTCTAAGCAACGTAGAAGCTTCAACATAAGGCCTCAGCAGCGGCACCAGGGCATCACCACGGGCAGCACCAGCCCGTCTGTTCCCGGACACTTCAACAGACAGCCCGACACCTCCGTCCTGAGCGTTCTTCAGGGCGCCCCACCGATCTTACCGCGCTCGGCAGAGCCCACTCTTCCTACAGGCCGCTTATATCAAGTGGCGCCCAACGTAGGGGAGACTTCAGACGTCTGCCAAGAGAGCGCTCTCACTCTCATCCGCTCTCGCCCATCCCAATAGGCCTGCTTATATCAAGTGGCGCCCAACGTGGTCCAGACTTCAGACATCTGCCAAGAGTGCGCTCTCCCTCTCCTCCGCTCTCACCCATCCCAGCAGGCCCGTTTACATCAAAATGTTCGAAAAAGGACGCAGCATATTCGTTGAAAAGCCCATAGTAGAAAAATGAAACAACTTATAAATGCCAAAGAAGAAACGTATTATAATATGCGAGATTTGCCATGAGTACACAGTAATTCTTCAAAATTAGTAAAAAATCAATATCCAACACATTTATACACAACCTTGATACAAATGCAAGAACAATTCGACGAACACCTTGAAAACTTTAAAGCCATTTAAGTAAGTTTATTAAGTGTAAAAGAAAATAAACTTTATGTAGGCTTAATCGAAGCAGAAATACTTCAACAAATAGAAAAGAGCTTTGCTATATATATTAGCGCACGCGTAGATTTTCGGTTATGAATATAACTCATCAAGCCGAATTAAATCAATGGATCGAAGCCAGCTTTAAGTTTCAAATTCTTTACGTAAATAAAAAGTGGGTGCAACTATACGACGTCAAACCCATGCCAATCCCATAAATCATTGATGGCTCTATTCGTAGCGCATACTTAAAACTACAGAGTCGATATATATTAAAACAAGAAAATTCGTATTATCACGCAAAAAATGAAGAATTGCAGGAAAGTAAACACGGCCGTAAGTTAATTATTACCCCTGATCTGTCGGATAATTTACAAAAAAGAACATCAAGATTATATGATCTTAATCAGATCAACAGCTAGAGTTCTGTATACATTCAAATAAACCTGAACGGAACAGGATGATTAAAAATGAAGGCAGGATGTAATCTAGAATTTCGAGGAATGAATATACAAGGGTTATCCATTGAAACCGACCCCAATCATCAGCTAATATTACTAACAAAAACTCTTAAGATCCAAGAACTTACACAGATTTTTGCAAATCTTCCAACAAACGAAATATTTGAAGCTATGGGTCAAGTAGAAGGGAACTATTATTTCTGGAAGATGAAAAGAGAGGCCCGAGAAGACACAAAAGATAGATACTTACAATCTGTATATCGCTCGGTTCTTATTTGGGATTCAATAATCATAGCGCTCATGTTCATAGGTGTATTTATAACATCGGTAATTATTATTTACTTTAAATATATATAACACAGTTGAGCATGACGTGAATAGTAGTAATTATCTAGAGGGCAACAGAATTGAACTGGCCTAAAGAAAAAAAAAATAATAAATAACAATTACAATAACTATATATCATATATATCTATGACAATCTAAAGAAATGTGCTACAAAATTTGGTAAGGAAATGTGAATTAGAAAGAAATATCTTTAAAAATGCCATATCTATTACGATAATATCAGTCGAGGAGTTCGGATATAGACATATGGAGTCGAACGGATATATAGGTGTGGTAGCAGGAGAAGCGGTACATCTGTTAAAAATGCCTCCGAGTCGAAGTCAAAAAACGAAACACAACTAAATGCTAAGAGCAACTACCAGTGCGTCGCGGAACTGAGGAGCTATGCTTAGCCCCCAGAACACGGATACTTGTCAGAACCGGTACACAAATTATTTACGATAGTAGAATGCCTGTAATGTATAAATTCGATAACCACTGGTTTAAAATGCTGCAATCCCAATAGTTAAAGAGGAACCAGAAATATTAAAGACACAATCGAAACCCACTTAGAAATACGAGTATATGAGTCCTGAGATCCCAGAAATATACCTGTGCAGAACAGGTACCGCTAGCGCCGGATTAATTGGAGTTATTATGCTTTGTAGAATTATTAAACTATTAATTGATACGATTATTTACGGATATGCTATATACAGTTTATATGGATTTTCGATACATTTGGTTGGAGCAATATAGTATTCGGTCACCCAGTTACTATTACATCTGGGACAACAACGAAAAAACAAAGAAGATAATAGAGCCAATAAGACTAAGGTAAATAAGGCAAAAAAAGAGAAAAGTGAACCGGGATATAAGAGTCCTACATACCTCCTAGAATAGAACTAGTTTACATAGAAGTTCCAATATATCAAAATCAAAGACCCGACTCTATATAAGAACAACATACATGTGCATACACACATAGGATATAAAATTCACTAACAACAGGTTTGCAACGTCTGATATTATTAACAAAATGTAGTTAAAAAAACAAAGAAAAATACCGATAAAAAAATAAACTTGCTCATTAAGTGAATAAAAATAATTAACAGGTGTAAAAAATGAAAAAAATATACCAATATAAGTAATAACGTTCTAAGGCAATCATGCAGGAGGACCGACCATTCGATGGAGTGATTTGAAGTGAATATCCACAAGTCTATCACGTATTAATACACTCAAGGTGCGTCAAACTGAGACTCAAAGTAAATTGCATTTACGTCGGACAAACACATAGATTGACCCTGTGTAATTTGTACTGCAATCCTCGTTATTACGCAAGCACGAAATCAGTAGCTATCATAAGGGATCTATATATAATAGGAACGCCAATAGACCCCTATTTAATCAGCGCAGCCTGCAAAAAATTATTAGTAGATATCAGACCAGTGGCTATCTGTGGAATATGTACAGACAAGTTAATATAACACAACTTATCGACAGAAAAACCGTTTTCCATAGGCTTTCGAAGAAAGAAATTTGCGAAAATTGTGTACGGAAAGGATCAGACCAAAACCATATTTGTGAAGGACTACCAGAATTACACCCGATTATAATAAAAAATGAAATGATCAAGGAAGTGGATAACAAAGAAGCAGAAAGGATAAGAGAACTGCCAGCATTAGAATCATCTTTATCGCAAATGCCTGAACCAACTAGAAAAAATGATAAAGCTGTAGTATAAAAACATTTTAGGAACAAAAATTAGGAATTTATTAAAAACGGAAAAAACAACAGTGGTGAAATCTTGCTTGAGGAAGAAGTTGATTAAAGAAAAATTCAGCATCAAGAAGAAAGATACATCGTTATTAACCAACAAGCCAAAGACATTAAATAAAGAAGTACCAACATTGCAACCGAACATGATAAAAACAGAGATACGTGAGAATTTAAATAAAGAAGATATGCCATTATAAAAGCAGTTCAATGGACGACTCTTTATCATTTCAATCAATCTTAATTAAAGAAGAGGCACTCGAGAATCCAAAAGAAAAAGTGCCACCTATACTGCAATCAAATCTAACAGAGGAAGACAAGATCAAAGAAATTACAGAACCATCAGTGAAAAGACAATGGAAACATGGTAGCATCATAAACTAGTTACATGAAAGATAAAATAATTGGAGAGATAGCTAAAGTACTAAAAGAAGAGGTATCAATAGATCATCTAGGAAATGTCATAAATGAAGAAAGTATATTAACATTCAAGGAAGAGAAGTTATCTTTGGGAGAAAATATGTAATGTTATAACAGAAAAACATTTAAGAGATACGATTTAGTAAGACATAAGAAAAAATGTTTATCTTCCAGTGATAAGTTGATCTCAAATAAAACTGTTCTTAATAAATGAAATGATCTTGTATATTAGTAATAAGAGACGACTGTATATCATGAACCGCGAACTAATCACCATATCGTTTTAGAAATCATATCATTTTATATTTTAATTATATTAATTTATTGATTTATTTGTATGCCTTATAAAAAGGCGTCCTATAGAAATAAACTTATTGTTAGTTGTCTTTACATAGGGATGGCACGCATAAAGTAAAACTTAAAATATAAGCTAAAAACTAAATAAGATACAAAAATATATTGATACATCTTTTTGAAAACTAATTAAAAATGCTCGCAAAAGTTAAGTAACATTACAAGATAAATTCTTCTAAAGAAGATATACATAATTCTCTTTTACAAATGTTCAGTCTCTTCTTAATCGAGACTCTATCAATCACTAAAACTTTCAGATCATTTTTAGAAACAAAACAAAATTGTAAAACAAGTCATCGTAAAACAAGTAAGTAAGCACTAAAACTCTTGTTTTGGCTCTCATTAAAAAACTGTCATAGTTAGAGAGCTCAAATTTTATGTGTATATTTGTTTTAGTTTGTTCAAACAATATATCAACTTAGTATTATCTTATCTGATATGATTTTGATTTTCATATCAGACGCTTATATGCAAAACTGGGCGCTCATGCCATAGGGTGAGAAGCGAGAGATCTAAAGACAATTTAAAGTTTCTATCAATCAGTTCTTCAATTTTACAATTCAAATAATATTAAATAAGACATTGCTTCTGATATTAGATATCTTAATAATAATAATAATAATAATTTCTTTATTGTTTTATACTATGCGTATTTACAATAATTTCTAACATATATACATGTGCATGTGCACAATACACGCTTTTTCTTTTTTTTTCTCTTTTCCCTCTTGCTCTTTGCTACTCTTCCTTCTTCCTCCTTTCCTCTCTCTCCTCTTCTTCACTCTTCTCTTCCTCTCTTACCCTCTTTATCCTTCTCTCCTCCTCCTTCCACTCGTACAGGATCCCGTCCACTCTCACCTTAAAATCCCCATTTCTCAGCAGCTCCCCATTCTTTCTCTCTTCTTCTCTCTCTTATCCCCATGGTTTCCTTCTTTGCCCTTCTCTCTTCCCAACTCATCCACTGCTCCATTCTCACCTTTCCCCCTTCATTAATTTCCTCTCTCTTCTTCCAGATCTCCTCCATTTCCTCTTCTGCCGCAAAAATGATTTTTTTTTGTATCCTGGTTCGAGGTCTCCTCCAGCTCCCAGCTCGTTCCTTCTAAAATCTCGTCCAACCAGTCCTGCAGTACCTTCTTCTGATTCCAGTTTGTTCCTTTGTGAATGATCACCCCTCTCTCTCCTACTTTGCTCCTTCCTCCCTCCGTCCTCTTTCTTTTGTTGGCGTTCACTACCCCAACCTCACTTTTCACTTTAGCTCTTTCTCTTTCTATACCTTCTCTCTCCTCTCTCCTTGCTTTTCCTTCTAGTCTTTCTACCAGTCCCTTCATTTCCTTGACTGCTCTCTGAATCTTCTCCCTCTCTCTTCTTTCCTCTCTTAGTTTTCCTTTCAGAATTTCCACATCACCTTCCAGATCCGTCAATTTCCTCTCCGCCGCTTCTCTTCTCCCTCTCTCCAATTGAAACTTCATCCTCCACTCCTTCATCTCCTCTTTCATGTTCCGCATCTCTCTCTCCACTCTTCTCTCATGCTGCGACATTTCTCCCTCCTGCTTTTTATCGCCTTTAGCTTTTTTATCTTCGCTTTATCTTTGTTAGCTTTGCACGCTCTCTCTCTCCCTATTACAACTTCTCTGCTCGTCTCAACATGCGCTTCCCTTTCTGTTCCTCTCGTTCCTCTTTCTTCTCCCTGTTCCCTCCGTCTGATTACTCCTACCTTCCTTACCGACCCTCCTAGTTTCTTTCTCTCTCTCCTCCTAGGGACTTTCCCCAGAATTCCCCGCATGCTTTGCGCGCTTTTCAAATCTCTTTTCTGCTTTATCCTTTTGTTTCCTTCCTTCCTTGCCTTCCTCTCCTTTATTCTTGCGACCTTTCTTTATTTTTTCTCTTCCATATAGTGCTATAAAGCTTCTCCACTTGCGTTCTTCTCCCTTCGCCTACTTCCTGCCACTTTTTCCCCTCTATCTTCGTCTCCATACATTCTTCGAACACGTGTTTAAGCGTCTCCTCCTCTCTCCCGTACAGCCTGCATACCGTTTCTTCTTCCTTCTTCCAGTATTTGTTCCCTCTTGTCTCACACCCTAGTCTGAACCTTACCGTAACGCTGAGCACCCCTCTTCTGTGTTCTCCCACTTCCATCAGGTACTCTGGTATTTCTCCCTGCTCCATCATTACCTCCTTTATCTCACCCGCATACTTTGACTCCTTTATTTCCTCTCTCCACGTCTGCCATTGTGTGTCCTTGTTTATCCTTTCTATTTCTTCCTCCACTCCCTCTTCCTCCTCCATTCTTCTTGTATATTCCGTCACAGATATCCCGCACTTCTCCAGTTCCATTCTCCTCACGTCCTTCCCTCTTCCCTTCCATTCTCCCCTTTCTCCCTCTTTCTTCAGCAGCCTCCAGCATTCTCCTAGTAACGTGTTTTCTTTTGCCCTCCTCAGTTTCCTTTCAAACCTAACTGCCCTTTGCCTTGTTCTTGTCTCTAGTAGTCCTATCTAGGTGCAGCACCCATTTGATATACCTTCACTGTATCTTCTCTAGTTCCTCCTGCCCTTTCCAACCCCATATCTCCGCCCCATATTCTATTATACTCTGCACTAGAGCGTCGAAAAGCTTCATCCTCATCTTCCAGCTGTCCTTAAACGCTGCCTCTCCTAAGCCCCACAGAGTACTTATCAGCGCATTTGCCCTCCCTTTCACTTTCTTCACCTGTTCTTCCTCTTTCCCGTTTTCTTTCATCGTGTATCCCAAGTATTCAAATGTTTTCATTACCTCTATCTCCTTTCCATCCCATTCAAATTTCTCTTCCCTCTTCCGTCTTCCCCCGTTTCTGAAAATCATAATCTTCGTTTTCTCTGTATTCAGCTCCAATCCCTTTCTCTTGATGAATCCTCTGAATCTTCTTAACATTTGTTTCAACCCGCTCGCGTTTGTTGCGAGCAGTACTACATCATCTGCATATGAGATTGACCATACTTTCCTTCTCCCTAGTATTATTCCTCCTTCTTGCACCTTTCCCAACTCTCCTTCCAAGTCTGCCATTGCCACGTTGAACAGCAGTGGACTTAGCGGGCATCATTGTCTCACTCCCTTCTGTGTCTCAAAACTGCCTAGATTCCTTTTCTCTATCCTTACTTCACATTCCGTCTTCTCGTAAATTTCCTTTACCCTTCCCCTTATCCTTCTGGTCACGCCCAGCTTCCTCATCATTCTCCACACTTCTTCCCTGTTTACTTTGTCAAAAACTGCTTTCATGTCCGCGAGGCACGCGTACACTTTCCCTCCTTTCTTCCTTAGATCCTGCTCTACCGCCTTGCTCACCACATATATAGCATCCGTTATACCTCCCCCTCTTCTAAATCCCATCTGCGTATCACTTAACTTTTCCTCTTCTTCCAGTTTCTTCTCCAATCATCCCTTTATCAGTTCCGCATATATTTTGTATCCTGTGTCCATTAGTGTGATTCCTCTATAGTTCTTACACTCCCCCTTATCTCCTTTTTTGTAGATTGGCATGACCTTCCCCTTCCTCCACTCTTCTGGCAATCCTCCTCCTTTCCATATCTTTCCCAGTATCTCCGCTAATTCCTCCGCAATCCTTTCTCCGCCCTGCTTCCAAGCCTCATTCTGGATTTCATCTTCTCCTGGTGCTTTCTTTTCCTTTAGCTTCTTGATTATTTCCCTTACTTCCTCTACTTCTATCTCTCCCTCCTCTGCTTCCTCTTCGCTCCCTGACTCTTCCACCATATCTCTCCCTCTCTCCTGCGTTTCTCTCTCTCCCAGTTGCCCTTTAAAAAACTCTATCCAACTCTTATCTTCTATACCTTTATCTATCTGCTCCCTTTTGCCTTTCCTTCTCCTTTTCACCATTCTCCAGAATTTTTTTCCTGACCTGTCCTCCTTTGCCTCCCTTAGTTCTTTCTTTAACCCTTCCTCCTTTTTTCTCCTATACATGCTCCTTAACTCTCTTTTCGCCTGCGTGAACCTATCTTTTCCCCACCTCTTTATCCCTTTTTTTGCCCTTTTCAGTTCTGCCCTCTCCTTCTGCAATCCTCATCCCACCATCTGCTGTCGTCTCTCCTTTTTCTTCTCCCCCTCTTTGTTTGAATCGCGTTTCTTATTTTAATCTTTAATTCCCTCCATGTTTTTGCTTCCCCCCCTTTAGCTAGCCAGCCTCTATACTCCCTGGTGGCCTCCTCTGTCCACACCGTTCTTTTCATTTCCTCTTCAAACCCTTCTGAACTTCTCCCCGTCTCTAATTCCAATTCTAATGCTCCATGGTCTGACTCCATTCTATCTTCTACCTTCAGTGACTTTACCTTTCTCCTGCCTTCCTCATTTACTATCCCGTAGTCTATTACCGAACATTCCATTCCCCCCACGTACGTGAGTTTCCCTTCCTCATCCCCTTATGTACTTCCATTTAGTATTGATAGCCCCCAGTCTTTTAACCTATCTAGCAACTCTTCCCCTTCTTTGTTCACTACTCTATCCTTTGACTTCCTCTTTTCCTCCACTCCCCCTTCATCTAAAATACGCCCCTCATACCCTGTTCTCGCGTTTAAATCTCCACACCAGAGTATTTTTTCCCCTCCCGCTCTTTCTACCATCTCTCCTATTTCCTCATAGTTCTTGTCCTTCTCCTCCCTCATATATGTGGAACCTATCCACCACTTTTCCCCCTTTATACTACATTTGCCACCTATGACTTCTCCTGATCTTCCTCTCAACCATTCAACTTTGTCCTCTTTCCTATCTTTCCTAACTGCCATTATCATTCCTCCCTTTAATCTCCCTCTACTCCCCCTCTTTTTTGCCTCTCTTACCTCTGTCTCGAAGCCCTTCAGTCTCTTCCTTATTTTTTCCTCCTCACCGCTCTCTGCCCACGTCTCCTGTAGGCATATGGCGTCAAATCCTAATATGTATCTCCATCCTTCCTCTTCTATTCCTTTCAGTCCTGCCACATTCCAGCACAACACCTTCAGACTCTCCTTTCTTTTCCCTTTTCCCCTTTCTTCCCTTTTCTCCTTCTCACCGCCATCTTGCCTCCCCTTCTCGAAAAAGCCTATCCTCTCTTTCGTTCCAGAAGTACGTTGTGTCTTCTACCGTTAACTTGTTTCTTCCTACTTTCACCGGCTTTCCTTCGCTTCTCCATTCTCTTGCGAGCCCGTTCAACCTTTCTCCGTTTCTCCTCTCCCGCCACGTCAAATCATGGTCGATGAAGCAGTCCGTCCCTTTCAGCTTGCTCTTTTCCTCCATAATCATCTCTTTCTCCTCTCTATTTTCACATTCCACTCCTATTTTGCTCTTGGCTTTTCCTCTGATGACCAACGTCCTTTTCACCTTTACCGAAATCCCCAGCTTCTCACCTAACCATTCTTCCACCTTAGCTTTGTCCCATTTTCCTTCTTTTAGCCCTGATACCACCGCATTGTTCTTTTTCCTTTCTCTCTCCCCTTCCTCAATTCTCCACTCTAACTCCTTCAGTTGCTTCTTCTCTTTCTCCATTTCCTCTGTCCTCTTTCCCCCTCTCTGATTTCCTCTTTCTGTCTGCCTAGGTTTTGTCTCTTCCTCCATTTTCTTTATCTTATCCTCCATTTTCCTTTCTCGCTCTTCCCTCTTTCTCCTCTCCTCCTCGGCTGCCCTCTTCATCTCCTCCTCCGCCCTTGTCCTCTCCCTCTTCTCCTCCTGCACTAGGCTTCTCACCTCCTCTAGCTTCTTATTCATCCTTTCTTCCGTTTCTAGCCATTTTCTTTCCCATTCTGCCCTGTCCTTTCTCCTTTCCTCCTTCTCCCCCTCCAGGGTCTTCAGGATCCTTTCCAGCGTTCCTTGAAATTTCTCCATCTCCCACTCGTCCTCACCTTCCTTTCCCTCCTCCTTCTTTGGCGGGATCCTCCCCGTCAATCCGCTCCTTTCTGACGTGTCTCTCTCTAATTGCGCCCCCCCTTCCCTCCTCTTCCCTTTCTTCTTCCTTTCCCTGTCTTCGGCGTGCTTTCCCACCTGCCTGTTTGTATCTCTCTCCGGCTCCCGTTCCAATCCGCGCGGGGTCTTACATTCCTGTTCCTCTTCGTTCCTCTGTTCCTGATTCCCTATAGTCACCTCTGCTGTCTCCTCTTCTCTGTAGTTCATGGTCAGCGGCTTTGCCGCTCTCTCCTCTATCTCCGTCCTTTTCTACCTTTCCTAACCTCCTCCTTGCACTCTCTCCTTCTCTCCCTTCTCTCCCTTCTCCCTTTCTCGCCCTTTTCTTTCCTATTATCCTATTTTGCTCACCTTTCTCTCCTCTTTCACTCTGTATTCCTCTTTCTATTTTTACCCTTCCTATTAAAAAGAAAAAACTGCGTATTATGCACATCCCCTTACTACGCGTCTGACACTGCCAATGGCCCCGTCGGACTCCATATTAGATATCTTATACAACATCTTTAAAGATCCTTTACTTCTAGAGTTCATCGCTGGTTGTCACTCGCTATCTTGATCACACATATACCTCTGTTTGTCTGTAATATTTGGCATTGTAAAAGGTATGTAGGTTCAGCATGCTGGGGTTCCAGCGTTTGCGGAACGGGAATAGCCGAGCCCTAGGTACGGGGACTATGGTATCCTCCCTACCGAAATCCTCAGGTAAAGTTTTTGGGCCGCCGATGGAGGGCTGAACCATTGTCTTCCGCCACTCGGGTGCCGACCGGTGGGCAGACGATTCCGTCTATGCCTCTTTCATCTCCGCTCTCGTCGCAATAGGTCTTCGTGAGGCAGGTCGGGAGCGTTGGAGGCAAACTTGAGTTGCGCCAAGGACAGCATCTTAGTCGCCGAGGTACAATGACGAGTAAGTAAAATCAACTCATTGAGATGTTATCGGTTCGCGGGCAATGCAGTGCGCGAGTGCTTAAGTGCGCGATATTCGACGACCACGTGCCAGCTACCGTGCCTTTGTTTCCAGCTACTATTCGCGGCCGCGTCATAGTTTTCGTTCCTTCGGTCTTGCTTGTGGTCGCTCTCGCCCAGTGATAAGCTATGGTCTCCTTAAATAAGCTATCGTTTTCCCTCAGCTCTCGTGGCAACCCGTAAGATATGATCTCCTCATAAACTATCGCTTCCTCTCCCAAGCTACCGCCTCATCACAAGCTATTGTTCCCTTTAAATAAACTATGGTCCTCCTCAGCTATCGTCTCCTCTCACAAGCTGACGCTCCTTCTCTCCAGCTACCGTCTACCAGCTATCGAATGTCCGCAGCTCTCGCTAATAAACCTCAGATCTCGTCTACGCTCTCGTTAATATTAGACCGCCACCGTAAATTCGTTCTCGCCGTTTGGTTCGCTATCGAGTAGGTTAGTATTTAAGGCCACTTACAATTAATAATAGAACATAATTTAACTATTAAAAGATTAATGCGCGGAATCATTGTGTGTAATTAGTGTAGTGAGGTGCAAAGAGACTTTCTCTGTACTCTCCACCTCTCGTCAAAGACTTTTGACAGGTTTCGGATTTCTTTTCAAGTTTAGGAAGGCAGGAGATACTTTAGTTGATATTGAACCGCGGTGTTAATAGCGGATCGAAACTCATGAAGATGAGCGTCCCAGTTTCGGTGGTAAGCATCGAACAACAGGTAATAGGGTGAAGTCGTCCCCCCATCACGCCATGCTTCTCTACGGATCTATCGAGCAATTTGTTATCGATTTCCCGACCGTTATCAGTCAGGATATACTTCGGTTTTTCCCAGCGTAAGAGGATTAGGACTTCAGGGTTCGAGCTACCGATTTTCAATCCGCTATCAGGAGGGGTTTCACCTCTATCCACCGTATGAATAAGTCCTCAAAGACTACTATGTATTTGAATTGGTTCTTCCTGAGAGGAAACTCCATGAGGTCTGCGGCTACCACTTTACATGGTCTCTCGGCTATATGCTTACCTAATAACTCTTGTGGTCCAATTTAGGAATATTGAACTGCTGACACTCTCGACATCCTCGCAAGAAATGAGTAATATTGTACTACATTTCAGGCCAGTAGTCCTCTCTCGCCATACGCTCGTAGGTCTTTTCGAAACCTATGTGACCTGCGAAAGTGATACAGTGAGCCTCGGTCATTGCTCTTTCTCGCTCATCTGCGGGCATAACTACTCATCATCCCCCTTCTGGGATTACTATAGGGTCTACTAAAGGGTTTTTGCGATGTTTATACAGCAAACCATCTTCTATTCTCCATTCTGGGACTCTCTCTAGGTGCTCTTCCACTTGCTTTTGCCGCTCAAGATACTATTCATCTAATATCTCTGCGAAAGCTGTTACTCCTTCTTGATTTATCTCTTTACCCTCGAAAATACGAGACATCTGGGACACAATGCAGTGCTCCTCTTCGATGGACTACTGGTCACTCCTCCGCCGTTTGCTTCACCACCTCCACCAACTCCAGTGATAGTATCCATCCTCTCTATATTAGACACCATACGTTGACGTCCGTCCGTGTCTCTAGTTGTAGAAGTATCTGTGGTAGGGGAAGTCGTACGTCTCTCTCATTGACGGTCCTCTTGCTTCATCCCTGAGTAGGAAATTTGCGAATCAGCTGCAGTCTTCGAACTCGTACTTGATGAGCTACCTCCACGAAAAGAGACTCTATTAAGTAACCGGGTTAGATTCAAAGGCTCCCACTCTTGCAATTCAAATACCTCCGCCCTATCTCTAATCTTCTGCAGCAGTTTATGTATGCGTTCGTGCATATAAGCTGCCAGCAACGGTTGAGTAATCTTAATTTCATCGTTTTGACTCTCTACCTCCTAGACTGTTACAGGTCGCTCTTTATTTCTTATTGTAGAATTTTATCTTGATTTATCAGTCTTCTTACCACTTGAAATGCTTCTAGACTATAGTGACTTGTCTTCCTCATTCCACGGTATTTCACTTCTCACTCTGTGATGGATTCTTATCCACCAGATTCATTGATTTCGCTGTTACTTATGAATACGTTTATACTCTTGATTCACCTTAGTAACCTTAAACACCTTGAGACTTACGGGTGATTTCGTTCTCTTTGTTTATTACTTGCTACTGCGATTTCTTTCTTATTGTTCATTACGTCTGCTCTTCGTGGCATGATTGGTCGCTTATCTAATTGTAAGATCACCGTGGGTGATGCTACAAGATCGCCAAAGGAGGGTGAAGCCCTCTTCACTGCCCTTGTTTGATCCACTGGTGAATTGGGGAGTTTGGCTGGGAGGGGAGTGGGTCTATCTTCCCTCCCTGGAAGATATTTCCCGTCTGTGGTCCAAACTGTTCATTGCATTGAGCTCTCTTGCCTCCATTAGAATATTGGCTGGCGTAGTGTCCACGAGCACCACATACATAACAGGTATGCTCTAGACACTCGTTGATCCTATGTCCTACTCCTTGACTTGTATAACGAGCACCCAAATTTTCAAGTTGGTGTTGGCAACCACCTTGCACTTCACACCTTTATCATCTTGCACTGCTGCCACTGCCGAAGTCTTCTTTTTATTTTTATTCTTGGCTTTCTTTTTACTCTTGCTCTTAATACCATTGCTACTATCCTCTTTAGCTCGTGTCGTGCTCTCTTGGTCGCTAGACTCACTCTCTGAGTTGAACTCCTTCACGGTGGTTATTTTTGGTGCCTCTAAGGTTGTATTCACAGCATTAAGGATGTTCATTTTGTCCATAGAGAGAGGTGGGATATATTTTTCGTCTAAGCGTTTCTCCCTTTCTCAGATTTTCCCGAGTTTTTCCATCTCACATAATGACTTAAATTTTCTCCCAGCCATAAATTTAGATGGCTTATTAGAATTTTGAGACAAGAGATGTACTGGATAATTTTCTCTCCTTTACCCTGTGTGCTTCTGCATAAATCATTCAATGTGTCTTCTTCGTCTTTTCTCGTCACATATTGCCTCTTAAACCGCTTCCTGCAGGATCACCAGTTACGGAGATTAGATCTATTCGACTCAAACTATTTTCCTACATCCTTGGAGAGGGTACAGGGTAGAGCACATAGTAATTCTTTACCTGACACTTTGGAGTCTAGCAGGCAGTCTCGTAGACGTTCAAAAATCCAGCGGCGTCTCGAGAGTGACTAGGGGATTTCAAATTCCAATTTTGGAATGCCGAATTAATTTGTTGCAAAAATAATGGAATGCCTTGACATTTCGTGTTCTAGTTTCTCTCACTTGTTTCTGTGTTTCGACTTCTTCTTGTGCTGGTATTTAGGTTCATTATCGCTGTTAGAGCTCGAAGATTCGGCGCTATCGTCGTCAGAGTCACTACTGCTGGTCTCATCGGAGTCCGATTCGCTGCTGGATTACTCTTCTTTCGCACTTTTGTTCTTCCTTATTTTTCGGCTTTTCTTTTCTCTCCTTTGCCTTACAACGAGACAGCCGTCTCGTGCAAATACACATAGAAACTTAGCCGCACACACACCGATACGGGGCCGAACACAACAATCAGAAAGGCGGACCCGCACGAACAGAAAGGCGAATTCGCACGAAGCGGAGCATGCGCGCGCACACACAGCGACACACAGACAACAGCCTCGTATACACTAACGCCCAGCGGCTGGCTATATAAGACCAGCCGCCAGACTAGGAGGACAGTTCAGCTCGAGCGTTCAGTCTGGGCAGAGCCATGCGCACACGACACCAGCAAGAACAACACGTAGACCTTCCGTCTCGTAAGCACACGTGACGGTGATTCTGCGCCGACCGACCACACTCCTGATTACCATCGTGTGCACACGGGGTAACCAGGAGACCCAGGAGACAGCGAGACGACCTCCTTGTGAGCACAAGTGGACGCCGTCTCTAGGTCTCACCGACCGTACACCACACCAGATCGTAGTCTGCCTTACCTTTGTGAGCACACAGGGTAAGGGAAACTCCGAGTCAAAGGAACTAGGAGCCACACCAACTCGTGCGCACACGTCTTGGTGAGACACCGCCACTCGTATTACACCGTAAGCACCGTAGTCCCTTTTTCACTGTGCGCACATAGGACAAAGGGAATACGGAGCCCACGAAAACGACGGGTTGTGCAGTCGTGAGCACACGTCTCCACAACACCCAGCGATACACAGCCACCACCTACCGTACCAGCCACCGCTGCGCACACACAGGGTGGTCAGGAACCGTAGTGTAAAAGCATCTAGAAGCAGTCGTACACGCATGTCTCCGCTGCCGACAGATGAAAAGCTAATCAACACACACACACGCCTGCATCTGCACCGCTCCGTACCGTACCGACGATATTGTAATGCTATTCCATACCAAGACTCTGTAATCGTATTGTAAACGAAATCTTTCTAAACGACTGGCGTTAGTTTCTCTGTTTCAGATCGGAGAGAACATCTAAACTCCATATGTAGAATAAGTACTATAAATATATGATCGATTGACTACAGATAAGTCTTATTATTCTCCATTTCCCCATTCCGAATCCTGGTTCCGACTGAGACATTCAGCACAGGGGAAACGCAACCGTTACAGCCTTCAGAATTCTGGTCACTAACTACTAATATAGGATCGTTGGGTGGGTTTTGTAACTCGCTCGATTCGAGTCGTACCTCCACGCCTTTCTCGTATTCAGTCGGAGATTAGTCTGAGGAAAATTTTGCGTCTATAGATTACTTGGCGGTTGCCAGTTAAGCCTCCCCCACTATTCGAATTGGTCTTGCCTCACTGCGGCCGTATCTCTGTATGCTGACCTACTTAGAGGTGGTGGACTTAATCTTAACTGAAGTGATTGAGGTCTAATATTCCCTTGCGCCATATTGACCAGAACTTGCGTGGATCCACGCAGATTCTCATACTCTTGATCAGCATCTGATACTCGTTTCGTTGCTGAATCTTCCTGCGTTTTTTTCTCAGCGAATTTACATAATGGTACCACTCTGACGATATATTTCCAGCATCATCCTCGGACATGTTGTTAGATCGATTAATTATTCGTGAAGGTCTATCATCCAAAACTCTTCCTGTGTTTGGTAGATTTACGCAGAGTACAGGTGTTGCTTCTTCGATCTTTGCTTCTTTCTGTGGCAGTGCGCCCTCAAATTGTCTCCAGTAAGTTGTTCGTTATTCATGTGTTATGTCTGTATTATCCTGTATTGACCTGGGTTAAGTCGTTGCCCGTGCATTAGTTGAGCTATCCGTTAGCGGGCTAGGAGTAGCTCGATCCGCTTCAGGATTCTGAAGAGTGGCTGCATTGATACCTTCGTCATTCGGCTCTATACGAACTGGTCTTGCGATTACGCAGCGCCAAATAGTACGGTTTCATTTGGAGCTGGGATAAGTGTGCTTGAGTCGGGTGAGCAGTTGGTAGGTTTGGGCATATACTAACCCAATTTACTCATGTCGACTCGCATAGTTGAGTAAAGATAAGGATAAAGTAAAAGTTACATGCGTATGACTGCTTATCGCCAATAGCCTATGTTGTTCAAGCCTACTAGTACTTGGCTATCGATACACGTGACTATATGCATTGCAAACAAGCCCATGATTTTTTATTTATTCGTTGGAGTCGTCGTAGTTATGGTCGTGGTCTTCCGGTACGCTGAAATCGTGGATACTATAATCTACATTTCAGCTTCATCCATCACAACGAGTGTTAGGTCGGCCTCTGACATAACGACGTTCTGTGATTCGACATAAGAATTATTATTCTGGAGATTACGTTTTTATATGCTACAAGGGTTAAAAGAAAACTCTAGATACAGATCTGTTCTATGGTCTATCCTCCTGGAAATCTTAGTAAGTATACAAAAAAAAATATTGTCGCTATAAAAATTCCATTGTAAAATTTTTGCCACCGTAACAAAGCGAGAAAAAGGAATCATTGATAAATTTTTCTTGTCCAATGGGACGCCAGACGTCGCAAAAAAGATTTAATTTATTGTTGGAGGGGACCACACTTGTACCAAACGCAAATTGTAAATCTATAACAAAAAGACCAAAAAAAATTTTGCACCTAACGGATAATAAATAAAAGAAATGAACAATAAAAAAATCTACTGCAAATTGCGGGAAACCCCAAGTTTAAAAAAAAATAATCACTGACAAATATAATAAACAAATGCAAAAAAATCAATTTTGCCAAAGTGTAAATCAAAAATTTTATTTACATTTTAAAACCTACATTTTTAATTAAAAGTTTTACATCTTGCAAACATAAAAAAAAAATTCGCTGTATGAAAAAAAAATAAATGTCACTCAATCTTATGGGAAACTACTCAACTCCAATGTTAATAACAAAAGTAATAATATTCGCTTAATCTACAGTGTTCTAATCACACAACTCAATCGAATCTTCTTGCTCTACTTTCGACCGACAATTTATTCTAATTATTTATTTAACAGTGCCCCACCTTGGGTGTCATTTATAACTTGGCAAAACCTAGCATCAGAGAATATCTCGTTAGGTCCTTCGTGCACAAGGCACAAGATCGTCTACGAAAATTTATAATAATTCTAGTTAAGCAACAGGTAGACCGTACGGCTGCTTAGCGGTAAGCACGAATATGCAAGAGAGAGAACCGCTAGATACAACCCCGCGGAGTCACGATTGGATGTTAAATAATATATTAATAATTTCAATAAATTAAGTAACCTGCAAGAAATACTTAGAATGAGATGTCGGTGGGAAGAAAGGATAAGATCAATAAAACTCTTTATTTAACAACAACAACAATACTCTTGTATTTCACTTAATCCCTCCCTCCAACGTGATGGCTTTCTCGCCTCCCAGGCAGTATAGGCACGCAGCGCCGACGATTCTCCTCAACTCTCTCTCTCTCTCTCTCTCTCTCTCTCTCTCTCTCTCTCTCTCTCTCTCTCTCTCTCTCTCTCTCTCTCTATTTCCCTTGTCTCGGTGCGCGGGCACCTACCCGACGCGTATGTATACTGGGCGCTCGCCCGAGCGGCCGACTCAACGCCGAGCTTAGCCGAGCCACGGCCTGCTTCCCCCTTCTCTCTCTCTCTAGGCTCTCTCTTTAGGTGATTGAATGGACATTCTCCATATCGCCTCTCTGGTTAGCGAGAGTTTCTAATATTTTTTGTATTCCCCGTGAGTGAAACTTGTTTTCAGACAATCCAGGCTCCAGCTAGCTTTACTTCTGCGAGTATTTTTGGCACAGCTAGCATTTATTTGAGCCAGGGAGTCCTGTTTTTGTCTGCATCGGTTTGTGAGCTATTTATAGGGCAGATCACAGATAGTAAAGGATGATGGTGGACCAGTCTCTGATCCTGTTGAAACATTTACTGGCGTTGCGTAAGGGAGCGTACTTGGACCACTACTCTTCTCGATATTCATCAATGATCTCCCTCACTCCCTTCGAGCTGCTAGACATGGCATCTACGCTCATGACACACGCATCTATATTTACTGCTTGCCTGACGAATTGCATGATCATATTCATATACTGGCGGATGAAGCGTCTCGTGTGGCAGAATGGGTGCGTGCAAATATGATAATGCTGAACCCCGCCAAGACTAAAATGATGATCCTAGGTAGCCAGCCATATATTGCTAGACTGGATTTTGTTTCTCTTCCAGCGATTTAAATAGATGGTGTCAGAATAGAGTACTCTAGTCATGTGAAGGATTTGGGAGTTCAGCCGACTTCTACTCTAAACTGGACTCGTCACGTTAACCAAATTGCAAGTCGGGTTAATGGAGCATTATACTCTTTGCGGTTTCACTGGCACTCACTCTCTCGAAACTTTAGACAAAGGCTTGTTGAGTCACTAATTTTTTCGCATTTAGACTATGTATGCGTGGTGTATAATGACATAACGAACGAGCTAAACCTTAAACTTCACCGCCTTCTAAATCAGTGTGTTCGTTTTGTTCACGACTTCATTCCCTGGCGTGCTGCTGTGACACCTTATAGACTCTCACTGGGCTGGATGACCGTGGATAATTGTTGTACACACTTTGTTGCTTCTCTCGCTCATACAGTCATCATATAAGGTCAACCTGCTTATCTAGCTGGTCTGTTTCGGCTGAATTCCGATGCTACGAACAGACGGTTGATAGCGCGGCTTCCACTAGCGCCCCTAATCATCCCCTTAGTTCGAATGTGTGCAGCAGAGGGCTCTTTTCACTACACAGCATCCAGGCTTCTCAATTTTTTAAGTGGTCATCAAATTTTGTTTAGTAAAGCCTTTCTATCTATTTTCAAGTCTAGAATGCGGGAATTCTTAATCCGGGATGAAATTGGGCAATGGTGTTTGAGAGTGGAGAGTTATCTGAACCTTGTCCATAATCCGCTTCCACAAAATAGTGCATCTTATAAAATGCTGGAGGAGCTAATAGCAAACTCTGCTTCTTAGTACAGTGTCTCTTTAACTGTGACAATGGAAGTTAATCTTATCTAGTTTGTAATAACTACAAATCTACAACTAGTCACATTATACTGCTCCAGAAAAGGCCCTGCGCTGATGATGATATTTACCTTTGTTATTTACATATGTATTTTTAGTAATAAAGAAGCAGTTTGTTGTAAATCTTGCTCGGACAATGTAAAAAGCGCTACTTCCATTTTGTAAACTCTTGCGAGCGCCTTGATCATCAACCACCTCACCATACTGATTATCAACAAGATATGCGCACTTCTTATCTAATTGTAACGCAACTATTGTATAATGATATTCTCTACCTTATTATTCTAATATTTTTAAATAGTTTTAATATAATTATATTTACTATTGTATTTACCTACAGGGCTGCATAGGGTTATACCCAGTAGCCTTTAATAATAAAATTAATCTAATCTATTCTAATCTCTCTCTCTCTCTCTCTCTCTCTTTCTTTCTCTCTCTCTCTCTCCCCGCTTCTAGTCTCACGTGAGTACGCTTGCCGCCTATTTTTCACGCTCCCGCTTCTTAACTGCTTTTTTGCCGTCCTCTGTCTCCGGGCACTTTTGCTTACAGTTTGTTGCCCGCTCCTTAATGTAACCTTCAAGCTGAGATATCATTCTGCTGGAGGCTGCATTTTGCTACACTTTTATCACTCTTTGAAATCCCTCCTCTGCAACATAACCTGCAAACTACCTGGCATCGCTCTCTCCTGCTTGGCCTTTTCGAACACTTGGACAGCCACGTGGAGACATCTTACGAGACAACGGAACATCATCATAGCACGGTCTGTTACAGGTCGGTGCGCTCTTTCTCTACTCTCACTACTAGAACCATCTGTTGACGAGCCCAACAAGCTCATTAGCTTTGCCGGTAACTCTACATCATAGGGTAACCCCCGTGTACTCCACATTATCGACTGCCAGTAAGTTACCGGAAAAAATGAGTATCAGTGGAGAGAAGTGTATGGAAGCCTTTACTACCATCTACAACCAATCTCCTGCTCGCCCAGCAGTTACTGCAGCATCAGCACCGCCCACCATCATGTAGTGCACATTGCAGAATATTCTTGCTACACTGGGGGACATCCGTCCTAAGCAGGATGAAGCGGTGGCGGCGCAGCAAGACACCTCAGAGAGGATCTCTACGTGAGGGACGGGAGGATTTTCATCCGTGCTGCTGAGGACGGAGGAAAGGCCACTATCATCTAAAATCTGTTCGCATCATACCACCCTCACCACCTTCATCACCCATATCATCATTGCCTACATCTTCAACCATTTCTAAGGTAACTCTGTCCGAGGGTTTAAGGGCCTGTCACTTCAATGCTAACTCCCTCACGGGCCACATTGACACACTACACACATGCACAACTACTCCACGAAGATAATCATGGGTGACTTCAATGCAGACCAACTCTCCAGATTTGAAGATACCAAGTTCATCAAGGCTTTCATCGAGGAGAACTCCCTTCAGTCGGTTCCCTACGATGCTACACATCATAAACCGGATTCAGACACCTGGCTTGACCTCTGCTTAATCGACGAGCAGACATGACCTTATTACGGCCACTCTGAACGTACAGATACCACGCTACGAACCCAAAACGTTTACTTACCGAAACTATAAAGGAATCTGTATCGAGAGACTAAGGGTTTATCTCGGCGCTTGTGACTGGTCATCACTCGATACTTCATTACTTGACACTTGCATCACCACTCTCAACACCAACTTGACTAACGCCATTAATCATCTCGCCCCATTACGTACAGTGACTACTGGACCAAAATGTCACCCGTGGTTTACCACGGCTCTTCGTGACCTCTTAAAAGAACGGGACAGACTCTACAGACGGTTTCGCAGATTAAGTCTCCCGCTGGATCTGTATTTTTATAGACAAGCGAGAGACAATGCTCATAGAAAAGTAGTGATGCCAGGCTGAATTACTATCACTCACGCCTGTCCTCCCTGACTGATGTCGGCGAGATCTGGAGAGAGCTTGAGAGACTTGGAATTACCACCTCAAAAGAAAAACCACCCTCTCGTTTCTCCACTGAAGACCTCAACGCGCACTTCAGCGGGATCTCCAACGATCTGCTGGCTCCAGCCGTACAGGAATATCTGCACACCCCGGAGTTTTCTATAATTGATAAAAATTCATAATTTTATTTTATAATTTAGGAGCCTTGTAAAATTCCATGAGAGAATCTTGGGAGTTTGGTGCCTTGGAAAATCTTCGTAAAATCTCACATGATTATTCCGTGTTTTCAATAATCACTGCTACTTAGTTATTGTTTTAGACACAAAAAGTAGAGTAACTTTAATATTTTTAACGTAAACTGGAAACTGAGCCACGAAATTGGCATAAATGTGCGATGCGTTATACAAGGTACGGTTTTAAAATACTTTTTAAAAATGAATAATAATTTTTTGCATATGTATGCTAAAGTTCACGCATAAAAACAGTTTTTTACAAATATCTCAAAAAAAAAAAAAACAATAGCTGAATGAATCCAACGCTGAAAATTATAGAATGGTAGAAGCTACAAAACAGCACTACTTTCAGTTTTAATGGTAGCAACCCCTATTATTTCTTAAAAAAAAAAGTTTTTTCAATCTATTTTCGGCCATCAAAGTAGCAGTAAATTTTTTATTGACTTAAAACTATGTTGAGTGACGTTTTGTCACTTACATAAAATACTTCTGTAAGTTCTTCACACGCGCACAGCTATACAGCTGTAGGAGAGACTCAACTTACTGAATCACTCCTGATTGTCACTGCTTTTTATTTCTCTCTCTTTTTTTAAAAACAATAAAATGAAGATCTCTATTACCTTGTCGTTGATAGAAAAATATTGTGTTTGGAGATAGTTAGCCTCAATTATATTTTGCTCATTATTTCTGAAACATTTTGAAATTCGAATTTATTATTGAGCACTGATATGATATACTACATTTCTATCCCCACGTATTATAATATATTTATAAGAAAATTTTGCTTCCTCCTAGAGGAAGCTTTGTAATAGTGTTTTTTGTAAATGTCCGCATAGATGTGTGTGTGTGTGTGTATGTATTGCGACGGGGTAGTCGTCGGCACCGAAGGGAAAGTAGAGTAATTAATTAATAACAAACTAAAGTCTGTTGTGATTTGTAGAAGGAGTGAGAGAGGAAGAGACGGGATTTATTCGGTGCCGACGCACCAGCACGCCGTAGAGGTCAACAGACACACACACACAGACGTAGTAGCAGCTAACAGTCGCACATACATATGCCGCAGCAACCAGCACAGCACGAATATTCGCCATGGCGAGAAGCGGGAGAGAGCCGTGAAGAGAGGGGAGCCGCGCTGAAGTCGACACGGCCGAACAGCGGTGATCGCGCTAAAATATTGTATGAGAGTGAGAGAGATTGAATGAGAACCGCTGCAATTGTAAGGTTGTGTGAGTGGAATATAATAGCTGCCAAGTGGAGGCGCATGTAATCGTCGGGTGCGACGAAGCCTCAAGCCAACTTTACAGTGAGCCGTGCTGTAAGATTTACGATTGTTAACTACGCCGATAAATTGAATATAGATGTAGGAGTAGAATAGAATGATGATTATATTATAATACTGTCTGATATGTGAATTAGAGAGAATTATATTTTTGTATTTTGCGCCCAAATATAAATTGTAGCCGCGCATGCGTCAGTCGTGTGTCAGATATGATTGGTCGGATTGCGTCGCGAGTTACAGTATTAATTAGAGCCGTGAGATAGAGAGAGACGGAGCGAGCGAACAGGACTTCGCAGTAGACATTTTGACGAGCGTTCGCTCACTTGTATTTCGACGGTTAAGCCAGCAACATAGTCAGCATCCTTCGAGATTATTCACAGCATCGTGGTACAGTTTTCACGAGCACGAATTTTCAGAGTACAAGACATCGCAGAATGGGAGGAGGGAATTTATCAATATTGTATAGCCACGTCGAGTAAACATTAGTTCCGAGATATTGTAATCGTCGAGACGCGCGAGTTGTGTGAGTTGAGAGAAAAAAGTGCCTAATTGTTGTGCACGTGCCGTCGAAGCATTTATAAATACGGCCGGAGTGCGTGATTTCTGTTAAAAATTACTTGTAAAGTTGTGACCACATTAATTCAGATTAATAAAGTTGTATAAGCGGAAGTGGTGTCGTTTCTTTTGTTGTAAGCTTTATATAACAAAACTCCATCAGTGAGTTGAAGTCTCAATAAGCCGGGTCGATAGTATATATATATTTTGTTCGAGGCGCCTAAGAAATTCGGCCTTAAACAATAAAACGAAGCTTGTACCGCTATAAGAGTAAACACCATTATTCTCGGGTTCTTCGCTAAATACCACGTCACAGTATACCTTGATATTTCTGAAAGTACTCAGTCAATATCAATCCAATTTGACATGCATATCTATTTTTCGATTCTGAATTCGGGAAAAACATTTATTTTTCAATTTTTTCCATTACTTTTTTAATGGCCATTTTTCGATTTTCGAAAAACGTTATTTTCCTTTTTTTCAATCATTTCATTGTTACAAACAATTCAGCTAAAATGCATTTAAAAGATAATAAAATGACCTATCTTTAAAATTTATATCTCTGAAACTAAACATCATAACCTCACGAAAAAAAATATGTTGATGGGTTACGTGTCAAACTATATTGCATTAAAATTTCAAGTGATTTGATTACTTATTTTTTCAGTAATAAATCGAAAACTGATGAAAATGAGTTTTTTTTGAGTCTCGATTACGGGCGTAGAAAGGCCTTATTGCACTTGAAATTTTGGGATAAGATAGATCTTTTGATTACTTCGGCTACGTTCTTTTCGCAGCTTATGAAAACGATTAATTGAAAAAATATTAAAATACAAATTCTTTGTCTCTCACCCTGTATACCCTGTATAACTGAAAGTTATTATTTTTGTTAAACCTTATAACTCGCTAATGAAAACTCAGAATGTTTTGACACAATTTATGGGTTTATGACATTATGAGGTCTATTTGTGATATTAATTGCAATTTATTTTATAAAGAAGATCCGGAGAAAATGGAATGCATTATTAAGTTAATATACATGAACGATACATACGAACAAGAAACAATTGATTTGTTTGGAGGAAGCTACGTGCCAATGAACTGGCAGCGGCATTTTTTTAAATTATCTCTTTGGGATACGTAAAAATGAAGATTAGTATTGAAAACTAAATTTATCTATACAATTAATTGTAAATTAAAATTGTATGCGTAATTAAAATTTACTTGTTCACGCTTTCAAAAAGCAAAATTAATCAGAGTAAAAAAAATTGAAGTTTAATTATAATTTGTTTCCATACAAATATCATTATAAATCCAATAGCAGCTAAATTATAAATGTTTTTATGTTTTTGATCTCATAGAGCATCTGAACATTTAAAAAATTCGGTTTAAAAAAATTATTTAGAATATTGTGTACAAACATATAGTTTTATCTAACTGTTATCACAATAAATTTTTGATCCAGTGTGCGTAAAATGTGATGTTACATAAGTAGTAGGGGCTGCACTGAGACTGCGCCACACAGGTCCCACGCCACCAAATACCGACCGATGGTAACTTATATTAACAGATCCCTGTTTTACCGACCGTGTATCTGTTATCGATTGAGAATTTACCGCAGGCCCCACATGTTACCGGTAGTAGTAGGGGCTGAGCTGATACTGTGCCAGGCGGGTCCCGCGCCACCAAATACCGACCTAAGGTAACTAGTATTAGCTGATTCCTGTTTTACCGACCGGATCCCACATGTCTCCGGCCCCATGCCCCATGCATTACGGACATAGGATTATTGAGGCCCACGCAGCCTCCTACATTACCGACAGAGGATTATTCTTCGAACATTTTTTTATCGATTTATATATTCAAGGATCTTACGACCTGACCTCTAGCGGCTGAAATTCCGCAGATTCGCGATTGGTTATGGCTGACCCACAGAATACCGCATATTACTATATATAGGTTACACTTCTGTGGGTGAGATCGCAATAGGATGATAGAGGAATAGATGGAAGGAATAAAGGTTAGGATTAATAATTAAAAAATAACATATGATTTTTTATTGTTTTTCTTTATTCAAAATGATAAGTACATAAAACATTATTTGTAAAGACATGATAAAATATTTCAGAACTTCTTATAACCTTGATGTTCTGGTATGGACTTGGTGTTAGTGGAATATTTCTCAAAAGAATTAGGAGTAGAACAAGGTTCTCCACGATACGTATTACATTGTTTATCATCTTGCACTCTTCTAGCGCTTTTCTCCTCCTTGAGAGGAGTGTACGAAGGGCTATATCGATTCATTTTTGAGATCTATCTTGACTGATGATATAACAGTACTGACTAATTAATTGTTAACACAAGCTTTATATAGTTTTAAACGAGTATCTTAAGATCACAGTTTATAGGATTATACTTAACAATGCGATCATATAAAATTAGACAATACGCAGTTGTATTTGCAGGCATTTTATTCTTACATTCAAATTCAAGGCGTACATCGACAGCTGCTTGTTTAAGAGACTCCTTTGTTTTGAACAATCTATGAATATGAGTGGTGCATGTTGAATAAATTCTTGTTTACTCAAAAGAGGATCTATTATAATTCGATCAGAATAATATACATTTTGGAAATTTGCATACATATCATAGAGTATGGCAAACTGATTGTTTGCAATATCAAGATTGAGATTACCGTACGGGTAACTCTGAGAGTTGAGGAAAAGTTTTACATTACTAATATCGCAGTGATCAAAATAACTAGCATTTTTTCTTCGTACTCCTTTCCTCGCTGTTTGAAAACCTAGAATGATAAAACGTGGCTTTTCCAATTGATTCGATATTTTCACTGTCCATACCTGTTGTGTGGTTGTTGGAAGTACTGGATACTCATACAATTCCCATGAATGAAAACTCATAGCAATAGACACATCTTTTTGTATGTAATTAAATAGTTGTATTTTTCGTCGATCTGATAGGACGAGGTAGGGCATAAGCCATTCTATACGAGTAATTTCAATTTTAAAGTCTTCGTATGTAGGTCTTGCATCTACCATTATGGGCTCTTGTAAAACCGCGTTCAAATCATTTCTCGATCTTGTCAGAATCAGTTCATGCTTAACGTTTACAACGATTTTTTGATAATCCTCAGTTGTTGCAGCAACATTTTTGCAACGATCAATTTCTATAGCATTCATCTCGTATCGAATTTCCTCAAAGAGATGACTAATAGCATTGTTTACGAAATTTTTTCACAAATGTGTAGAGAACTTCTGGATGGTAGCACACACAAATCTTGATGCTGAATAGCTATTCGAATTTCATCACTATTGTTGAATGTAAGTGCGGTGTAGGGTTGATGTGCATGAACCTCATAATGTGAGACAGATTCATCTAAGATGACTGGAGATTGTACGTTAAGAACTGCCTCCATCTTGGCAGCAGCAGCAGATAAATGTACAAGTTATTTTTTCTGTATTTTTCTCACTCATTGACCTATTTTTCTCCACCACGCTTTACTGTGAGACCGAGACTTTGAAGAAATTGACTGTTCCGATGTGTTAAACGTTTGATCGCTCGTTGCGGACTGACTGTCTGATGACATACTGAGCTCTTATTATAGCTTTTGTCAGCATTAAAAACAATACCCATTTCAAGTGCTTTTCAGATGCAAACGAATTGTAATAATTTCACCTCGAAGATTGATCAATTCACCATCTTGATGAACTAGACGCAGTTGTAAATGATCAATCACTTTCACAGATATCGGTAAGTATATTATTTGTTTAGGAACCTCGATTATCTTGTAACCTGGTGAAACTGCTGGGAAAAATTCATGTATTGTATGAACTTTTTGTTGATTTATGTATGCTCCTGCTGTAATATTACACTCGACTCGTAGAGCGTTCACTTTGAGAATAGCTACTGGTAAATTAGAGTCATGACTTATATAGGGTTTCAAGACTCTTGGAGTGAATCCCAGTAGACGAGCAATCCAGTCACTTGGATGAAAATTGATTTCATGTCTGCACTGAATAATGATACGCAATGTATTATTATTTGGCTTGATACTAACTTTTATACCTCGCGTATCGAGGATGCTTTGCCAAGTTTGTTCGATATCCTCAATCTCATAACTATCTGTAGGAAGTTCAATTATTTCTTGTCCAACGTAAAACTTATTGCAGTTTACATCGACGTTTGGTATGGAATTGAAAGTTAGCAACTCAACAAGTTTAACGCTATACTGTTTATTCAGATCCAGCTCTATAGGAGGAAAATAGTGTGTCTCAAGGTTTGAGGAGGTGCCGGAAAGGCTAAGAGTCATCGACTCAACAACCATCTTGAGTAGACTAATTCAAATCACTCGTGTAGATTTCTTTTTATACAGACAGAACTGTTCCTTACGATTAAGTTGATTGTAGAGAAATTTGAGACAGAGATGACCACAGATAAAAGTTGAAAATTCCTGATACCTCCAATAATTGTACTTGACTTGAGATACTTTCCAGTAATTCATAAGATCTTGAGGTGGTTGTAAATCACCAAAACTATCAAAGTATGTAACTTCATTACCATTCTTTCGATAAGCTACCCAGTGCGTGCCATATTCACTCGCATCATCCAGATTTATGATTGCCAATTCTTTAGCTCGACAACCATTTGAAGGTAGGGCATTTCGCATAAAAACTCGACGAAAATTTGTTATTTTCATCAATTTTGCATACTTGAGTAGATCATAGTCGGTGAGTGCACGTTTTGGCAATCTTATTTCATCGAAGTTTTTTTCTCCACATTGTTTTTTTTTGTTTTGTTTAAGAAAGATACCGAAACCTTTATAATGAGGTTTCAGAAACAGTCCCTTACCAAGTGTCAGCATTTCAATTTTTTCATTGTGTCTTTTTTGTTCTTCCATTTACTTCTTAGCAGTGTTTGCCCTATTTATTGCATTTGCGATTCCTGCAGCTCCTCCTGCAAGTGAGCCGATTTCACTAAGACCAGCAAAAAGTGGAATGAGTGCTGGAAGAAAGCCACCTACTTTGCTGGGAACAGGCAATATGCGTGGAACACTAACTTTACTTTTCCCACCAAGTTTTTTCACATGCTCACGAGCAGTTTTTAGCGCTGATCTAATCATAGAGCGAGTGTCTTTGCCAGGAATAATATAATTTTCTGCTGACTTGATCAATCTTTTTAGTGTAATTTTTTTCTTAGGTTTGAGAGATCTACCTCCTACTCCAACACCCATACCGAGCTTCGATTTTAAATTCATAGTATTTGCTATGGCAAAAGCTGTTGCTCTCTCTTTCAAACCAGCGTCTCTAGATTTTACTCTTTTCAACGTCTTCTCTGCTATAATTTTATCAGCTGTGTTTCTCTCTTGAATGTTGTCAGGATTTTTCGAGTAGGCAATATCGTGTTCCTTGCAAGCAGCGTCCAAAGGATTGATTCCCAGATCTCCACGAGCTAGGCGTTTAGCAAGTTTAGTACCTGGACCACAGTACTGATAACCAGGCACATGAAGTTCAATGGGTAATTTGTTGATTAATTTATTCACCAAATCTGAACCTCTTTTTTTCTACATGATGCTAGCTCTTAGCGAGCTCATGCTAGACTAACTGAGAAAAACTATAAATGCTCACATTCATAGTAGCTCGGCTCAGTCGTCATATGAAATAGAAGCATAATGGATCTTAAGAAGCAGTCAGCAAAATTGCTAGTGATTATTTTTGATCTTTTGACGCAGCAGAAAAAACAGCAAAATCGTCACGGAAAATTATTACCCAGCAGTATAAGAGCAGTATTTTGCGATCCATCCAATTGTGGCAAAACGAACGCTCTCCGATCTCTAATCATTCATCCGAATGGTCTGACATTTGAAAATATTTACGTATACTCAAAATCTCTAAATCAACCAAAATATAAATTTTTGGAACAACTTGTTGAGCCATTGGAAGGAATCAAGTACTTACCCTTTAGTGAACACGATCTTGTCGTTTCACCCGACGAAGCTCAACCAAATTCAATTTTTGTCTTTGATGATATTGTTTGTGAAAAGCAGGATAATGTCAAAGCTTTTTACTGCATGGGTAGGCATAAAAGTATAGATTGCTTTTATTTGTGTCAATGGTATGCACAAGTACCGAAACACTTGGTGCGTGACAACGTCAATTTATTGGTAATTTTTCGACAAGATGATATGAATTTAAAACATGTTTACAACGATCATGTAAATACAGATATGACATATAAACGTTTCAAAGATATTTGTTCAATATGCTGGAATGATGGCAATCATAGTTTTCTCGTCATAGACAAAGATCGTCATATCAATGATGGTCGCTACAGAAAAGGCTTTGATCAGTTTGTAATAAATATACAGAATACTGAAGCAATTTAGCATTCAGTTGTGAGACTTTCAACTATCAAGATTTTAATAAAGAAACTGCAGTCCTACGTGAAGTTGAGAAAGCTCCAACCCTGTGAAAAGAAAGTATGATTTATTAAAATTGAATAAATTAGAAGCGGAAAAAAGTTTGAACGACTCGTTCAAACCGATTGTGAAACCTTTAGAAAAGCTCATCAGTGTAAGTGAAAGAAGTTTACCACTGACAGTAGTTAAAAAAGAAAAAAGAAAAAAGAGAAAATTGGATTGGATTAGAAAAAAAGAGGATGGCAACGAAGACGACGATGACGATGGCGACGATGGTGATGATGATGACGATATCAGAGAATCAGCTTTTGAATCAGCTGTAGGTGATTCAGATATTTCAGATCAAGAAGATACCATTATTAAAGATGATACTGATGATTTCGAAAAAAGTGATAGTGTTGATGAAAATGTTCAATTGTTGCTAAATGGGAAAGTACAAACCTTAGATACAATATATGGAGTGCGAAAAATGCGTAACGATTCACTAATGATTGGAAATACTCCTATAAGTTTTAAAAAAGATAAAATCATCATCGGTGAGAAAGAGTACGAAAAAGCTTCAGGTCTAGTGGAATTATTGTTCAAGAAATATCCTGATGCTTTAATCACTGATGATGATAAAAAAAAAAATATTCTACGATTGTAAAGGCTACAAGTGCACACAAAAAATACTATGATCCTGTGGGGGATGTTCGTGAAAATACAAGTAAGAAATATACCGATTTCTTGAGTAAAATTCTCAAGATTCCACAAAGTAAAAGTGGTAAGGGGCTCATGTCATATAAGATTGCTCATAAAAATACTCATATAGATTACATTTATTGGGATGACCCAAACGAGCTTGTAGATCGTTTAAGATTACTTTTAGCCGAAACAACTGCTGGCAATAATAACCACATAAACGAAATACAATCAATCATTGAGAAGCTACGTGAAGCTAAAATTATTGATTCAGTAGCAAAATGAGCATCGACGTGTTTGGACGTAGATTGGCCCACGCAGACGTATCTCGAGAACCACTTGGACTAGGATTCAAGCTGACCACTGAAGGAAATTTTGATTTAGAAAATCGAAAACTGTGTAATGTAGGTAGCGCTACAGAGCAAGATGATGCTATGAATTTAAAGTCTGTGAAAAATATGATTAAACAAAAAGCAGAAAAAATTGTTCAAGATTTCCAAGTAATAGAGAATGTGTTAAATAATAAAGTTGTAAACATTGAGTCTGAGCTTTCTAGGATAAATAATACGCTATCCCATTTACAAGAGAAATTAAAAATCTTAAATTCTGCAATAAATCAGTATGAAAGCGGGACTAGTGGAGGAACTTCATAAACCTGCTAGACGAAATTATCCACGTCGCTCTTTTCTTGTCAAAGACATAGATGAAACTTGGCAGGCAGATTTTGTTGAAATGATTCCATATGCTAAGCAAAATAAACGTTTCAAGTGCCTACAAGTACATACATATGTGTCTTCGAGAGATCTAGATCTGTAAGTCCAATATAAATTGGTTTATTTATCAATACATCAGTCTTATTCATTTGTATAGCAACTAGATTATCATTAAATATTGAACTGCTGTGAAAGTATGGACTTGAAATTTGAGCTTCAACACCATATCGTCCATCATATTTACTCATAAGCTTGACTGAGACACGCTTTCTAACATTTTCCATAGTTTTACCAAACACTGCGTTGTTCATTGGTTTGAACAAAATTTTTTCAAACTCATTTTTTGCAGAAGCTCTTAGACTGCTATTTAAATCAATGTATGATTTAAGCCATGGTGATTGTTTAAATTTCAGAACTTTATGAATTTTTAAAAGTTCTAAACCCTGTGAAAGAGCTTGTTTTAGAGCAATGTAATGAATAACGTAATTTTTTTTCGAATGAAGAGTAGCCAAAAGTTTTTCTTGCTTAGATCCTGGAGGTTTTGCATGCTCAGGACAGAACGCTAAATCGTTATGACTATCATGCAACTGGCTTGGATAATCTATATCAACTTCTAAAATGTAGCCATATGGATCATCAGGTGCTGTGGTAAATAAGTCGAAATCATTAAAATCGTCAAGCCATTCAAACTCGTCGTATGGAAGATATTGCGAAAGGCTATGTCCGTATAAATTATTTGCATCTAAATAAATCAAGTACTGATTTTCTTTATCTTTATCATATTTATCGAGCATATATTTATGATTTGCTGTTGCATAACGCTTTGAACATTGGCTTAGACCACCTCGGATTCCACGCTCAATGAAAAGTACCATATCGATATCTGTTAAAAGTTTTAATTGTACACCCGTATGTTTGAGCATTGCATCCCAGGAGAAGCCTGGTGTAGTGTAATAGTGAGCAGGATCGAGACTGTAAACACTCATGCTCTGGTCTCGAAAATTTTCGAAAACGTCACCCCCAGTAGCAAGACATCAGTTTTCATGTAGAGGTCAGAATATTCACCAAGTGCTTTTATGTTAAACGTCTTCCATACATTTTGGGCATGCACATAATTTTTGTCAGATATATGTGAATTATTGAGAGTACTGAAAAAGTCCTCTTTTTCAGGTAACTTACACTCTTCTAGCTTTTGCCATGAACTTATATACTCATAAGGCAAAACACCTTTTCTCGTTAACAAATCAATTTGTTCTCTACTAAGATGACTACATTCTTTATTTACAATTTTATAATCCTGCAGATATGATGCTAACCTATCAACTTTGCTATTTTCAACATGTTTCATTCGAAATATACTTTTCCTTTGTGAAAGGTAGTAAATCAATTTGTCCTGGAAAATGATTTGTTACATCAGATATGATAAAATGTGCATCATAACCACTCAAATTATGAAACACGACTGGTACTATTTTTGAATCTTGATAGTTTAAATTACAGCTAACATGTGCAGGTCCTCGATATTTTCCGGTAAGATGACAGTGATCATGCACCTTGACATCATCATTTAAAGTTTTTTTACATATATGACAAGTATTTGAATTATAATAATGCTTTATTTCAGCTTGAGATAAAACTGGCATAGGTAGAGGATTTTCATGTAAAGCAGTTATCTGTTTTTCAATATTTTTTAACTGCTCAGCAAACCATCTTGAAGCTTCAAGCCCTCTATAAAATTCATATCTCGATAACGAGTCGTCAAAGCTGCATTTAAGGTAACCTATGCTATAAATAAAGTAACCTATGCTATAAATTTCATGACTTTGTACTAATTGAGTGTTAATTTTTTCATCATATTTCATTGGTTTAAGCAGACACTCACAGTCTGTATAGATTATAAAAGGCAACTTTTCATTATAGCGATGATTTTTAAATACTATGACATCATTATTTTCATTAGGTAGACGAATTCTACAATTACTTAATGTTTTGCAATGTTCTTCATGCCTTGTCAAATTATCTTCTGTGTAGAAAAAATTCAGACATCTGTCACACGTGTAGTTTTCTTCTTTTTTTACTCAAATCATTATTAATTAATCGTGATAGATTCTTTATGTACACATAATGTGATTTAAACTCATCAATTTCATTACTATGACTTGTAAGTAGCAGAAGATTTATATGATTACTCTTTTTATCCGACGTCAAATAGAGAGGTGAAATACTTGTATTATCTAATCCAAAAACATTGACTGAGAGTTCAGTGTTTTGTCTCTCGAATCGTGGAATATTTTTCAAGGATACTGGTAACTCGATTCCTTGCATATTTAAATTATTCTCATATTGAATGTAATTGCTCAACCTGTTAGGATGATTTTTACGTTCTACAGGGTATAATGCAGATAAAATTGCCCATATAAAGCATTTATCATCATAATTTTTAACATTGATACATGCTTTTCTTTTCTCTATAAATGTTGGTAACGGTATATAAGAATTACCAGTACGTATTGGATTGAATTTGTTTATATTTATCTGAATATTTTCGATAGAATTTAGAGACCAACCAGAGTCACGTTCCTGAAACTCTTCAATAACTGCGAGTAGAGGTTCAGTAACATTAGAGTTGAACCATTTGTTTAACGATGTTGCGGATAATATTTCATGGTTTTGTGTATTGAAATATTTACTCTCAATACATTCTTCTTCTTCTTCTTCATCATTATTCTTTACACATGTATTTTTCAATTTACACGATAAAACAGTGTTAATCTTGAGAGCTTTGACATTCGTGCGCAATATACTTTTTATTTTTCGTGAAAATAATACTGCTGAATCCTGTAGAAAAGAGTTTAAATCGATGTGTGTTAAATTTGCTATAGCAGCAGTCCTCATACGATTTTCAAAAGTGCTGTCCATATCAATCCAACGTAGACGATTGATGTATTTTTTTGTATTACTTATACTCCTCCACCACTTTTTTGTTGGCCATAACTTCAAGCCTTACTTTCATACATTCTATTTTCGCAATAGTGCATAAAATGCTTTGTTTTTGTTGAACAGAAAGTTTGCTTTTTCTTAAAATCTTTTGAAATGTCTTTATCGAAAGGAGAAACTGCTTTTTCTATCGAGTTATGATGGATAAATCAACTGCAGTAGTAGTAGAAAATAATAATTTCTCAACCTCTTCCAAGAATTTAACTTGCTGCAAGCATTCATCCATGATATCCTTCATTTTTAATGGTTGATATCTAATCAAAACAAATTTAAAAAATACGTTAATTTATACTACAATGATGTGTGCGTGAGAAAGGTTGCAGTGTGACTAGTGTGAGAGAGAGAGGGATATTTGTTTGAGAGAGATAGCTGCTGTGGCATCGCGAAACTTATAATAGTCAGACTTTATAAATGTATACAATCAAGCCAAATAATAATACATTGCGTTTTTCGAACAGGCTTATATATCATGAAAATTGAAAGAGTGGGGGAAGGGGGTTATTTTAATGTATATCAAGCACTTGTAACCCTTTGATGTACCGCAAGACTTTAGGGATCGAAAGGTTTGATATCCAAAGAAAAAGTCGATGCACATCTTTGATGAACTGCTAAGGGCTAGGCGGTGCGTGAGGAAAAGTTTCGGATAGCTAGTCCGAAGAAATCTTTGATGAACCGCATGCGCTTACGAGGATCATCGATAGCGCACAGGACCGTTGCGCTTTGATGTACCGCACGCGTGTTTTAGCTCTGCTGAGGTGTATAGGCGGTGAAAATCGGTGCACCCACGTCTGAGTGGAAGGGGTGCAAGTTTTAAGTGTATTTAAGCTGTGCTGCATCCCGTATTGGTACACATTTTCGAGCTTCCCACACAGTCGAGAAAGCAAGTGTAAGTATACTCTAATAAATGTATTTTATCATTACATTTTCATCAATAATATTAAGCATTGAATTTTTTCATAGAAAAATGGATTTGATTGTTGATACTCAGGACTTCAAGGGACAAAACGGCAACTTCATAATCAAGGAGTTGGCATACATTAATCCTAACGAGCCAGCAGCAGTGGCTCAACTAGCAACGTTTCAATCGCCGCACTCTTGGTACGACTTACCGCATGACCTCAAGTGTGACAATCTATGGCTGATATACTCGTTTCATGGATTGAATTGGAGCGACAGTGATCTTCCATACAACAAGTTGATTGAGTTTTGCTCCAAACTTCTAGACTTATCACCTACAAGGAACATCGTTGTTCGGGTAAAAGGTGCGCAGAAAAAGGAGTGGCTGCAGCCATATTTTCCAGATATCCGTAACATAGAAGATCTCAGCTGTCCATCCTTAAAGACACCAACATTTCGACCTCCGGTGGTGTGTACACATCACCTTCCTGACTGGAAGGAGAATTGTGCAGTTCAAAACGTCTACGCTATAAATAAGTGGCTCTGGACGGTACGCCAAGATATTCTCTGCTCGCTCCATTTGTGAGAGCATAACACATCGGATTCTGATTCAACGACATCGACATTAGACGTATAATTTATTATGTAAGTATGATATATTCTTATAACTAATACATAAATATAATAAACTTATATATATTTTTTCATTATTTTTACAGGATGGAGTTGCTAAACGCCGTGGCAAAAACTTCACCATTCCTGCCTAGGAAAAAAATTAAGGATTTGGAGATCAACAAAAAGTACAAGATAACAAAATGCAAGAAAATTTAGACCAAGTTCGGTGTAAAGATAGTGCTAGAGTTAGATGTAAGTTTCGACGTTTTCCTGCCCACCAAAGTGAACACTTTCCTCATGGAAAACGCCGTCGACGAGGAGAAGTTGAAGCGGGAGATAGAAACTAGAGATATCTATCTCCAACACCTCGGTAACAACATTATTGAATTTGTTTAATAACAATTTATCTCCATCGCGTATAATATTAAGGATTTTTTCTCAATCATTAGAGTGTGTATGCTAAATTCTCTTAAACTATGCATAGGGGTATTGAGCTTACTAAGATTAAGGATTTTTTGACTTGCTATATGTTATTATTTTGTATTATCATCTGCTAAAATATTCTAAGGATTTTTGATGTTCTTATTTGTAAACGCGTCTTATAATTATTTATTTATTAAGGGTTTCTCGATATCTTACTATCACCAAGTATTATACATTAAATTTACATAGAAGAAAATTATTGTAGAGGATTAGCTGACGTATTAAAATATTATTATTTGCTATATTACACTAACTTTAAGGATTTTTCAATGCAGTTGTACATAAGCGTATTTTACACTTTATTAATACTAATTGTTTATTGATGGTTTTCTCGATACAAAATTATGGATCGATGGTGCAGTTTCTAGTCGACAAGGTTGATATCAAGTAGACATTTATACACTCCGCGTTCTTATGTCACATCAACGTATAGGCTAAGTATATATATGTATGCACGATATTTCACAGTTCTTCTCTAGAATGTTAGCCGCTAATTTCACTGTTAATCATAAATATTGTATTTAAGGATTTTTACGTTTATACTTTAGTTATAAGAATTTATACTCATGTAATAAATAAAGATTTTTCAATGTGTTTTAGTTATAAGAATAATGCAATAAGAGTTTTTGTGTGTTTTTTTCAGTGACATATACTCATATAATAAATAAGGATTTAAAAAAAACGATTATTGTATTTATATTCCCACCCTAAAATCCCTCATCAATCGATAAAAAAAAATCCTTTATGTACCTGCTCGGTAATGCAGGAAGCTGAGCCGCAGCACTCGCACCTTCCTACTGCTAACCTTGTTCTGCTCCTACTACTAAAAGTGAACAGTGGAAAAATACTTTTAAGAAATATTCCACTAGCACCAAGTCCATGCCAGAACATCAAGGTTATAAGGAGTTCTGAAATATTTTATCATGTCTTTACAAATAATGTTTTATGTACTTATCTTTTTGAGTAAAGAAAAAAAATAAAAAATCATATGTTATTTTTTAATTATTAATCCTAACCTTTATTCCTTCCATCTATTCCTTCATCATCCTATTGGTATCTCACCCACAGAGGTGTAACCTATATATAGTTATGTGCGGTATTCTGTGGGTCAGCCATAGCCAATCGCGAATCTGCGGAATTTTAGCCGCTAGAGGTCAGATCGTGAGATCCTTGAATATATCAATCGATAAAAAAATGTTCGAAGAATAATCCTCTGTCGGTAATGTAGGATGCTGCGTGACGGTCCCAATATGTGAATCGATAAAAAAATGTTCGAAGAATAATCCTCTGTCGGTAATGTAGGAGGCTGCGTGGGCCTCAATAATCCTATGTCCGTAATGCATGGGGCATGGGACCGGGGACATGTGGGACCCGGTCGGTAAAACAGGAATCTGCTAATACTAGTTACCTTCGATCGGTATTTGGTGGCGCGGGATCCGCATGGCGCAGTATCAGCCCAGCCCCTACTACTACCGGTAGCATGTGGGGCCTGTGGTAAATTTTCAATCGATAACAGATACACGGTCGGTAAAACAGGGATCTGTTAATATAAGTTACCATCGGTCGGTATTCGGTGGCGTGGGACCTGTGTGGCGCAGTATCAGTGCAGCCCCTACTACTTACATACTTTGCAACTCTTTATAATCGCATTTGCGCTACCTGTGTCAAAAAATGTCGTTCGATACATGTGCGAAAATTGATTCCACACTCGTAGATTCATCACTCACGTTTCGCTCGAGCGACAAACCTCTCACTCTTGTAGAATCATTTTTTACGCACTTGTATCGAAATATACTACTTATTTTAATAAAATAAGGGTTACTACACTTAACACTAGAATGGATGCAGTTCAGTAGTCTTCTTTATATTAATATTTTTAGTGTACTTCTATCAAGATATCTTAATTTGTTGCGAAAATAATGGACAAGACATAATTGGTAACTAGCTCCCCAAAAAAAAGTTTTTGTCAAAATTATGTAACAGGTTGACTTAATTTTTTAATATTCTTCTAAGTGGAATCAATTTTAAGGTAATAAATAATTTATTGTAATTTGTACAGCCGAAAATTAATTGAAAAAACAGTTTTCATTCAAATGAACCGAAGTATCTACAATTAAAACGGAAAGGGTGCAATTTTGTAGCCACCTTTATTTTCATATGTTTAGAGTTAATTCTATCAAGATATCTTTGTTTCGGAAATAATCATAAAAATATAACTGGGGGTAATTAATGAAAAAAGAATTTTTTGATTAAAATCACGACTTTATTTTTTAATACACTTCTATATGGAATCAGTTTTATGGCAATACAAAATTTATTCTAATTTAGGATTGCCAAAAAATTGATTAAATAACTTTTTTTTCTTAAGAAATAATAGGGGTTGATGCCCTTAAAACTGAAAGTAGTGCTGTTTTTTAGCCTATATAATTCTGTAATTTTCAGGGTTGATTTCATTCAGCTATTGTGTTTGTTTGAGATATTTGTAAAAAACTGTTTTCTTGATACAGTGTACGTAAAGTGTGATTTTACGTACTTTGCAACTTTTTAAAATCGCATTTACGCTCCCCGTATCAAAAAATATTGTTCGATACATGTGCGAAAATTGATTCTACACTCGTGTAGAATAAACTTTTACGCACTTGTATCGAAAACTACTATTATGCGTAAACTTTACAGCATAGATATGCAAAAAATTATTAATTTTCAAAAAGTATTTTAAAACCATCTACAGACATTTTAAGGGGAAGCGTCTATTAGAGGAAAGTTCTATACTAGTCTGAGAACACTGTTTGAGAGTTCATTTTCTAGTTTATACTAAAAGTTTTAAAGTTAGTCTTATTTCTGTACTTTAAATGACATAAAAGTAAGAGCAAAAATATACATAAGGATAATGTAATGGCACAATACCTAAAATAAGTATAAGTCTTCCTTATGTTGAGTTACACTTACTATTCATTGCACTACAAATGCATGAGAATTTAATTTATTTACGTATACGTACCCGATTTGCATCTTTTTACTGTAAATCTCATAACGTTCTGTTGCATAAGATTCCATATTTTGTTCCTTTATGTTCTTATGTACATATTTTGTTTTTGATTTATCAGGAAATTCTGATATACTATTAAAATTTATTTCTTGTTTTGAAACAAACGGTGGTGACTCCAAAGCAATTTGTTTTATTAATTTCTTTGAGCTTCTTAACTGGTTCTTCTTAACATCAATATCAGATGATATTGTCTGAAATCATAATCATAAATTAAAATATTATTTTAGAAAAATTGTAGGTATATTTTGTTTATTCCTAGATAAAATTTGGTACTAGTAAAATTTTCTTTCTGTAAAATTGTTAGTAACTTGTTGAAAATTGAACTTCGTGTTTTTGAAAATGTAAGTTAAAAAGAGTGTGAGAGGATTATTTATCGCAACTTACAAATTTTGCACAGCTACTTGGAGCTTTGAATATTAAAGAAAGTATTGAAGACATGGTGTTATATGTTATCTCAAGTACCCCTGCCATTTAATCGGGACAAACTTAAAGAGGCACAAGGCGCGCTAGTTTCCAACTTTTGTCGATATGAAAAAACGGTCTTAGAACTGAAACCAAGGTTGGATGAACCGAAAGCTATACCAGGAACTATACAGTATCATATATATATCCCAACTAATCAAAATATATTAAAGCCAAAAAAACTTCTTGGAGTAATCAATATCAAATCTTTGAAAAGAAATTTGTTACTAAACGTGAAAACAGGCATCTAAGAAACGTATAACAAAGACAAAAAAAATAGCGAAAACAAAGACTCCTACCCTGACAGTGGTTTACCTTTAAAAACAAAGAAAACTAACAAGGATTCAAAGAAAATCATAAAACCTAGCTGAATCTAAAGAATAGGCATAGGAATAGCTAACATAAATAAATAATTAATAGGCAGACCAAGTTCCGTAGCCAGCGTGAACGAAGTCACGCGCCACGCCGAGCCGCGCGCCGTACTTCTTTCTCTTCGGCGTTCTAACTCTCATATTAAAAAATGGAGAACTCGGGGTAAAAACACTTATTTTAAGTAAAAGAAACTCAGATTTCCCTTACATATATTTAAAAAAATCTTTAAGAAGTATTTTTGGAGATATAACACGTTATATGTTTATTCACCGGAAAAATAGACAATTTCTGAGGAAAAAATATTTGGAAATGATATTTTAGATTTTTTACGTACATTTTCGCACCACCAGCGCGAGTTGAAAACAACAGGATTTAGCGCTCGCGCGGCACGCTAGGACAGTTGACGTGTTTCTTTCCATATGCATGTGCAAGTGTATACGCATATATTTAATTTGCAAAATAAAATTATTTTGTGCCTTAGTCTCCAACGGTTACACAGATGTACTAAATGAATAAGCAATTTTAATGCTTTGAAGGCTCAACTTAAAGCAGACTGAATAAACCTTCAGAAGGTTCCTTAAAAAAATAATAAAATAGAAAGCTACAATAGAACAAAACTAATATTACCATACAGGGGAATAAAAATCGAAGTAGTATATGAGGCCAGATAGCGAGACGGCGTGGGCATGGCCAAAGTGGGGAAAATCGGCGCCACAGTAGTACCCGAAAGTCAAATGTTCTATAGTAAGCCAGAACTTCTATAGTAACCAGTAGCTAAATAGGTCAATTAACATGATTTATGACTCCTATAATGACCCAATCAGAAGAAAAATTTATGACATATATTTAATTGTTTATTTATATAAACAAATAATAAAACTCAATGAGTGTCCGTAATTAGTGTGAAAAAAATAGTGTGTTAGTAGATCGAGATAATTTATGACCCATTGAAATTTGTTTATATGAATAAATATTACTCTATATCAGCTCCAACGGATGTATCTCCCCTAGCTGACCTCCCCTTCCACGCTGTATCAACGCCGAGTGCTGACGTCACAGAGCCAGAGACTTCCCCCTCTCCTTTTAGTCCATAGCAATCCTAGGCTCACCATCTCTTCTACCACCTCTCTACTCTATAACAGACCCGACACTCTCCTTCTCGGCTTGAGGAGTCTTCCCCTCCCCTTTTTCTCCATACCGCCTCAAGCTCTGGCTCAGCTTCATCCGTCACTTTATACTACAGCAGTCCTAAACTGACAATCAGACTACCTGTCGGTCGTATATCTGTCAGCATTTTTATTGCCCTAAGTAAGTTCTGATCTTTTCCATGGTCGCGCTGTAAAGAAATTATTGTTGTGCCACGTTTAAAATGTATATGGTGGCCCTGAAAAGGACCGATTGATTTTGCGGGAATATAGAATTATCTTTTTAATTTTTTATAGCCATTTTTTTCTGGGTAAGAAAAGGTGTTAGTCGAAAAGCATTGATGTCTGCGACGACGATGAGGACGATAATGTTTTATTGTAGCCATTATCCTCGGGATATGAGAAAGTGTTGGTAGAGAACGACGACTGTTTGTTCTGCGTCTTCGGTTTATTGGACTTTACGAGTCTCTCCTTCCAGGTCGGACTTTTGCTCTGCTCCTTGCTGTATATTTGTTTAAAAGTGGAAAGGGAAGGTTATATTGATATTTACAACAGCTTAGAATACATCGCATATGTACAGCAGCTTAGAAACTAAAAATGCAGTTGATATAACTTACAAACTAATAATATAATGTAAAAAATTTAAATTGTAAACATAACGTCGTACAAATCTTTCGCAATTTGCGATAATGAAAAAGAGTAAATCTCTAATAAAACTACGTCTAATACGTCTACGCTAACAGTAGCGAAATTTAAATTTGTCTTAACTAATTCATTAATAGTATCTCTATGTAATGCGTACTACTGTTTAAAAGCGTTTATATTTTTTAATATTTCTCTACATTTTTCCGTCACTTCTCTTTTTATTTCATTTGTAACGGGTAAAACCACTCTAGGATTTTCATAAATTCGATTTCTTTTTGCTTAAAGTATACTTAAGGTCTTTAAAAAACATATCCAATTAGTTTTATATTCAAATTCAATGTGGAAGGGATCTAATTCTTAAATCTGCCGCAACGCCTCGGAGCGCGCGCCGACGGCTGAATCAGCCGCTACGGCGCGCTCTGATTTATCGACCTTACCTGTCCGAATACTATTGCTTATGGGTATAGTGGTTTATGAGAAGTCCATCAGGGTGTACTAACACCCTATAGAAGTGCGTCTGTGTGTGCGTGCGCGGATGGGCTCTCGTTTCCGTAATTTGAAGAATCAAACAAAAGGACTCGGAGGAAAAGACAAGCCTATTGATAAGCTCATAGACGAGTTGGCAATTTACTACGGATAAGCCATTCGTAGGAATCACGATTCTGTAGAAAAAATGCGAAATGAAATCTATGCAACGCTGGACCATAAATTATCTACCGACGATCAACCGAGGCACGAAAGATGCTCACCCGGAGAGAATTCATGGTGCGCTTGGCAAAAAGCTCAAGCGACTGGGTAGGGCTTTATACATAAACCGGCTCTTTCTCAAGAGGTTCATAAAGCGATTTTGCCATTGAACGAAGAACTCAGCCGAGATGAATTGCTTATTCGTTGCTTCGGCGGCTTCACGCAAAATAGCAACGAAAGTTTTAATCCAACGGTATGGTCCATGGCTCCAAAAACATTTTCCAATGGCAAACATGTGCTTGATATTGCAGTATATATTGCTGCAAGTACCTACAACGATGGATTGTCCAGTGTATTGAAGCCGATGGAACACCTAAGCTTAACGATCGGACCGAATTGCTACAATTTTTGCGATTCCGAGCGATCGTTGACCAGCGATGCCAGAGAGACCCGGATGTCCATAAAATCTGCAAGGAAGGAAGAGAAAGAGTCCGACATCAACAGAGACGGTTAGATGTACGGCGCAGACATCGCAAACTAGAGGTAAACAAATTTCAACGGTTTAAAAGTTACGAAAACTTTAACCGCGTTTTTCTCGAAACTGTTTTTTTCAAATCGGGCGTACTCGCAGCTTCAAAACTATTGCATGGATCGACTTCAAATTTTGACAGTGGCTTCATATATATATTCTCCTCCAAAGTACGTAGCCGCTTTTTGATATTTTGAAAATTACTTGTTTTATTAACAATTTACTGCTCGTTTTTAGTCGAAAATTCATACTTTTTGTTCAGATATGCACAGTTTCTACAAAAATTGAAAATGAAGAAAAATCCTACGTAATTCGATAGCTATTTGTATGTAGTTTAAAAAATTTTTGGATTTTTGTTCCAGCTCTCACTGTTGCCGAGGAATGGGTACGCCCGCGGAGCGTCTTCAAAAAAACCTTGTATCAGAGATCCACTGTGGTGCCGATAATTTGCACGAAATTGATAATAAACAAATTTTTTTTATATTTCAATATATGTTAAATAAACCCTGCAAATTTCAATACAATCGCTTTTCCCATAATCCCATGAAAAATCCGCAAAATTACACCTTTTTTCGGCCTCTTTTAATGTACTATAAAATATAATCTATTCCGCGATTAAGGAGGTCTGAAACCTATTTATGCCATTTTACCATCCTAATGGTCGGTAAGGCAGATTGTACTTAAGATCAATGTTAGGGTCATCTCGCAAAAACTGTGCTTATTAGAGCACAAGTTTTGTATGTCCCGGGTACATATAAATTTGCGTATTTCGACTTTATGTAATCAAAATATTGTGCATATCTTGACTGTATGCAACTATTTCAAATATAAGTTTTCGTATCTCGCCTATACGCAATTACAATATTTTAAACAAAATCCAGCAGTGTGTAGGAACAGCTGTAGCAGCAGCAACCCCTACATGAACAGCAGTAGTGGACTCTGTATGTGCACCTCTAAAATATGCTCAATCCGGACCTCTTCCTCGAGTAGCAGCAGCTGTAGCAAATCATTGACCAATATTTCTGTACGTAGAGCAGCAAGAACGTAGAAATAGCAAGAACCGATTAAAGCAAAATAACCTCTAAACGAAGACTTCGCATTATCTCGCTACAGCTGCATGATTTTTAGCCTAGTACTTTTTATAACACTGACACTGCCACACTACGTTCTAATCGTTGCTTTATTGCACAATTTAGTTAGTCATAATATATTATATTATACCTAACACTTGACCGAGAGACGATAATTCACATAGGCACTGGCGTACGTAACCTCTAAATCGCCGACGCTAGCAGCAAGTCGGACTACCCAACAGAGCATCTCACGCATCGGGACGCGAGCGGTGATCCGTTCTTATGGTTCTGCCCTCTCTCTGCGCATGCGCGTGTATATAATGGCTTGACAGCTGATCGGCCTAACATGAGTCGCGCGTAATGGTAATAAAACTAATTTTTTAAAAGAAATATGCAAAACCAAGAGATGGTTGCCCTTCATTTCATAATTATTTACCGCTGTGTAAAGTTTCAATTAATTATATTATTTCGTTCAAGAGAAAAGCTTGAACAAAATTTTCAACATATGTGAATTCTATCTACTGAATTTCGTTCAAGGTTTTGTCATTAATAGCTTAATATTTTGATACGAAACTTGGCATACTTATAAATATGTCTAAGACGAAGGGCAATGAACTCTTGGTTTTTTATAATTCATTGTATTTATTTAGTTTCGAGTAATATTTTACCGTTCACTTGTTCAATATACTCGGTCAGCAAAAGTGGACTTCAGACCCCCTTAATAAGTCCTCAAAGGTCTTCGAGCTGCTTTAAGCACAAGTCTATATAGTCCCTCACCCGTTTCAGCCTTGTAAAAGTCTGCTGATGCTTTACCACGTTTGGTAGACTTTCGTATCTTTTTGGCTTCTTGCAGACTGGTTCGGGATTGACATTTCATCTACTGGTGATGGTGGTGTTGCTTTCTCCTTGATGCTGATCGCTCATGCATTATAGCAGTTAGTGAATGTAACATCAAAATCCTGGTAAAAAGTGAACGAGTTGTTGAGATACGCCTCCATAACATGCATCTGATCTTTTAGCACTTCTCAGCTGTGTTTCTCAAGCGTCACGTACTTAGCTGGTGATCCATTGGTACAAATCTTGATCACTGCTCTGTAGAAGCCGTCGTAATACCCCAGCCCAACTGTAACACGCTTGCAGTTGGATCTATTGAGCGCGTATGTTGTGGAGTAGAGGAGAATTTTGAAATGTCGCTGGAATCCGCTATTATAGCACTTTTTTAAGTCTAATAGAGTATGTATATGAGCACAACGAGAGAAAGAGGTCTAATGCAAAACGCTCGTTGGTGTTGCTCAACTGATGGCTGGAAGCTGCGCCACATCTTCTTTTATAACGATTGTCGACAAAGAGCGTCAATGTCCGTTCGCTAGCGAATCACACGCCGAGAAATGACGGTTAGTCTTTTCATTGCATTGACAGCGGGGTCGAGCATTATTTATAATTTGGTCAATTGAAAAGAGTCACGTTTTATCCGATATCGTAAGAATTTTAAGGTTTTTTTAATATGTTTGTATAAATTACATCTAAGATGACGAACTCAAATACCCGGTCTTAGATCTGCAGCTCTGATTACAGAAACTCTTGCATGTGGAACTCGTGCGCGGGAGTACGTTGACTTTAAGCCGATGACGGATTGTTTTATTTTTCATTCTCATGAGACTTCGATTAGTGTTCGATGAGACGCGTTAGTCGTTCAACTTCGAGCGACCACGGCAGAAACGATGAAAAAACATACTGCAATGCGATGATACAGGTGCGAGTCCATGGCTGTCAAAGTAAATTTCGTATCCATTTTTGTATATATAGATGGCAACCCAGTGTGGACTTGGTTTATCGGCTGTGTCGAAATTCGTTACTATAGATGCAGATGTCGATAATAATTTTGGTACGATTGGCTGCGTATACACCAATTGAATCAGCCTTCAATCCTTCGATGGCACGAATTGTTTCGCGCTTATTCATTCTGCTGGTGCATCTACGTACCGCTCACATTCATTGTTTTTTTCCCTCTCCTCGGTTTTAATACCACCGTCCTTGTCTCTTACGTGAGCTTTGCAGTAGGAAGATAGCTTTGACTGCAAACACTGACGATCGTAATCTAATAAAGCTTGATAAAATCTTGGCTATTTTTATTGTACAGGTCGTGTCGAAATTCAGCATTAACGAGTGAATGAATCCATCTGCTTAGCTGATAGGCTCGACGCATCGTCCAAAATCCTTTTTTACCCTCGAATTTCTTGACGTCATGGGTGGCTCACACTAAGACGTTCGGGAATTTCTATCCGAGTACGCCAAACAACGGTGCGCTTAAACCTTCTAAATTTATAACTCTGCGGGCAACCTGCTGACAACTTACAAATAATGCTTGCTCCCGCTTGGTACGACAAATTCTAAGGGCACGTCGCCATCGTCACTGTGAGACAACACAGGTTCATAATGTAGAAAGCTGCTGCTCTCGTTAGATGTTTGGGTGGCTGGTAAAGTGAATCCAGCTCACTGGACATGCACTCGGACAAGTCAGAATGCAAAGAAGCAATTTTACGCGCACACCACTATATAAGCTGTCCAAAAATATCCGTAACGTTCCTCAAAGTCTAAGCACTCGTCTTTTTAGGCCTCTTCTTCTTTCTCGTGGCAGTGGTAGTTCTCTTCTTTCTTCCTGATTGTTCACGTTTTTTGTTAGCTATATTATTCAGTCCGTGTTTCTTTCTCGACTGACGTCTTCGACGCACTGCGCGTGATTTATAACCCGAGCCTTTCATCATGTCGGCTATTTTTACACCGGCTTTTATTTTCAGATTTTTTCAAGATTCTTTTACACGATACTTGAACGCCTCCAATGTACGAAAGAATTTGGCGAAATAAGCCTCCGAGCCAAGCATCTACACCTTGACCTCGCTGATACCTTAAACCAGAAAAAACGTATCTCACCCCGCCAACGCCTATTGCAAATGTTCGTTATAATAGCATATGTAGTGATTCATTATCTAATTTGTCTCTCTAACGATTACGTTTAAAGTGAAGCTTAATTGTCAACATTCCATATTTAAATGGTATTCGCACTCCATAATTATCCCTTATATCTATAAAGATCGAGCGAAAACTGTGATGCCAGAGCGTAATGTAATGAGCTGTTGCAAAATTTCTCATAACGTTACTGCCAAATTTATATCTCGCAGTGTCTATGGAAACTATTCGCAATAGAGCAGCTTAAGAGTTACCTACAGTGTGTGGCTCGCATACATCTGTGTACACGTATAACTGATCGGGTATAGCTCGAGAGAGCGATGCAGACCTGTTTGCTAAAGCAACAACATCAAGCCCAGGCTTGATGTGACAATAATACCATTTTGTCGACGTATCTCCGAAGCCGAAAATACGCCTGATTTTTTCGTTAAACGTTACAGAGGGTGGCTCCATGCATCCGCATTTACGATGTAAAATGTAATAGCCCCTTTGAAAAGGTGCCTCCTCGAGACACAGATGATCTTGAAATAAATAAATCCCTGAAATGCACTTCGATCTGATCTTTTCGATCAGCTCGAAGTACATTCTAGGGTTATCCTTTCCCTTTGATTTAAGCGTATAAAATGCATCCGGTTCTTGGATTTGAGTGACGGAGCAGGGTACGTGAATCTCAACGAGTGTAACGGACCAATTACCACTCAGTCTAACCTAGCGCAAGAGGTGGGTTATAAAACAGCTGGTGGCAGTGTCACTGTAGTACATTATGCTACCGTTGCTCGACAAAACTAGGTAAAATTGTTGTGTTCATTTTTAAAATTTGTTCGACATCGAACGCGTTTATCCACGAATTGAATTTGTCAATATAGCGAGTCCACTCGACAAATATCTCGAGGGCCGCTATTCATACGATGCTATTTAAAAAAGTCTGATGCATAAAATACTATCTCAAAGAAAATTTTGTATGATTTTATTTGAAAAGCGCGTGCAATAAGCTTCTATCCCAAATCTGCGTTGAATATAATGCTATTTCAAAATTGCGTGCAGTATAATGTTATTTGAAAAGTGCGTGCAGTATAATTCTATTTCAGAATAGCGTTGCACATAATGTTGACATAAAATCGCGTTTCACACAATCCCGTTTTAAAATCGCGTTGCATATAATGCTATTACAAAAGAACGTCAAATAAAATGTTATTTCAGGAAACCAAATAATTATAAGAGGGTCTGAAAGTCAATTAAAAGTTCATATTTCGCGTCACAATATAGCACACGAAAAAGATCTAATTTGCTTATAACAAACAATAAAAACAAAATTACGAAAAAGCAGAATATCACTGCCCTCCGTTATGTAATTATCTACCATTTTACAAAGTTTGACGCTTATATATAAATATATCGCCAAATAGCATTCGAATTACATAATTTTGAGACATTATTCGAATGCCATTCGATGAGATATATTTATATGTAAGCGTCAAACTTTGTAAAATGGTAGATAATTACATAACGGAGGGCAGTGATATTCTGCTTTTCCGTAATTTTGTTTTTATTGTTTGTTATAAGCAAATTAGATCTTTTTCGTGTGCTATATTGTGACGCGAAATATGAACTTTTAATTGACTTTCAGACCCTCTTATAATTATTTGGTTTCCTGAAATAACATTTTATTTGACGTTCTTTTGTAATAGCATTATATGCAACGCGATTTTAAAACGGGATTGTGTGAAACGCGATTTTATGTCAACATTATGTGCAACGCTATTCTGAAATAGAATTATACTGCACGCACTTTTCAAATAACATTATACTGCACGCAATTTTGAAATAGCATTATATTCAACGCAGATTTGGGATAGAAGCTTATTGCACGCGCTTTTCAAATAAAATCATACAAAATTTTCTTTGAGATAGCATTATATGCATCAGATTTTTTGAAATAGCATCGTACGAATAGCGGCCGTCGATATGTTTCTTTGCGCCACGTCCCTTTGTACGAATTACGCGCTATATTTTGAATTGTCCAGCGCTGCTTATCGTGCGCTGCGTGCCAACGTGTGCCAGCTCCTCGAAATAAAAAAAAGCGTCGATTGATTCGCCGTCCAAATATTCCAAATTAAACGTTGGTAAATCCTGTCTATTGGATATACGTTTGATCTTGAAAACTTTCTTGCTAAAGTTTTTCTCGTACCCCTTCTCAAAAGTATTTTTCGTGCGATTGATGAGCACCGAAGCGCCGGGGTTGTATTTATTCATTGCACCTGATGCCATCTTTTGACGATATTTGTAAGTTGTCCTTTTTTCTAAATTTTCTCGCGCGTGATTGTAAGCCTCGATGATATTTTGCACAACGTCGATATAACGCTTTGTATTTTTGTGAGAAAAATATAGCCACATTCGCTCGGGTATAGTTCGATTCAGTCTTTCGACTACCGCCGCCTTAATATCGGGATTTCGCGCTGTACAAAACTTGATGTTTCATTTTTTCAAAAATTTCTGAAATGACGAGTTTACAAATTCTTTGTCCTTATTGGATTGTAAGAGTACCGGCAGTCGTCCCTCGCTGCGTTTGAGCATAGGCCTTAAGGCTGCGGTATCGTTGTCGGCTGTCTTGTCGCGCAACACTTCTATCCACGTCTGTTTACTCAGCACATCCACCACTACTAGCAGAGGTAGCAGTATCTATTGTTTTGCTCTTTTATTGAGATTAATTGAAGCAAATCATACTCCCATACATCGTCGATGTTTTATATGCGCTTGTGTATGCGCTCTTTTTCCCTTTTGTCAGTCACGCTAAACAGTTTTCATTTTCGATTCACGCGTACGAGATTGCACGTACCACCGTAACCCACCTCGTGCGACACATTGTAGAACTGTTTTTTGTACGTCATGCTCTAACCTCTATAGCTTAAAAATCTAGATGTAGCCACTTTTTCTTTGCCTGATTTCTCGTCAAGGCAGGCGATGCTACAGATTTGCTGTTAATACTGTTGCTACTGCGTGTCAATGCTCGTTTTGTTTTTCTGCAGCCGACGTTTCGCAGTATTCCAGGGTAAAGTCAAGAATTTACCGATTTTTTATATTTCGGGGTTTCCAATTAGATCGCTTGGATTCTCAACTGTTTTGATGAATTTCGCAAAAGGTAGTCGCCCAACAGGCTCTTCCACGAGATCCGCTGATTTTTTCTTACGTGCGACAATGCTGCTAATCAGTTCTATAATGTTAGAATTTCGCATGAGCTGGCCGTCTGTTTTCCAGTGTTTTAGGAGAAGACGGGCTTTCTGAACGTAAGTTTTCGGCACGCTGCCGAGTATAATTTTATCGATCATAGGAGCCAAGCTGGCCTCTATCTTGTCAATTTCTTGCTCTAAATCTCGCTCGGCTACACGTTCAGAATCTTCGAAAAACAGATATCGCCGTAATATTTGTAAATAATTTTTACATTTTTCATGCTCGTCGGTAATTTTATTTGATTGTAGAATCACGTGCATCTCAGAATCGAGTCTCGTGAGATTTGTCACCGCAGGTTTGAATAAAGTTTTCATACGATTTGTTTGCTGTTGTTGTTGTTGCCTGAACGTTTTTCATACGTGCCAACATATCTTCAGGCACTATAACCATTTTTCTCGCGCGATCCATATCGTCATCGTTCTGGACTAGTCGGACCCTGTATTAAATAATTTTGAGACGAGACTTTCGATGATTGGAGTAAGTAGAATCGGTAAAAATGCACCACCGTGCTGCAATTGGACCCGTTTCTTTTTCTGCCAGTTCCCTGCTGTTTTCTTCGTATTATTTTTATCATTATTCCTAACAGACGAGACTGTTGTCTTCGCCAGTTTTCGCAGTACCGTTTTGTTTTTTTTTAAATGTTTTTTACGGGAATATTTGATTTTTATCACACCTTGCAAAAAGTTTAAAGTGCACTCGTATATGCAACTCACCAGTTTTTTTGTCAGCAGAACGTAACGGAGCTATACGCTGTTGGTCATCCGTGTGACAGAGAGCGTTCAAAACAGCTACGCTACGCGTTTTTTATTAAAATGCTTACCAACGGATATGCGACATTCACCTCAACTTCGCGATGTTGTTCTCGCCATAGTTGTGCGTTTACTGTCCATTTGCAGTGGTCTACGCGTTCTTTTTGTATCTTTAGGTTTTAACTTTTCAGCAAAATTTACCATATTTTGGCAAGTATACGTACTGTACTTTATCACTCGGAAATATACACGTATGAACCCGATAATCATTCAGCGCGTCTTCTGTCATATCGAAAAATTCATAAGATTGAGGTCCACGCGTTTTGTCAATATATGCTTCTTGCAAAAACTTGGCGTCTTCCGGATAGATTTGTCTCACAAGTTGTTGGATCTGTGCTTTGTCGTGTGGATTTTTAAATATTACGAGATATTTGGTATTCAAGCTGATGTTACGGCTGATCTATATGGTTGAACGATTTGCGCATCAAATCATCCAGAATGAGCAACTTTTTTTCTGTATATCAGCCAAGTAATCGCTTCGCTAGAGAAGCCTTCCTCGGAACTCGATCTGTACAGTAGAACCAGCTACCATGAATTCCAAACGGTAGCTTTCTTGCCACTCGCTATAGTAGATTAATTCCCTGTCAAAGCGAACATCGCACATCTGTAGCAAATGTTGGAGAAATTTTTTCAAAAACCAACTTTTACCTGCCTCTGGGGGTCCTGCTATGCAAGTCGTAAAAGGATGTTTCCAGCGCGTATCCATCTTTTCAACCGAGCCTCTCACCTACTTAAAAGCAGTTTTTATATTTTTCTTTTAACCGCGGGCGGCGGCGGCACGCACGCGGACGGGTAAGCTTATACTCACGCCGGTGGACTGCGGGTTGTATACGCTAATACGCAGGTGGACCGCGGGTTGTATACGCTTATACGCATGCAGACCACCTATACGCATAAATGCGCCGCTCGAGGGTAAACGTAGATCACTACGCCCGCGTGTTTGTTTAACCGCGGGAGGCGGGTTCGCAAGCACGCGCGAGGGCGGTGCTTACCCTTATACTCACGCAGGCGTCTGGAAAATAAGCGTATACTGAAGCCGGTCTCGTATATGCGTATATTAGAGGCCCAAGGATAAGCGTATACACTCGTGCGCGCGCGTGAGCCGCATGTACGCGCATACGAGCGGTTCTGTGATAAGCATATACTTATTCGTACGGTTCAAGAATAAGCGTATTCCAATCGTATAACCCTGTATCCCGGGTATGTATACCTTGCACGAATAGTAATGTACACTCAATTATAAAATTTATTTTTTTATATTGATAACTATATAAAGTAGAAAGTGAATTTATAATAATTTTAATATTTAAATTGATGAAACGTATGAAAAAAGAATTATTTAAATAATTTAACATTGAATTACAAAAAAATGAAAAATTCAAAAAGGATAAGAAGATAAATTGATAAATAAATATTAATATTATCAATAAATATTCATTGATAAATAAGAATACGTAGTTTTTTTACATTATTTTTTATATTAAAAATACTTTGTTATTAAATGACATTAGTAGAATATGCTACCGCATTTCGTCAAAAGCGCATTCCTCGCGGCAGCCCTCCACTACCTATGAGCAGCTTGGGAGAGGGGCCGGTGGGAAACGGTGATGCAAAAAGTGGCAGCATATGTTTTTTAAACATAGAGAGAGAGAAAGGGGGGGGGGAAAGAGTAGATACGGCGCACGTTTTTTTTGCGCGTCTACACGAACATACACGTGTACTTTAATTATTCGCGTGGAAATTGTATGCGTTACAGAGTATCGCGTTCTTGCTGCTTAGATAAGCGCATGTGTTATTTTGTGTGTTATTCTCTTGTAGCACGCGCTGCTGCTATAAGAAAAACATAATATTATCTTACATAGCCTTACATTATATTTTTTCAAATCATATTCAGACACAATACTTAGACAGGACCCGACGAGCACCAAAACAATACTGTTTAGGCTATGTTGTGTGTACACGAGGTCTGAACCTCCGACGTACTATACACTCGTTATACATTAACACTGATCCACACATTCGTGAACGATAAAAATTAAAACTATATAGATACACCGTGGGCAGCTCCCCTCCGTAGCCCCCAATCAAATGGGCACAGTGTACTTACCGCACTCAAGTGTTCCTACTCTTCTCTGTCCCGCTCCACTGTTTTCACATCAACACACGATATTCTCGTGGTACGCACAGCTTACGAAGTACAGCGGTAAACTTTAGATAGTTCAGGTGGCGTCACGGCAGATTTGCTCTCTCGCATTTCATCGTTCACCAGTTCGATAATGTTGGCCTGACTGATAGGTTTACCGTCAATTATTACAGCTCCATTATCATCCCAAGTGATGTTGTTGCTAATCGTCGAAGAAGCTACATTGCATTAGACCTATAACGCACCGGTACAGTTTCAACAATGGCGGTATCGGTTCGGGTTTGCTCCTCCTTTGCTTTATTGGTTGTTGGTTCTTCTTCTTCTTCATCTTTCACATCGTTCTTACTCGTAACATTCGAGTTTTTGAAGTGTAGCTAACGCTATAGAACCTGATCATACAATGCCCATTTTTCTCTCTCCTCCTTACACGATGATGAATTCATTATGTCACTCATCTCGGGACCGAGTCTACTCGCCGTTGAACCTGGCGCTTGTACAGACTTAAGCATTTGACATTGCCGCTCCAGTTGTTCATCATCACCGGCAAGCGTGCATTGAAAACGTTGCAAATTTTCTTGCGGCAAGAAAACCATCTTTCGAGCATGCTTCATTTTACTCACTGATGAGACTCGCCAAGAGTGTTCCAATAGTAAGTGTAAGAAGAGCAGGTAAGTCTCCATCACGTTGTCGATAATTTTTCTTTTTGGACAGACTTACATAGGGTTTTGCGAGTTTGCGTAGAATGTATGCGATATGTCTTACTAATTTATTATCTGCTCTTTGTAGAAGAGCCTTTCTCTGCTTATTGTTAAGATAATAGATAGCTTCAAGTATTACAGCCTCTTTATGAGGAAAAGGCTGTCGACGAGGTGGAGCCATTACAGGGTAACCACTGGTACTAGACCAGATGAGTGTTCACTCTTACTCTTCTTCTTTAACACGTAAACGTAGTGAAATGTGCTGTCTGGAAAAATACATTTATTAAATCGACAATTGTCAGGTGAGGCTTGCTTCAGATCCAGTAAGAAATAACCGTAACGTCTTGCTGTTGCGTCCCAGTAAGCTTCTTGCAAGAATGGAGGATTATCCGGGCAGACTTGGTGAGACAGATGTAAAATTTGCGATCTATCACGTAAATTTCTAAAAGCCACTATGTATTGAGCGTTCAATGATATATTGCGCTGCCATTAACTTGATGAAATATATTCTGACTGATGTAAAAGACTGATACCAAGTGATGATGAGAGCCTTATGAGAAGATATCGACAATTGCTCCTTCAGACGACGATTTGCGCATTAAATCCTTAATAATTTCTAGATTTAGTCCTGGGTCGATGGCGTAGTCAGAACTCTGTAGTAAACCTTCGCGAAATTCTATTTTTCTACCAGCAAATGTTTTGTAACCAGCCTGCCACTCAGCGTAATAGATGATTATGCGCACGATTCGGGTATCGCACATCCGAATAATACTTTTATAAATTTTTTCACAAATTCGGTTTTACCACAACCGGTTCGACCTCACAGAATGAACGTGAATGGGTGTTTTCAACGCGTATCTATTGTATACACTGACATTTTTTACCTCTGTCTCTACCAAAAAACTTGCGACTGTAATAGGAACTGCTGCGCGCGTTTCTATGAGAGCAGTAGAGGGGTTTGGTCTACTCCAATGAGCGCTCCTAACGATACCTTATTGGATGGGTTTGGGATTCTACTGACTACAGAAGATTATACACACATGTATTTCCTTTTACTTTATTTTATTTACATTTTGTTACAATAATTTCATACACCTCTGCCGATCATTGAATGAGGGTATATCAAGACCATGGTTTGAACTCTCTATAGAACAGTCGATAAAGAGTAGTCGAACACAGTATTGTGTATCTAAGAGACCGTTAAAATAAACCAACATCAATAAGAGTCTATTAATTATCATCCGCACTACGTGTTTTGTGCGTTCTACGCGCTAAAACAAGTCCCATTCTAAGAAGGTCATTGTCGATCTGAAATACGATTCTTTGGCTGACGAATACTATAAACCAGTAGTAAGATTATTAAATTCGGACTTTACCGGTATTGTCTTCTTATTCGATCATTTGAAAGAGCTAAAGTCCAATTTCGTTGAAATTTCCGATGATTTTTCTGATGGATCTGATGGGTAAAACAGTTTTTAGCACCGAATGGACGATCAAATATAATGTAATCATCTAGGTAGAGTCATCTCAATCCAGGAGGGTAGACTATCCAATCTAGCCAAGATGTCGAGAAGATTTAGGCGATATGTTATACTGAATAAGTCGGCTTTTGAGTGCTTAAATGATTATATATCAACGAAAAACTTGCGGAATTTAGTGTAACTAAAAGTAAGGATGATATGCGTGTTGGCAAAGAAAAATGTTTTACACCATGTATTGTAAAAAAATATATTAACTTAATTGATCGCGAGGTTTTGGAAAGTTTTATGGCGAGTGTTGAAGCCCGTGTTCAATTCTATCAAAGTCAAAAAGCTCTTCATGAAGATGAAGAGCTTTTTGATAATTGCACACAATTACACATATGTGTAATTTGCTAAATATGCTAAATAAAACTATTGAAAATTAAGTTGTTAATTGTGTGTATTTACTTACCTTTTCACCATAGTTCTGCTTCCTTTTAATTCCTTCACACTGTTTAATATTTAAGAATGATTTCTCGAAAAGAAGAATAAAACGAAGGTGCGGAAATGCGCACACATTCTACGCAAACTCGCAAAACCCTATGTAAGTCTGTCAAAAAAGAAAAATTATCAAGTAACGTGGTGGAGACTTACCTGCTCTTCTTACACTTACTATTGGAACACGCTTGGCGAGTCTCATCAGTGAGTAAAATGAAGCATGTCCGAAAGATGGTTTTCTTGCCGTAAGAAAATTTGCAACGTCTTCAATGCATGCTTGCCGGTGACGATGAACAACTCGAGCGGCAATGTCAAATACTCAAGTCTGTATAAACCCCAAGTTTAACGGCGAGTAGACTAGATGCCGAGAATAAAGGCATACTGAATTCATCGTCGTGTAAGGACGAGAGAGAAAAATGGGCATTGTATGGTCAGGTTCTACATCGTTATCTACACTTGAAAAACTCGAACGATACAAGCAAGAACGATGTGAAAGATCAAGAAGAAAAAGAACCAACAACCAATAAAACAAAAGCGGAGGAAACCCGAATCGATACCGCCATTGTTGAAACTGTACCGGCGTGTTATAGGTCTAATGCAATGAAGCTTCTTCGACGATTACGTGTTAGCAACAACATCACTTGGGATCATAATGGAGCTGTAATAATTGACGGTAAACTTATCAGTCAGGCCAACATTATCGATCTGGTGAACGATGAAATGCGAGAGAGCAAATCTGCCGTGACGCCACCTGAACTATCTAAAGTTTGCCGCTGTACTTCGTAAGCTGTGAGTACCACAAGAATATGGTGTGTTGATGTAGAAACAGTGGAGGGGGACGGAGAAGAGTAGGAACGCTTGAGTGCGGTAAGCACACTGTGTCCACTCTCTCTCTATCTCCCGCGCACGATAGATGTGCTCTCGCATCTCCCATTGTCTCTCTCTCTATCTCAATCTAAAGCATCAACAAATTATGTGCTGCTACTTTTCGTCGTAGTCTTCTGCTCCTCTCCGCCCCTCCTCCATTGCCTCCTTTAATCGGGGAGGAAGGGGGAGGCTACAGAAAGAAGCCGCCCACGGTGTATCTATATAGTTCTAATTTTTATTATTCACGAATGTGTGGATCAGTGTGGATGTATAACAAGTGCAGAGTACGTCGGAGGTTCAAATCTCGTGTACACACAACATAGCCTAAACAATATTGTTTTGGAGCTCGTCTTGTCCTGTTTAAGTATTGTGTGGGTTCGTCGAGAAGTCTGATTATGATTTGAAAAAATATAATGTAAGACTATATAAGACAATATTATGTTTTGCTTATCGCAGCAGTGCGTGATACAAGAAATAACACACGCGCTGATCTAAACAGCAACAGCGCGCGAAAATGCGATACTCTGGAACGCATACAATTTTCATGTGAACAATTAAACTACACGTGTACGTGCGTGGGCGTTGGTGAGGCGCAGCCGTAGCGCGCAAACAAGTTGGACGCATTGTACGATACATCCCCTTCCCATGCGCTGCTGGCTCGATCGTCGGGAAACAGACTTCACTCAATGCGATAAGCTTGCCAGGCACGCAAATAAAACGTGCGCCGCGTCTACTTTCTTTCTCTCTCTCCCCCTCCCTCCCTCTCACTCTCTATGTTTAAAAAACAAATACTGCCACTTTTTATCGACACTGTTCCCCACCGGTCCCTCTTCCATGCTACTCATAGGTAGTGGAAGAGAGCCGCGAGGAATGCGCTTCTGACGGAAGGTGGTGACATATACCACCGACATTATTTTATTAAATTATGAAAACGCTATTTACAACTAATTTTAATTTTAATTTTAATTTTTTAATTTTAATTTTAATATACACACAAAACTTATGTACTGTAAAACTGAAAATATTAAAAATGCAATATAATTTGGGATATATAATTAAAATCGAATTTATTCCATTACTTATATTATTAAACGTTAACAGGATAGGAACTAATTTTTTATTAAATCATAAAAACTAATATATACAAGGTAACAAATTCTATTCTTAATTATTACAAATTAATTTTATACTTAAATTATAACGTTTCGATTGCGCTTACACACACACACACACACACACACACACACATTCCCATACAATCAGTTATATAAAACCATACGGTAATGATCGGGTTTATTTATATATCTATTACTACAAAGGGCCCTTCATATTGGTCCTTCAGCTTATGAATTTTTCCACCCTTAAGTAGCCAAATATAAACGCCAACTATGAAGTCTTGTGGATTCGCTCTTTTGTCATAATATTTTGCACGCCACTTAGCTGCTATTAATTTTTCTCGGGTTATTTCTTGAATATTGTTCAACCTCGTTGTTAATTCGATAATATAATCGGCGTATGTTGGGAGCCTGTCCTCCGTTTCAAGCGGTTCGCTTGATGGAGAACGAGCTAGCCTTCCGAAAACCAATTCATATGGAGTGTGTTGCGTGGCCTCGTGTACCGATGTATTATAGGAAAATGTAGCCATTTCTAGCCACTGATCCCATTGTGCATCTTGCGATATGAATTGCTTTCAGTATTCGCTAAGTACATGATGCCTTCTCTCAAGAGAACCGTTGGATTGAGGATGAAAAGTCGTCGTTTTGAACTGTGTAATTGTAAACCATTTTGCAACTCGCTTCATTAAACTACTTAGGAAGTTTGTCCCTTGATCGGTTAAAATCGCTAGGGGAGCTCCGAATATACAAATGAAACGTTTTATTAAAGCATCTGCGACTGATCGTGCTGTCGCATCCCTTAGAGCGATAGCAAGCGAATATTTTGTTAGGCAACATTGTATCGTTAATATATTATGATGCCCATCTTCTGTTTGTGGGAATGGTCCGACCAGGTCAAGAGCGACCTTTTCAAAGGGTTGTACAGGTGTATCAGTGATAATCATGCGATTTTTCGTCTTAACTCGAACTAATTTTTTTAGTTGACACGGTAGACATTTACGGGTATACATTTGTATGTCAATCGTCATATTTTCCCAATAAAAATTTTGTTTTATGCGCTTATAGGTATTATTTACGCCTCTATGTCCACCTATAGCCGAGCAATGAGCTTCTTCTTTGATTTTTATACGCTCACTTAAGCGTGGATACGTAATGGTGCCCTTGCACATTATGATTTTTACCTGTGATCCCCTTAGTGTGCTTCGAATTTGATCGATTACATCGTCCACCGTACATTTTCAATCGAAACGCTTTTCGCCAAGCTTATTGATCTAATTTGCTCTTTCAAGATAAATGATTGTATTTGTTTTAAACCAGCGACTAGATTTTCCGTGATTTTTTAAATACTCTCTCGTTCAAGTCCTCGCAAAATTATAATAAAATGTCGCTTATTGCTTTTTGGCATTACTCTCAATTCTCCAGCAAACAGATTATGTAATCGTGGTAATTCTTTTCGACTCTCTAGAAGTTGGGCCCCTTAATCGCAAGGCTGATTCATAGATGACAAAAAATATAAATAATTATCCTTGCGCATTGACAATTGTTCCCTGGTCTCAACAAACATTTTGCTATATCTTAGTATGTGTTTTGGTGTTTCTGATGTGGCATTATTCTCGTTTTGCGTTATTTTTAAAGATATATCCGCTGCTGTGTCGATTATTACTTGTTCAGGATATGCGCAATCATCACCGTCAAAATGGACTAATTCATTTATATTCTGTTTTGCGACGGATAATTCGGCAGAGTTCTCGCCTTCTTGCATCTCGATACGTACTTCTTCTATTGGGTCTATGAGTGCGTTATTGTTCTCTCGTAACGGCCCTACGTTCCCCCTAAGATTCTTGCTACCTTTTTTGGTATTGGGAAGTTTTCTTCGTTTGTCTCGATAGTCTGGTCTATTTAATTTCCCTGCGCGAGTGCGAGTCATACGACCCGTCATCGGTTCTGTGATTGTTGGCTCTAGGACTTGTTGACCACTGCTTCCGAATTGCACCTCCGCATCATTCTCGGTACTTTCCTGAATGAGCATTACTGATTCCGTGATCTCCTCGATTGGATTTCTAGACAGGGCGTCGGCGTTAAGATTTATTCTCCCTGGCTTATAAATAATTTCGAAGTCATAATCAGTTAATTTTAACCTCCATCGTGTTGTGCGTGAATCGGGATCTCTAGAATCTTTCCACGAACATAGGGGCTGATGGTCTGTGCAAATAGTAAATCTGGTACCTAACAAATAATGTCGGAAATGCCGAATACCGAATACCATGGCTAAAGCCTCTCTTGAATATGTGTCATATCATGTCTCGGCGTCGTTCAACACTCTAGAAGCATACGCGATCGGGCGATCCTGTCCTATTGTGCCCTGCGAAAGAACAGCTCCGATGCAAGTTAAACTAGCGTCCGTTGTAATGAATGTTGTAATGTTGAGTATGAATGGTTTTGAAAAATCGGGAAAAATTAATATTAATACTAGTTCTTTGCACAATTTTTCTTTGAGTATATCAAAAGCTTCTTGTGATTTTTCGTTCCATTCGAAGGGTATGTCCTGCTTAAGAAGATTGCTCAATGGTTTTACGATTTTTGAAAAGCCGTCTATAAACCTTCTATAATAGCCGGCTAATCCTAAAAATTGACGTACATTTTTAATGGTTTTTGGTCGCGGAAATTTCCTTACAGCCTCGACCTTTTTGGGGTCGGGTGCGATTCCTTTATTACTAACTAGGTGTCCCAAGAAACTTACTTCGGTACGTAGAAAATCACATTTATCCGGCGATAGTTTAAAATTGGCAGCTTTTAATCTACTCAATAATTTTGCAAACTTTTCATTATGCTCTTCTACAGTTTTTGAGGAAATAATAATGTCATCGAGATATACACAAACGTCTAATGGTCCTGAATCGAGTTTTCTTGCGTCCTCAGGTGAAACAGCATGAACGCTCTTGGGGTTCTCCTCTTCTTTCATAGGTGTGTTATATATGATTCTGTTAATGCATCGCATAAAGGTAGCAGGCGTGGAAGTAAGGCCTTGCGGACATACGTTCCATTCATAGAATCCGGCGTTCATTACAGTGAATGCGGTTTTGTGACGATCTTCGGGGTGTAATGGGATTTGATAATAGCCTGACGCGAGATCTAAGACTGTAAAATATGTTGAACCTCCGAGTTGATCGAAAATATCTTAAATGTTCGGGAGGGGATAGTTGTTAGTTATAGTAACTTCGTTTAATTTTCGATAATCTAAAACTATTCTGTATCTCGGATTGTCGTGACTATTGTCTTTTTTTTCTTAAACACCATAGTGGGCTATTATAATCTGAATTTGATGGCGAAATAAGTCCACCATCCAAAAATTCTTTGATTTTCTCCAGGATCGGAACTCGGTGGGCTCGAGAAGGGGGTGGGGGGTACGTTTTGACATTTACAGGTCGATTATCTATAGTTGGGATGCGATGTTGAATTATATGTGTGGTAGTAAGTTTTCTCCTTGCAAATGAAACTGTTTGTGATAGATGTCCACTAACTGTTCTATAGCATTTCCCTCTCTCGGCTCTAGATGATCAAGATGTAATAAAGCCCTGACTCTCTCATAGCGGGGAATTTCGACCGCCGTAGAGTTTATGTGCATGACTTTCTGCGCTTCCCCAGCTAATGAATGTACGGGTGTACTGGATATAACGCACAATCCTTGCACATTTCGTTCTTGATTCTGATATTTGTTTAATAATTCTTCAATTTCGCCCCGTTTACGTAGATATTGTTCAGTTCCTCCTTACTATTCTCAAATGACAAGGAAGCATCCCGATTTTTATTTTCCTCTTCCCCAATCACCGTTATTTTTGTTAAAGCTTCATTCATTTCATTGAATTTATATCTTTCAGAGCTCGCATCTCTTTTCGCGGGAGCATGTATTTTACTTGCCCCTTTCAATATTTTTGTAAAGTCTTCATAATTAGTCTTCAATGGTGACATTTTCCCGACCTTTTTGCTTATCATCATTGATGTCGGGATGGCACCCTTGTTTACCAAGTGATCTCTTGGAATGCTTGATTCTAAAGTTTGGCTATCATCACTGTTACTCTTGAAATACGGCAAATTAATGTCAAAGTTATAGTATTGTTCTAAATTTTTATCCTGGAAACGTACATTTTTTTAACGGTCTTTTCTGCAACACCCTGAATATTGTTTGCGTTGGATCGGTGATCTAGCGAAATCACCACACCTGGTCGAGAAGTATCGTTCGGTTTGAATTCAACATGGTCTTCGTCCCGTATATTATTCTCTTTGTCTTCTCCTTGTCTCCTATTAGCACTCCGCCCAACAGTGGAGGACTGTCTTTTCCTTTCACAGCGTGTGTTTGTGTCACGGTTTCTTGTTCTTTTATGATAATCTTCCTCCTCCTTTTCCGGAACACATAGGTATACTCACTCGATATTTTCATTCAAATGACTTCCTTCGTCTTCAATATCTTGCTCCTTATAGTTATAACTATTTACTAGCAATAAATACCTCTCTCGCTAACGCTCGCTCGGTTGTACTTCGATGTTGTTTTATTAACGTACATAAATTATAATAAATAACTTCTTGAATTGAGTTTATTAAATTTGCCGTTTTAATAAAAACAATGTAGTACTTCCGAATAATTATGACCTTGTATAATAATTATTGTTATTATAGTATTATATAATAATTATTTGTATTATCTTTACTAATTCCATTTTATTTGAGTCCTTTGCATCATTACTTAGGATCCTTACATAATAATGGACCACAGTAGTGATATAAGTCACTATACAAACTATTAAAATAAGTAGAATTCAATGACAAAAACTAAAGTTAATTGTCTATTGTAAAAGAAAATGTAAAATTTTTGGAAATGTTATAAAAATAAATGATAAAAAATTAAAAGATAAAGTTATTTTGTCTCCCAAAAACAGCGATGTAATGAACATTAACAATGAAATTTTGAAGATAATGGAAGGAGAATCGTATGAATATTTGAGTATAGATACGGCAGAAGATGATAATGGTGAGAATTTGGATGTTATGTTACCAACAGAATTTTTAAATTCATTAAGTCCAAATGGTTTACCACCACATAAATTGCATTTGAAGATTGGTGCAATGGTTATACTTTTAAGAAATTTGAATTTAAATGAAGGTTTATGCAATGGAACAAGATTAGCAATAAAAAAATTATTTCAGTATTCAGTTCAAGCCGAAGTTTTAAGTGGAAAAAATATAGGAAAATTAGTTATGATACCAAGAATAACGTTGTTACCATCCAAAGAAGAAATACCATTTAATATGCGCAGAAAACAATTTCCTATTCGATTAGGTTTTGCTATGACAATTAATAAATCTCAAGAACAATCTTATGATCAAGTTGGTATTTATTTGCCATCGCCTGTTTTTAGTCACGGTCAATTGTATGTTGCTTTATCAAGCACAAGAGATAGAAAATACTTAAAAATTTTGCTACTGAACAATGCAGAAATAAAGAATAAATTGACTAAAGATCAAAAAGTTTATACTAAAAATATAGTGTTTCAAGAAGTATTATAAAATATTAGTATAAATAGATAAATGACGATGATGAGACAACACTGAGGTAAATCGATAAAAAATTATAAAAATTATAAAAATTATAAAAAATCGATAAAAAATTATAAAAAAGTATAAAACATCAGCAGTATTTTACAATTTAGTGCTAAACAAAAAATCGGCTGCAGCATCTTTATAGTGCAGCGCTGGATTCAAAATTGTCGGCAGCAGCATTTTTGTAGTGCAGCGCTGGAACCAAAATACAAAACCGAAAGTGCATTTAAAATTTTGCGAATCTCTGTGAATCTGGAAGAATCAAAATATAAATAAAACGTGTGGAATATGACCTTCCAGCGTTTGCCAACTTATTTACGTTGCCCGACTCTCACGACGGGGACGTACTGGTAAGTTAAATTTTCGAGATTTATGTGTTTCTTTCAGCGCTGCATTTTCATATATCTATAATTTTCATATATCGATAAATTTTGTAGTAATCATTGTCGACAGCGGTGTCTTGGACGGTTCGAAGCTCCTCAAGATTATCAAAAAATTCAAGGTGGATGAGCGGCTCTGAAGATGACTCTGCCGTTTTGCCGTATATAATGAAACTTTTTCTGCAAGTAGTATAAAGTAAAAAACGTTAAACTTTAAATTAATTATTTAATATATTTAAATATTTGTTTGTAATAACTTCAATCTTTGTAGTAATCATAGTCGACAGCGGAGTCTTGAGCGGTTCCTCAAGATCATCAAAAACTTTGCGGTGGATGTGCGGCTCTGAAGATGACTCTGCAGTTTTGCCGTATATAAGCGGCAGCGCAATGCGGCAGGCCTCAGTCGACAGCGGAGTCTTGGGCGAGTCGGAGCTCTTCAGGATCATCAAATAATTCAAGGTGGATGTGCGGCTCTGAAGATGACTCTGCAGTTTTGCCGTATATAAGCGGCAGCGCAACGCGGCAGGCCTCAGTCAACAGCGGAGTCTTGGGCGAGTCGGAGCTCCTCAGATCGACAACTCTGCTTAAAATACACTGATTTGATACTTAGCGTGTAATTGATACTTAGGTTTAATAAAATTGTTTAGACAGAATAAAATAATATTAGATTAGAATTTAATTAAATATGATTTGTAAGGTTGGTCTGATGAGTTTCAGTGGAGGTTCGCAGTTCGCTTCGGCGTTCGGTCAGACATTTCCAAAATCGTTACTCAAAGACTATATGCTTTACAAATCCAAAAACCTATTAGAATAGTCGTTATAGTTATACAAAAATATGAATTTCAAAAAAATGCACCGGAGAACCGGAGAACCGGAGAACCGGAGAAAATTTGGATATGTCACTTTAATATAATATAAGATTACTTCATTTCCATAATTTTTTTTGTCACTGCATGCTTGTCTCCTGTGGCTCAGGGACATTGTCGCACAAAGTTCCCATTTTTCATTTTCATTTTGCTCATTTTCTTTCTGATAATCATATACTTTGAATTTTCCATTATTTTCGTTCATTATTTTTTTGACCTTATCATTTTCGTAGTCTCTATCAGCTTCATAATCGGCATCATGCATAATCTCATTTACGACTTTTACCTCGATTCCTCTTATCGGATCAACACTATTACTCTTATTTGATCCTGCATACTCCTCTTTTGTATCATATTTAGCACCTTCATTATCTAACGAACTTTTTGTAACATTCACTCCTAGGGAATTTACAAAAAGATCCTCATCAATCTTTTTATAATTATCAAAATAATCCGTCCTTATTTCCAATAGAGATTCTTTATTCTTTTCTCTCCGGCTCTCAGGGCTCGATAGAGTCTCGATGCTTCTAAACGATATTTCTTGTTTACATACACAGATTAGGTCTTTATATTCTCGTGCCGGTGTTACATCTTCCCTACTTGGTGCCATCCCGCTCGCGTCTGGAAATTTTTCAGAGTCAGCCTGTTGTTTTTCTACACGCTCGAAATTTGTGTCATCCAAAAAAAATATTTTCTAGAGATTTAGCACGTTTCTTTCGAAAATCAATTCCACTGCTGGGATTATAGAGTCTCTCCGATACGAGTGGATAAGACACTTCATATCTTGAATTCTCCTGCGCTTCATTATGTTCGTCATTTTGAAAATTTTGCATATCATTGATAAATGGATGCTCTGTATTTGCTAGTTCAAGACACTTCTTTTCATAGCAAATTTTTGCACTTGTTTGTTGGAAAAAAATCGCTACCTAATATGCCAGCTTTTTCCTTATTGGAAAATCGTCAGGGACTATATAAAAGTAAATGTTCAAACCGTCATAATTAACCGTTATAGTCCCTAAGGTTTTTATTGATGCTGCAGTTATTCCTCTTAAAAAATTATTTCTTGCGAGTTAATTGGTAAATGAATCGGGACATGTGAAATTTTTAATAAATTTGGCGAAGACCCGGTGTCTAATATAAAATTTGCAGACCGCGTTAATTCTTTGATATCAATTTCAACATTGGGTGCGCAGTTTTTTTGATTTCAGTTGACTGTTGTCTCGTAAAGGATGTACTCGTTCCTTGGGTTTCTATGGTCGGGCGAGCATTCCATGCGGCAGCCTCTCCGCCCGCTCGAGGATTGCCGCGACCGTTTCCCGTCGGCAGATTTCCCTCTTGCATGTCCCTAATAAATTTGTAACAATTATGCTTGGAGTGCCCTTGTTTCTGGCAATAATAGCAAACAAAACTTGCAGGTAGATTGGAAATTGCATTATTCGAACTCTGATTATTGTTAAACCTTGTATTATTATCACGTATTGTATTGTACGATTATCGTTAGGGTTAAAATTGTTCGGTCGACCTCCGAAACGGTCATGGCCTCCATTATTAAAATTATTTTGACGGCCATTATTGCTGTTATCACGATTTTTTATTGCGTTGAAGCCTGTATCCCTTGAGAAACTATTGTAACGGAAATTCCTTTCGAATACATTTGAATTATTATTGCGATCATATGATTGTTGATTATTATCCCGATTGTTGTTCCCGTTGAAAGGCGATCGATTACTGTTTGTATTCCAATTTGACTGAGATGAACGGTTATTACTTGGATTCCAAGTTGATTGTGACGTGCGATTATTATGTAATTGTAGACAGAATTTTAAACAGTTCATTGCATTGTGTCCCATTTCATTACAATAATTACATACTAATTCTAGGACTGATTCGACTACGTTTACTCTTCGAGTTTCCTTCGATTTCTGGCGGGCTTCATCTCGTCTGAAATTCTCGTCATATCACCCATTCTGGTTTGTATTTCCCACCTGAGACCTCGCACAAAATATCCAATGCAATCCTTTTCTAATTCAATTGTGAAATCCGGGTTATTTGTCGATCTCCCCTCGCGCACTGCGGCTTTCTTAATTTCTTTCTCAATTTCTCGGGGACGAAAAAATTAAATCGAGTGTATCCTTGAGAGAAATTCCCTTTATTTGTGGAGCCATATTTTCCTTTTTATCGTTCGTCGCTTTCCTCGCTCAAATTTTCGTCGTAATTCAAACGTATTCTAGGGTCTATAGATTGTACAGTATTAACAATATTTCCTATTGGTGTAGAAAATAATTCGTTATTTTCCGTGATATTAAGCTTGCTATTCGGGCTAGTCTTAAGCGCGTCGGTTCCCCAGAAAGTTGTGATTCGTCGGCAGATATAATTGTATACGTTGGAAATTTTCTCACCGCTTCTGAGTTTTTCGCTTAACTCGTCGGAGTTCTTAGGACTCTGAAAATAATAGTCTAAAGCTTCTCGTTTGATGTGAGGACTTAATTGATTTTTTAAATGATTCATGAATTTGGTTCTCAATTCTTCAGCTTCCTTCGTTCCTTCTTCTTCCAATTGCTCGAGCGACTGTTTTGCTAAAGATTCAAAACGTTCGACGTTTTGTGCCTCTCTTTGTTTTATTGGATTTCCAGAGATGATTTGGTCATTAATTTTTTCGTGTAATATTACTTTATCCTCCGCTATATTCGAGGTTGCCGTGCTTTTAATTGTTGAATTTATGGTAGAGCTAGATAAATTAATCAGATCTCCTTTATCTAGAGATTCAGACAAATTCAGATTCAGAGCAAATTCGTTGGATAAACTTTTTTCGGACACTGTTATATTTAGTTCTGGTTCAGTCTCTTTTGCGTTACTAAAGAAATGCTCCTGCTGTTGGAGGGCAGAGCTAGAGTGTGCTAGCAAAGCAAGGGGCGGAGTCACGTTAAAATTAGAATTTACTTCATTTGTTTTATTTGCTGCTAATACCGATGATCGTAACGGAAAGGGTTTTAAAGGAGCTTTGGAATTTAAAATTTCTACATTCGGTGATTTAATAGGGCTATTATCTTCGTCGTCTGAAATTTTGCGCTCTCTATAAGTGTTAAACGGGGCTTGGTTTATACTTGGATTTTTGCTGTGAATAGATTTCCTGGCTACAGGATTCGGATAATCTTTATCACAATTCTCATTTTTCAACTGTTGCGTTCTCAATTTTGTTTGATCTAATCTCATCTTCAGCGAATACAATTAGTGCGTCGAACTTTTTTCTTATTTCAATTTGAAACTCTGACGGTTCTGTATTAAATTCCACTTTTTTCGGATTTTTCAGTAGTAATTTGACAGTTTTTTGAATTCTTCCCCAATTGATCCCGATTTTTGCTCTTAATTCCAATTTTCAATAAGGCTATTTTCCTCCCAGCCGTTCTATTTTTTTTACGTGATTTTAATCGAATTATTCTTGGTAGCGATTCCTTATTGTTATAAAAGGATTTGTGAAAAATAAGTCGCTAATCAAAGCGATTCTTTATTTTTCAGGAGGGATTATAAAAATAAGTTGATAATCAAAGTGATTCCTTATTTTTATAGAAGGACTTGTGAAAAATAAGTCGCTAATCAAAGCGATTCCTTATTTTTATAGAAGGACTTGTGAAATATAAGTCGCTAATCAAAGCGATTCTTTATTCTTCAGGATGGTATAGGAAGGAAAATTACACATAATAAAATATTATCTTAAATAATTATTTTTTGTAATTTCAACAGATTTTTCATAATTATTCCCGAATTAAAAAAAAATGTTTTTTTTTCTTGTCAAATAATTACTAAAATGTCCGAATTTTTCGTGTTTTTCAAACTATTTCTCGGCCACGATGCACGAAAAAGTAAAGGTAAACAACTTGTTATGTCCTAAACCAATGAAGGCAGTCACCGGAGAGTAACTTCAAAGGTTACTCGACTCTAATAAGCATGGACAAGGACAAAGCTTGGAAACGCAAGCTTGAGCCTCGCCGGTGCCTGACTACCTTCGCGAACTAAGAAAGAACAGCCTCCAGTAGCCACCGGGAATTCTTTAGAAAATACGATAACCTACCCTAATCTACAATAGAGAGTGAATTAGGAAAGGGTCAATGAGAAATGTGCTGCTTGTTATGTATATTGTACTTACCTTTGGTTTTCTTGCTACTGTTGCTCCTGGGTTATCTGCTCGTCCTCTCAGTAGACTTTGGCTTGGCTTCCGAGTGAAACGAAAAGGGAACAGGAACCAGTGGGAACTCAGGAGTTGAAATTAAAATCAAGTCGAACCTTTGAATTTCTACGTTAATATTTATTCACTTTTTAACAACTTTTCCTCATCTCTCACTCGCGACTGACTAAGAATTTATAAGTTGGTTACCAGAGCGGAGAAATGACAACGAAGATCTTTTTAATAGATTAAAAATGATTTTAACACCGAAAATTCTTCTAAGCTCAAACAGAGCTTCGCGCGCGATGAAGGTTCAAGACAGAAAAAAGTTTTTTCGACCTGTTGCCGGGATCTTATATACCCTCAAGTCGACGAGGATCTACTCTTCTTTTAATTTCTAGAAGGGGTAGTGTATTAGACCAATTGAAGAGTCTAGATGCAGCTTCTCTCCTTATTTGGAACTTTTTATGCGTGTGACTTTGCATGGTGGGCCAATCAGAAAACCAGAGTAAAATACTCTCTTCTAGTACATCGAGTCCCCTTCTGCTCTTCTCCTGTCTACTTGCCTCTGATTTACTTTTCCTTATCTGCAGATTCATAGAAGCTTCCTCTATGCATTTTAGCCGACTCGCACCGTGTCCTCTTTGGCGGCTCCTCGAGCTTCCAGTGTGCATGACTTATGTGTCACTTGCCGATAACGTCGCGCTCTCCGCAGCTTCCTTTATTGCTCATAATGTACAGTAGGCTTCTTGTTTTTTTTTTATATAGCAGCTCGATTTTGTCTGCTTAATTCCCTGCCGCATAGTCGTAGTGCCGGCGTGCATATCGATGTGTTCCGCTTGGTCTCTTGCCGTAGAGTCGTAGTATGTGCATGCATATCGGTGTGCTCCGCTTGGTCTCTTGTCGTAGAGTCGTAGTGTGTGCGTGCATATCGGTGTGTTCCGCTTGGTCTCTTGCCGTAGAGTCGTAGTGTGTGCATGCATATCGGTGTGCTCCGCTTGGTCTCTTGTCGTAGAGTCGTAGTGTGTGCGTGCATATCGGTGTGCTCCGCTTGGTCTCTTGCCGTAGAGTCGTAGTATGTGTGTGCATATCGGTGTGCTCCGCTTGGTCTCCTGCCGTAGAGTCGTAGCGTGTGCGTACATATCCGTGTTCCTCGCTTGCTCTTTTGCCTCTAATTCTTCTTCGTTACTGTTCTTTCTTTTTATCATTGTTGTTTTGGTTGAATCTATTATTATTACTGATTTTCTAACGGATTTTACTTGTCAATATTCGAGTTTAGTTATATTTTTATGTTCACTTCGCCTTACGTTGTCATTTTCTCACCTCTTGTCTATTCCTTAATTAACACGCTCACTGGCAACTACCATATTTTATGCCATTGAGTGTGTTCCGCGATTTGTAACACATATATCTTTTTTTTTATACGCTTCATCCTACCGGGGAAATGTTAATTAACTTATTTATTAATAATTAATCTTATTAAATGGTAACAATTGAGCATTTTACACAATCAAGAATATGAAACAGCTCATAATACAAATCATGAAGCAACTGATACAAATCTGTGTCATATACTAAAAAGCAAGATTAGACAATACATTGAAAAAACTTATTATTCAATGAAACCTATATTACCGACAGTTACACCAAAACCGAGACAATACCAAGAGAAGATAAATGACCAATTAGAAAATAGTACGGATGCAAGTAGTATTACAAGTGATAACAATCAAAGTCAAACCCTGGGAACTGAACTGACAACAACAGCAAACCAAACCGCAACAGCAACAACAGATACAACAGACAACAAACTACAGGCTCCAACCATCTGTACAAAGGCAATAAGTACTACCGCAACAACAATAGCAGCAGCAGATAAAAACAAAAAAAAAGTAAATTCAAATCAAACTGATAAGACTAAGTAGTTTCACAATAAAATGGATTTTAAAATTTTAGATCAAATATTAAATGATTTTATTCAAAAAGAAAAAACATTAGACACTATTACTTGTCTTAACAAATTGTTAAATAATAAAAGCGATTCCATAATGCATGTGAACATAAGAAGTATGTCTGTAAATTTTGATAAATTGAAAATTATATTAGAGAGTTTAACTAATAAACCATCTATATTGGTATGTAAGGAAACATTTATACAGGCTAGTTATAAAATTCACGAAATAGATGGCTACAAAGGCTACTATAATTATAGTCAACTTAATCAAAACGATGGTGTTATAGTTTTTGTTGACATGAATATTGAACATGACAGTAAAATCATTGAATATGGGAGATCTAAATTAATAAATATTCATATTAAGTTAGGCAATTGTAGTAGCATGGAGGTCACATCGCTATATAGGTCTCATGAAATCCCTGAAAGTGAATTTATACGTGATTTAAAAATATTTTTACGTAAAAAAAGAAATTTAAAGAATCATCTAATTATTGGTGACTTTAATATTGATCTATTAGAATCAGATAGAATGTCCCAAGAATTTCTATGTAATTTCTTGGACCAGGGATATACACCAGGTTTTGCTGGTATTACCAGACCACCTGTTGGAAATTGTAAAGGATCATGCATAGACAATATTTTTATTAAAACTCACATTTTACAAACTGCTACATTTAAACTAAAAAATTCTTTAACTGACCACTATCCTATTTTTGTTTCTCTTAATAAAATTAAAACTAAAAATACTGAACCCACTATAATAATAGACTATAAAAAATTAGTGAATGCTGCTAACCAAATAAACTGGAATAAAATATTGACTATGCAGGATCCTAACACAGCTATTGAACAACTAATAAATGACAACAAACTATGTATTGAACAAGCAAGTAAAAAAAGGAAAGATAGAGGTAAACATAGGAAGAACTGGATTACAGATGCCATTATAAAATCATGTGCTACCAAAGAATCACTATACAGGGTGTTCCATTTTAATATACCACCCCCTAAAACTGGTTAATAATTTGCTCTGAGAAAAAAATGTTTCAAATAAAATTTGTTGGGTTCGAAGGGGGGCATCTTTTGGCTATTTTAGCTGCGACCTTGAACATGACCTTCAAGGTCATTTGAAAGTCAAGACCAAATTTTCATATGAAATGTGCATATTTTTATGGCGGATTCGGATTCTACTAAAAAAGAGAAACACTTTTTGTTCGAATCATTTTTTGAAAAAATCCCAAATTTTTGTTATAAACGGCTTTAAAAAAGTTGAAAAAATCACTAGATATCTCTTATTGCCCCACCCTTTAAAAGAAGTTAAAAATTTTACATTTTATCCGAGGAATTAGAAACGTACACACTTTTACAAATTTAAGTCCAAGTATGACCTTAGCCATGAACTTGTCTATAACCAACAAGGTCATTCGAAGGTCAGTCAATTTATTTAACGGTAATCCTCGATTTTTATTCCGGCAATTGAAGCTTGGCTATGACCTTGACCTCGAACCTTAAATTCATTTTATTTCATCTCTTCTTCAAAGAAATGAAATTACCAAAAAATTTATCAACAGAACCAAAGTTCATTAGAACGCTAATCTGATTCATTTTTTATTACATGGGGGAAGTTTGCAATCTTCGGGGTATGTTTGACATTCTCTGGGCAAGTTTGCAATCTTCGGGGTATGTTTGACATTCTCTGGGGCAAGTTTTACGTCATCTGCGGAAAATTTGACATCATCTGGAGCAAGTTTACGGTCACAACTGGGACAAGTTTGACATCATCTGGGGCAAGTTTGAGCAGTAAGGGGCATGTTTTCAACTGAGAATCAAAATCAAGCTTAGTTTTTTTAATGAAAATTGTACATATTTTAAATCATATTCAGATTCTCTGATAAAGTAAAATTGTACATATTTTAAATCATATTCAGATTCTCTGATAAAGTACGCATCTTTTTAAGAAATATTTTTCTCGTAAATGCTTTATTTCTCGCTAAAAGACATTTTTTTGCTTCGTTATCGTTCTATTGGTAAAGCTTGTAAATTCTTACAGCTCCTCAAAGCTTCTCATCATTAGGTTTTCATTGACTTTCTGAATTTCAGAGCAGAAAAATACTTATAATAAATTATTTCTAGTAAGATTAAATATTCCCTAAAAAATCTACCTACAACAGATAATGACTGACTACACGCCAGTAGAGATAGTCAACGTGATCAAGATTCTGGGAGAATGTCACGACAATTACAAGGCTGCAGCGAGGCTGTACGCTGAAAGGTATCCGGACGCTCGTCATCCTAGTAGGAGGAATATTAAACTTCTAACGATAAGAGGTCAAGGAGGTAACTTAAGAAGGAAGAGGCGACGGACGGGCCCAAGAGAGCATATTGCGCTTGGGGTTCGTGCTGTAATTGCCGAGGATCCTCATATTTCGACGCGACAAATTCAGCGAATGCATGGAGTACCCAGATCAACAGTTTCCCGTGTATTGCGTCATTTTAGATTTCATCCATATCACTTGCACCTTACACATGCCATTGAGCCTGGTGATCCTGCCAGGCGACTTAGATTCTGTCAATGGGCGGAAACACGAATGCGCATAGATCCATTTTTCTTTGATCGGACTCTCTTTACAGACGAGGCAAACTTCGACAATATGGGAGGAGTTAATCTTCATAACGCGCATTATTATGCAGAAGAAAATCCACATTGACAGCGAGATCACCGTACACAAAGACGGTGGTCAATTAATGTTTGGGCGGGCATAGTTGGGGAATACGTTGTGGGTCCAATTTTTTATGACCGTAATTTAAACGGCGAGCTTTATTTAGATATTCTCGAGAACCAAATTCCACCTCTTCTAGAAAACATTCCGCTAGAAATAAGGCGAGATATGTGGTTCCAGCAAGATGGTGCTCCCGCTCATCGTAGACTACTTGTCAGCAGATTTCTGAACGCGACATACCCAAATAGTTGGATTGGAATTGGTAGTCCAATCTGTGAATTCCCTGCGCGATCGCCAGATTTGACCCCATTGGACTTCTTTCTATGGGGGGGCGTGAAGCAGAGAGTTTACGCGGAAGCCCCGACGACGGCACAAAATATGATGGAGAGAATTGTTGCAGCATTCCGGGCGTTCACCCCACAAACATTAATAGATGTCCAAAGAAGTTTTCGGCAGAGAATACAAATGTGCATTCAACAAAATGGGCAATTGATAGAGCACTTGAGACGTTGAAATTTCCGTGACTAGCTGAACGAAGGGGTCTTGCCTTGGCTGGACGTGAAGGTCTTGCCTTAAGTGGTTGGACGGGGTCTTGCCTTAAGTGGCTAGACGTGAAGGTCTTGCCTTAAGTGGCTGGACGTGAAGGTCTTGCCTTAAGTGGCTGGACGTGAAGGTCTTGCCTTAAGTGGCTGGATAGGGTCTTGCCTTAAGTGGTTGGACGGGGTCTTGCCTTAAGTGGCTGGACGTGAAGGTCTTGCTTTAAGTGATCCAAAGGATACCTCTGTCTTTGTTTGAAGCTAGTAACATTCATCTAAAACAGCTTGTTTCTAGGACAAATTCTCTTTTCAGTTAAAGGGAGAGCTACCTATTGATGATCAAAAAATGGTTAAGACAAAAAGTGTTACTTTTTTAGTAGAACCCGAATCTGTGATAAATCTTATTCAAATGACCTTGAAGGTCATGTTCAAGGTCACAACTGGAATAGCCAAAAGATGCCCCCGTTCTAACCCAACAAATTTTGGTTGAAACATTTTTTTCTCAGAGCAAATTTTTAACTTCTTTTAAAGGGTGGGGCCATAAGAGATATTAGTAATTTTTTCAACTTTTTTAAAGCCATTTACAACAAACATTTAGGATTTTTTCAAAAAATGATTCGAACAAAAGGTGTTTCTCTTTTTTAGTAGAATCCTAATCCGCCATAAAAATATGCACATTTCATATGAAAATTTGGTCTTGACTTTCAAATGACCTTGAAGGTCATGTTCAAGGTCGCAGCTAAAATAGCCAAAAGATGCCCCCCTTCGAACCCAACAAATTTTATTTAAAACATTTTTTTCTCAGAGCAAATTATTAACCAGTTTTAGGGGGTGGTAAATTAAAATGGGACACCCTGTATAATTTATGGCGTAAAGATATTTCTAACGATCAACTCAAGAGTGAGTACTTAAACTATGCCAAATTGTTAGATAATGTTGTCAAAGATGCAAAAATAAAACATGATAAAAAATTAATAGAAAACAATGTAAATAATCGAAAAAACTTATCGAGCATTATTAACAATAAAATAGGAAAAAATAAAAAATGCATAGCATAATAAATTATGGTATACTGGCTTGGGGAGCTTATAAAAATAATATCAATCTTTACTAAACTTGCAGAAAAGGATCTTGAGAATTGTAAATAAGAATAAGTTTGTTCAAGACAATCCTATGAATATAGAAAAATTATACACCTACGAATCTCTATTGTTTCACTACCCTGATCTCAAATATAAATACCAAAATTCTAGTAGTAAAACTAGAAATAAGAACTTAATTATATCGAAATTTAAGAAAAAGGTCAGTAGTAAAAATAGCTATCTAAAGGCTATATCTGTTTTCAACATGCTACCATACGAATTGAAAATATTAAATATTGATCAGTCTTGGCAAAAGAAAAAATTAAAGGCTTGGATAAATTCAAATTAGTAATAAGACAAATCATTGTTAACTGTTGTTATGTAAATAATAATTTTTTTTTATGCGTTACTAGTTTTTAAGTTTTACTTTTTAAGTTTGTATATATATTTTTTCTAATCCAGTCCTGCCGACAGGTACCTATATGTACCTCTGCAGGTTTTTGCAGGTGTTATTTTCTCTCATGTAATTACACTCTGTAAATATTTTTTTGTTTTAACTGGATAAATAATAACAAAAAAAAAAGTTCACGATTATTTTATGTCTGATTTTCGCAGGGTATCAACTGCCGTCGATAAGCTCGAGCATCGTAAAGAACGAGCTCGAGCACTGTACACGAGCTCTTTTTCTTTCTTTCTTATCTCTTCTTTCCAATTTACAATTTTTTAATTTCTTAAATAGTTATGAAAAATTAATTTTACCCCTGGCTCTTGGGTAAGCACCCCTACACAGTCAAAAATGTAATCTTACTTTTAGCAGATGAATCCACTTATATGCTTTCTATTTGTATTAAAAGTAAATCTATTGATAACAAGAATACATCTGTTTGATTAAAGAATCTTGAATTCTTGAAATCAAAACCAAATCCTCTAATTTATATTGGAAATCTTCTAGTTTGTAATGGAAATATTCTAAGTTTTATTTAAAAATGTTTCTACTCAAGTTTGTAAGGTAAACGAAATATGCTGCTAAATTGAAAACACGCGATGTTGTTTTCTCCTTGCGTGCCATTGTCAAGCGCTCACATAAACAAAAGGGTGGGGCGAAAGGTACCGTTGCTATTTTCGAATTCCGCAACTTTGGAATATTCCATATGAAGTACCGCGCGTCAGTGCGTTGGTTTCCGTCAAATGAGTACATCACCCTCTCGGTCTTGCTCTCGCAAAGTGGATTTTTGTCGTGTTTTGCTCGTTATATACGTGTGCGAATCATTTTGTCAGCTTGATTTTTGAGCAGAAGATCAGAAAAGTACTACGAACAAAGCTTTAGGAATTCCACAGTCTGTATTCATTTTTGTGAGTCCGTTCAAGCACCTATCGAGTAAAAAAATGTGTGATCCACTTCCTGATTTATCAAATTTTATTGTAAATACGTGCTGTTTATCTTGGAGTGTGACAGAGAAATTGCAAGGTGAGTAATTTATTATATATTTTTATACATTACATAAATTATAACGCTAATGATAAGAATTCAAAGAATAATGTAATTATTTACCAGTTTATTTATTCAATTTTAAATTTGTGCGTGCCTTACAATTGCGAAATCATAGAGTTTATTTATTATCGTTCAAAATAAAAAATCAAGTACGTTTCGCATTCGTATGCTCGCACATGTATACAACGCTCAAACGTATACAGGGAAACTCATATTTATCGGATCGTATAGAGATAGAATCAAGGGGCGCGATAGCGATTAGATTTTTATTATGATACAATTTCATAGCCATAGGCTTTTTCGTAAATTTTTTCTTCTAAATGTCTGTTATTATTTCTTTTTTTTTTCCTTTTATTTTATATTCTTTTTCCTTTTATAATAGCATGTAACCTCGACCTAAGTGACATAGTTAAAATGAGCCCGAATTAATTAGCTGAATTTAATACAGGGTTAAGTCAGACTGCTACACGGCGTTTATTTGAATGCATATGGAGTAAGGTATTATTTGAGATTACTTAGTAACAAAAATAACAAACTATGATTTTTGAATGATCTAATCTACAAAGTTCAGATTCTGCAACGAAAATTTGAATCCTATAATGAAATATCTTTCCTGTGTCAGTATTTCGTACTAATCCTTTTTTTACTCATCTTTATGCATTCTTTAATTATTTTTACTTTTTTTAGATACCAGGTAGTAAAAATTCAAACGCAAGGTCTAGCGAAAAATTAAATCAAGGCTTGTTAACTTCTCTATTGAAATCAAATTCTGGATCTTTATCAGACATATCACAAAATCACAAAAAAGTTTAGTGATCGAAAGAAAACAACGAAAAAGAAAACGACAAGGCATCTTAAAGCAATCGAATAAAAAAAGCAATATAGATCGTATACAGAAATCCAATATCGAAGAATTCACAAAAAAGAACTTGGAAAACAATTATGCAATATTTATAATCAAAAAGTGAATTCGGAAGATGATGAAAACTTGATTGATAATTTGAGGGTAATGATATTGCCTTATTTAATATTCCGAACAGCTCGAGAACAAAGTCTGGGAAAGCTAAGAAAGAAAAATCTGTGAACGGCGTTTACATCTGGTGCAAGGTAATAAAACAATTTTATTAAGAATGATCAATATTGATGTTAATCGATTCTACTAACTATTAGTGGAAAATCGTATTAAAATAGAACTCAAAAGATTTCCATTATATCTGAGATGACTTTCTTTTAAATACAATCGTTTGGATATAAATAGATTTATTTTAAATTGTAGTAGACGTCTATTTAATATTTTTCATTTTAAACATTATGCAATGCGATTCAAAAATATCTCGTATAATTAAATTTTTGTAATTGTTGTTCTAATATGACGTCCTAATCTGATCTAGCATGTAATGAATAACCATGGGATTGTTTAAATAATAAGATTTTTTATCATGTATTTATTACAGACTCTAGTAGATGTTCCCAAGTATCTACAAGATCGTGCTAGTAGATATGCTGAAGCTAAAGAAAAACTACAACCTTGTTTAGTCTTAGTAGGTAAATCTGTAACCTCAATCGATTATTCTTATATCAAGGAGGGGACCAAATATTCCTGGACATTCAATTCTGCACTGCAGGCATGCGACACATTATTCAAATTATTTATGTTGTTCAACCTGGAATATCCTAAAGACTGCGAGTCATTTTGGCTTTTGTTACAACATCGCGTGTATCATATCAAGACTCAGTGGGACAAAAAGATTGGACCAGAAATAATCTTAGAGAGTTCTCTACATCTTTTAGAAGAAAAGAGAAAGAAAGAATAATTTCATAAAATTATATTACAAATTAGAGAAAGTTATTTTTGTTTTATAAGAAATATCTAATTTTTTAAACAAAATTAGAATTATTTCTTTTGTTATACTTCAATTGCAAAGTGTTGGTTTTTCTTGACAAAAAACTAAATTTTTTGCTATGAATATTGCTTAATATTCTATTGAGACATTGATTTCAAGAATAAAGTTTACTAGAAATAGAAAAATTTTTTTATTGTTTATATATAAATATCCCCCACTAGGAGTTGTTACCTTGTCGCGTGCTCTGAGAGGAGCCGGTGTGGGGGCTCGTCCGGAGGTCTATGCGACCGTCCCGTAGCCGGGCCGGGAAGTAATGGTGCAACGAAAGTGGATAGTTGGGGCGGCGGGGGGGGGGGTCGTCGGTCGATACGACGACGTCGGCTCGCCGCCTCTTCGAGCTATTAGTAGTACGCGCCCGAGGCGCGGAATCTCGGTAAAATGGGCTCTTCCCGTCGGGCTCTTCCCGGGTCGGGTCCGGACCTCGGGGTTCTCGAGAACGGTCGGGCGGACCTTCCGGACGCTAAGGACAACTCTCCATTGCGTTCGGAAGGAGGCGCAATGGGTATTACATCCAACCCCCAATCCCATTGTGTGAGAAACCGTGCATAGGGGACTGGTTGGCCACGGGTTCCAGTGGTCGCAAACGGTGCCCTCGGGATACCAGGCGCCCTCCCGAGGTACGAAAGCCTTCCCGCTGCAAGCGGGGCTCTGCAGCGGGTGACCTTTAGTTCCCTAGCTACTCGTGGGAACAAAATGAATGCAGATACACAAAACCAAAATGAAGAAGGGAGGAGTGCTGACACCCAACCGGCACAGACTGGGGACGATGAACTGGGCAGAACCGTTTCTCAGAAACAGGTGAACCCAGGGGTTCCTGACCCACTGGACCGGATGGAGGTGGAGGCAACCGCAATGGTGAATCCGGCAACGGAGGAACCAGCGGCAGGGGGCTCCAAAGATCCCCCCCAAAACTGCCATTCGGCAGAGGAAACGTCGACCGGGAGCTCATGAACGTAAGGCCTGGAACGCCCAAAAGGCGATAGAAGGCACAAGCGGGAACACCCCGGTCGAGAATAAAAGTAACAAGAAAAGACCGAAGACCGCAGCGGACACCCCCCCCCGGAGGGGCAGAAAGCCCCCAAGAAACCGAGGGAGAGGGAAGCTGTGGTACAGATGCTGTCACTGGCGCAGAGGACCAACCCGTTGACGATGGTCATCGTCGAAGAGGGATACCCTGAGGCGCTTATAACCTATGAAAGGTTCAAGCGCTTCAGGAACGCGATGAGGGAAGAGGTGGACAAAATCCCCTCCGAACTGCCGCTACCCCGCTTCGAGGAGTCCTTCTGCAAGGGGGGGCCATTGTGATGGTGGCGACCGACCAGAGTGCCAGAACTTGGGCAGCATCCTGCATCCCTAAGCTGGACATCTGGGAGGGAGCCAAAATCAAGGTGGGAGGGGTTGAGCTTCTGCAGAAAGTAGTCAGGACCGTGGTCTGGGTCCCTGGGAAACCAGAGGAGGCAGTAACGGTGCTGGCGAGGCTGCAGAGGTACAACCCCACCCTCCACGCCCGTTCAGGATCCTCCACGCCCCAAAAACAGGGGCGTGGAGGATCCTGAACGCGGAAAAGAAATCGGGTGAGGAGGCCGAAGGCACCTTATTGGTACTGGGCATCCCCGAAAGTGGTATTAGAACGCTTTCGGGGATGGACAATAAAGCCTACTACGACATCGGGAAGGTGAGCTTTAAATACTCCCTGACCGAGTCGCAGTAAGGAACACCAAGCGTTGGGGGAGCTGTTGCTGTCAATCATGGCTTCGACAGACATTCCAGTAACGCAGATCAATTTGCACCTCAGCAAGGACGCCTCGGCGGTATTAACCAGGCGTTTGACAGCGGTGCACACAGCCATAGCACTAATACAAGAGCCTTGGTGTTACAGAGGAACGATCAGAGGTCTTGGAGGAACAGGCAAGGTCATCAAGGGCCCAGGCAATGAAAGAACAAGGGCGTGCATCGTGACGAAGGGTCTGGAGACAACACCACTACTGGACCTATGCACAGCTGACCTTGCTGTTTTAGCCATGGAGGTAGCAAGAGGAGTGGGCAGGCAGCGGGTGATTATCGCCTCGGCATATCTCCCATTCGAAAAGGAATCACCAACAGAGGAAGTATCCAGGCTGGTGGAATACTGTGAGGAAAGGGGACACCCCCTGGTTGTCGGATGTGACGCTAACGCACATCATCTGGTGTGGGGAAGCACAAACACTAACGACCGGGGGACGACCCTACTCGAGTACTTGACTACCACTAACCTGGAGATCATCAACAGAGGTAACGAACCAACCTTCATGAATGTAAGGAGGAGAGAGGTAATTGACATCACACTCTGCTCAAGGCAGCTAGTGGGATATACTAGGGACTGGAGAGTGTCGGACGAACCCTGACTCTCCGACCATGCACAAATTTGTTTTATGATTACAGGAGAAACGCGACAACAGGAAACGTGGATCAGGAATCCCAGGCGCACAAACTGGGAAGAATACAGCAGAGACCTAGAAAGGAAACTAAAAAGAGGGTTCCCAAAGGAGATCCACACGATAGGAGAGCTCAACACCGCGGCGGAATCGCTGCAGAGGGCCATCATTGAAGCATATGAAGCCAACTGCAAACTGGTGAGAGGCAGAGGCAGATATGAGGTACCCTGGTGGAATAACCGGTTGGAAAAACTGAAGAAAGAGACCAAAGCTCTACTCAGGAAAGCAGTTAGGAGCAACGATAATCAGCAATGGATTACCTGGAGAAGTAAACAGAAGGAATATCGCCACGCAGTAAGGAAAGCCCAGACTGAAAGCTGGAGAGAGTACTGCAATAACGTGGAATCTGGTAAAGAGGCGGCTAGGCTTAACAAGATTCTAGCCCGCAATCCCGAAGCCTGGCTGGGAGCGGTTAAACTCCCAACAGGCAAGTATACGGAATCGGACGAGGAGACGCTGGCGCACCTCATGGAGTCGAACTTCCCCGGCTTCACGACAGCGGGGGATACATTCGAGACGGCGGAGGACCAGGTGGAAACCGGTGGCGAGGGTTCGCGCCACATCAGTGGCTGCAGGGAACTTGCTAATCTGATTGTCTCGCCGGCAAAACTGAGGTGAGCCATCAGCTCCTTTGATTCCTACAAATCACCGGGAGAGGATGGAATCTTCCCGATCCTGCTCAAAGAAGGAGTCGACATAATCATCGGACCTATGGTACGACTTACACGGGCCAGCATTGCAGCCGGATATACGCCAAAGTGCTGGAGGACAGCTAAGGTGGTTTTTATCCCGAAAGCCGGCAAAGGAAGCTATAACACCGCTAAGGATTTCAGACCTATCTGTCTGACGTCATTCATGCTCAAAACGCATGAGCGGCTGGTGGATAGGTATATAAAAGATTATATCTTGACGAACAACCCATTGTGCAACGAACAACATGCATATAGAGAAGGAAGATCAACAGAATCAGCCCTGCACGTAGCTGTCTCGCTCATCGAAGAACAGATTGAAAGCGGAGGATACGCCGTGGGAGCCTTTCTCGACGCGGAAGGGGCTTTTAACAACACGACCACAGATAGTATCTGCAAAGCAGCCAAAGATAAGGGAATACCTGATTCGCTAATTAAGTGGATCACGAACATGCTAAGCAACCGGAAACTGACAGTTACAAGTGGTAACACCACCGTCAAAGGCTCCGTCAGCAACGGATGCCCACAAGGAGGGGTTCTTTCCCCAACTCTGTGGGGCATGGTGATAGATGGAGCACTAAGGATGCTGACCAACCTGGGAGTATCAGCGGTCGGCTACGCAGACGATATACTTATAATCACCAGAGGCAAACATCTGAACACCCTACTGGACATCACCGAGTCGACAATGAGGCACCTAAGTAAATGGTGCGAGGATAAAGGCCTATCTATTAATCCCCGGAAAACGGAGGTTGTTGTCTTCACCAGAAAGTACAAGATAGGACCGGCACGAACGCTAATGATGCGAGGACAGGAAATACAAATTAAGGAGCAAGCAAAATACCTAGGCGTCATTTTAGACAAAAGACTGTACTAGAAGCCTCAAATAGACCAACAGTACAAGAAATTCACATCAGCCTTCTGGATGTATAGAAGAGCCATTGGGCAGAGCTGGGGCTTGAGCTACAAAACAGTCCTATGGATATACAATTGTATCCTGAAACGAAGACTGACCTACGCGGCTACAGTGTGGTGGAAAAGGACAGATCTGAAGACAGTACAAAAGAAACTCGAAACGCTCAGGGGGTGGATCCTAAGGGCGGCAACAGGGGCTATGAGAACCACCCCAACGGCAGCCCTTTGAGCTATCACTGACGTTGAGCCCTTTCACAGAACGACTGTTGACAATTTATTCTCTAAATATTCGTCTGCATTCGAGACTTTAAATAATAAACATAAGCGAATTTATTACTCACAAAAAAACAATTGTTACATTGCACCAGAAACTAACATTTTTGGTGACGAATTACGAACTTATCAGTGCAGAAAAACAGGGGAAAATTATAAAAAAAATGTTAGCGTTAATAGTCGGTATATAAATATAAAAAAAAAAATTGAAAAAGTTTTTGCAAATGCCGAGAAATTTTTCACTATTAAAAAATCAAATAGATTCTTATTATAATAGTGAACCTCGACAAATAAAACATATTTTGCATAGCAGATAGTGGGTAAGCATTAAAGAAAAATTTCCTAATAAATTTATTGTGCCTTTAACGTTTTATTATGATGACTTTGAAGTAGACAATCCTTTAGGTCCGACTAAAGGCATTAATAAAATCGGTGGCGTCTATTACAAAATACCTTGTTTGCCTCAAAAATATTTGTCTCAATTATCATTGATATTTATTGCCTATTTATTTTATACATATGATTGTGTTAACCAAGGTTTTACTGCTGTTTTTGAAGATTTGTTTTACGAATTGGAAAATTTAGAAACTGATGGAATAATAGTAAACATCAATGGAGAAAAACATGTAATTTACTTTGCATTAACATTGTTTATCGGAGACAATTTAGGCGCCAATGGTGTATGTGGATTTGCAGAATGCATCAGATGTAATTTTCCATGTAGGTTCAGCAAAGCTCACCGAAATTCTATTGAAAATGACATTGTAATAAATGAAGCACTTCTAAGAAACAGAGTAAATTATGAAAAGGATGTACTAATAAATAATCTTTCATTGACTGGTATAAAAAGTGATTGCATTTTCAATAGATTACTCAGTTTTCACGGTACCAAAAATATTTCATGCGACCTAATGCATTACATTCTTCTAGGTATTTGTAGATATGACTTAGCATTATTGTTTGGTAATATCACTTTTTATGCATCAGAGATGCTAACATTAATATTGCATTTACGGCTAATGATGGGAGAATTGATTTCAGAATGTTATAAAGTATGGGAATGGTTTCTTTTATTACGAAAATTAATAGATATATTAATGTTGAAAAGTGTACAGGTAGAACTTCGAATTCATATCGATTATTTAGTTAAAGAATATTTACAAATAAGAAGAGAACTATTTCCGGAAGAAAAGTTTAAGCCGAAACATCATTATTTATTGCATTACGCCAATATTTTTCTTAATTCTGGGCCAATACTAAATAACTGGTGCATGAGATTCGAAGGGAAACATCGGCAATTGATCAGTTATGCCAGAAATTCAAATAATCGAATTAACTTCCCGTTATCACTCGCAATTAAATATTCGTTAATGCAGAGTTATACTTATATACAAAATAAAGGAGTAGTAGATATCATTAATTGTGGACCAAAAAAGTACATGTCTCTCAGCAGTTTACAAAATTATAAACATTTTTTGGGAAGACTTCTAAGTTTTTTACAATATTTAAATACAAAAGTTAGTATTTTGAATTCGGTTGAAGCGAATGGAAAGAATTACAAAGAGAAAAATATGTTAATACTTAATAATGATGATATTTTGCCAGAATTTATGGAACTTATTACAATTATTCAACACGAACAAACTACGTTTTTTATTTGTAAATTATGGAAAACCATAGGATTCAATGATCATTTACGTGCTTATTGTATCCAACCTACTGAACATTGCATCACACATAATTTTTCAGATTATTCCTTACGGACCCATGAAACTGTTTGTAACCAATAATGGCGAATTTTATGTTTTATTCTACATGTAAATTATTATGTAAATAAATTAATTATTGTAAGAGTACAACCCTGTAAAACCACGAATTCCATATTATATACAAAAATAGTTTTATGACATTTATTGTATTAAAACGATAATCTATTTAACTGCAGAAGAAATCGTTTACGTTTAAGCAGATTAACCTTTGAGGATTGTACTCTTAGGTATAGCAAAAATCATTTAGATTTTATTTTAAGTAGATTTTCCGCTAGTATTTAATGGTTCTTCTGAGTACTAGATTACATTTTTGTGCGTGTACAACCGCTTCTCGTAAGATAATGAAAATTCCGTTATTTTTTTGATATCTCCAATATTTACGGAGACATCGCGATCTTTTAGCTTTTACCTATTTAGCAAAAATTTAGTTTTCAACCTACAGCAATGATTTTTGGACTGTAGGTGTATCTTGACGCACTCTATCAATTGCCATTGAAAAAAAAATTATTTAAAAATTTCCCGAATACGGATAAACGCGAATAGTGTTTAAATATTGATGTGAAGAGAAAAAAACTAGAACGTACTGGTGCATGTTTGCGCCTGCGCTAGGTATCAGATTGCAGTCAATTGTTACCAAAGTCATCACAACTCGTTATTCCGCGAAATTATTGCTTTCAGTTTTTTTTCATGTCAACATTCTTACCATGTGTGCTGTAAATATAACATCTTCTACTCGACATTGTTGCAAATGTCATTCTAAGAAGTCTATAACAAACAAATACCAGAAAATATATGCACACGTGCACATGAATAGCCAGTATGATCTCGCCGAGATGTATTGTCCCTTATTAGCAGAATCAGCAAAAAAAGCGTTGTGTTTTGTGCTGCATCCCCACCGTGTAGACAGAGACAATATATATTTAAGGAGCTACACTTGCACGTTTTGGCAGTTCCACTTTGGATAGTCAAAGTAACTCTGTCAGAATGATTAGGGCAAGTGTGGCACATTTAGCTAAAGTTATCGGTCAGGCATTGAGTATCGCGAAAGATCGAGACTCACATATTCACACAATGTGTGGCAGAGTGTGGGCCTCAGACCTACAGAACCAATCAACAGAGGTTTTATGCAGAAAGCTGCATCTTCTCTTGCTGCATTGTAGAATAAACACGGTATATTACATGTTTACCGTCGGTCTATTCCGTAATCCAGACGTTCTGTCGATTGCTCTCCAAACAATACGACAGCGCAATGATCACGGGCACCCGCTAGCTCGTGCAATGTTTCATTGTCAATGTAAGTATCAATTACTTTTTTTCACATCTAAACTCTTAGAATATTATTATTTATTTCAATATTTTTTCATCAACATTATTTCAGTGATTAACCAGATGATGAGAGACACCGAGGGTGATTCTTTCATTATAGTGTGTGATGAGTCGATAGGAAACGAGAAGGACTGTAAGTATTGAGCCAATTAAAATACAAATATTTATTTTTCATTTTAATTAAATGATTTTGATTCTCTCAATACTTAGTTTCAGAGCCACATGTACGTATGGCCGATCAACAAGACCCTGCACACTTAGCTACAGCCAATTGTAAGTGGTGAATATGTTATAATTAAAATTTTTGTAATTATTATTCAATTAAATGCACATTCTCTATTTTAGTTGTAGACGCTGAACCATCAACATCTGGAAATTACCACCCACAATCATCGGACCATCGAGGAGACTCATCATAGTCAAACACAAATAATCGTAAGTATTAAGTCTGTCTGTATATAATTTTCATTTATTGGTTTTTCTGCAATATAAAGCCACGCTCTAATACTTAAGCTTCAGAGAGGTCAAGAGAGAGGCAGCAGCGTGGTCGAAATGGGAATAATGGCTACGTATCCGAAAATAGCTGTAGTGATGGAAAACGCAAACGCAGAAGGCTTACCCGTAGCAGTAGCAGTAGCAGTAGCAGCGGGAGTGACAGCAGCAGCAGTAGTAGTAGTAGCAGTACCAATATCAGCGATGCTAATAACAGTAGCAGCACTGATACAGCTGACAAAAAAGGTAAGACTCTAATTTAAATTTGTTTAATTTAATAAAGTATATGTATAAACCGGCTGATCTTATAGATGCTCATTTGCAGACTGGTGAAGGAGGAGAGCGACCTAGATTTGTAATTCAGAATGAGGCAACGTGTTTTTATCGATGTTTTGGATATGAGGGTAGAGAGATCCGTGGAATCATGCCGCAGCCACCAGCCAATGCCCAGGTTTACAACTGGTTAAAGGGTTGCATGCAGGACCGTCATCGGCAGCTTTGCGAGAGAGGTGGACCAATGAATTTTATTGGTGTAACCATCAATTCGGACCAGTTCAATCATGGTCCCCTTTGGCTATCCTTCAGACTTATACAGGATTTTCAATTCGAAGATCTTTGGAAAATATTACACAGTGCTATGCAAAGTACGAACGAGTTCAATGTAAATGAACGGTTATCCGTTAATTGTGGTGTTGTTAGAGGTGCGGCTGGTTGTGAACGAGTTCGTTTAACCGAGGAGTCAGTGAAAAAACAATTTATATTAAACATCAATAACAATGACAATCTTTGTCTACCGCGAAGTTTAGCTGCTGCTTATGCCTATGCCGTCAGAGGTCAGGTGCGCTCAGGACGGTTTCACAAATATTAGAACCAGATTCGTCAATCACAAGGAAGAATTCAAAAAACTGCTGCCACAGATCTTATGAATTTGGCAAACGTTCAAGTACCGGTGGAAGGCTGTGGACTAGAGGAAATCCGTAAGTTTCAAGATTTATTCGCTACTAGTGGTACGGCAATCGTAGTTTATAATTTTTCATCGTTCGCTCGTGGAAATCCACCAATCTATGACGGCACACGATATGTCAGTGAAAATCACGGTGATGTTACACACGTATTACGCATAATGTATTGCGACCGGACAAATCATTATCAACCAATATTAAATCTTGTTGGGGCAAGTGGTAGCAAGGGCTACTGTATACCATGCAATATAAGTTATTGGCGAGCCGAGGAACATAGATGTTCAAACAAGTGCTATAAGTGCATGTCCGTATCCGTGTAATACAGCGGAAAATCTAAAAAAATGTAATGCTTGTTTAAGATTTTTTTCTGGCAATGGTTGTTTGCAAAATCATCTTAAAATAGGATCATATAATAAAATAAGACACTGTCAAATTTGTTTTAAAATAGTTCAAGTAAATAAAAGTCAGCCATGAGTGTAATGTATCTTTTCGTAAAACGTGTAAATCAAGATTACCTATTAGACACCTGTGTTATGTACAATCGATCAAACAGACACAGCGTGTAAGCCCAGTCTTATTTTTGTTTTACGACTTTGAAACTTAACAAGCTCTTCGGGTGCTGGGTGACGATGAGAAAAAAGTGCACGTTTTAAATTTGTGCGTTGTACAGCAAGTATGTATCAATTGCATAGAGATTGAAGATATTTCAATTAGATGCGAGATGTGCGGTATTCGGGAATACATGTTTAATCGCGACCCGGTAAAGCAGCTTGTTGATCTGGCATTGTCGCTAAGAAGACAATTTCAGCAGGTTATATGTATAGGACACAATGCCCAAGGATTCGACGCACAGTTCATATTTAAGTACGATGTGGAAAAATTCAATCAAGATCGAGTTGTACCATTGGTAGTGATGAATGGTTCAAAAATAATTTTAATGGAGATTCTACATGTAAAGTTTATTGACAGTTTAAATTACTTTCACATGCCTTTGAGTAGTTTACCAAAAGCGTATGGATTATCCGAAATGGAGAAAGGTGCTTTTCCGCACTTATTCAATACGATGGGAAATCAGACTTACGAAGGTCCTCTACCACCTTTTGATTCATATTCACCAAACTCGATGGCCATCTAGGAGCGAGAGAAATTTTTGAAATGGTACTAAGAACAAGTACAAAATGGCTACGTATTCAATTTTCAACGAGAAATTTCTCATACCTTCATAATTAAGAAATACTCTAAGCAAGACGTGACAATTTTGAGATTAGCATGTTAAGCATTCCGCAAAACATACATGAAATTTGGTGTGGACCCTTTCGTCGAAGCTACAATTATTGCATCATCTTGTATGCGAATGTTTAGAAAAAAAAGTCGCAAATAGGTATTATACCACCTCGTGGTTACAGAATGGAAGACAATCAGTCTGAAATTGCCCTACACTGGCTCTCTTGGATGGAACAACGAGTTCTTCATCGGCAGATCGAGCATGCAGGACGAGGTCAGGAAAAAAGACTACTAGAAAATATCTTGGTCCATGGTTACAGTGCACCCCAAGACGGTGAGAACAACAACGGTATTGTCCTTCAGTTTCAAGGCTGTTTTTGGCACGAGTGCCTCCGATGTTACAGAATAAACAGAGATATAGATTTGAAAAGTGGTGAATCGATGAATGCTAGATACGAAAGAACATTGGCCATTAGCTATAGGCTAAAGATGGCAAATTACCAGTTGATTGAAATATAGGAGTGTCAGTTTAAGAACGAGATCTCACAAAACGAATGTTCTCACAAAATGTGGTGAATGTAAAAAGAAAAGTGCTTGATCCACGTAATGCATTTTTCGGTGGACGCAAAGGTAACACAGTCAAAGTGTTTCATTGTCAAGGCGAAGAGAAGATCAGGTATGTTGATGTGTACACACTGTATCCCTTCATTTGCAAACGTGGCAAGTATCCCATTGGTCACCCGAAAATTTATATCGCTGAGGAAGTGTGTGGACAGCTGATAGGGCCGAGTAACGACATTTCACAAGTAAACGGATTGATCGCGTGCAATATACTACCCCCACAAAATCTATATCATCCATTATTGCCAGTAAAAATGCATGGCAAATTGATATTTCCTCTATGTCGGACATGCTGCGAGCAATTAATTCAAGAAGGCTGCCCTCATGAAGATCCTGAAGAGCGTATACTGCGAGAAACTTGGGTTTCAGAGGAGGTGAAAGCTGCTATCACGTTGGGATACATCGTCAAGACTGTCTATGAAATTCGGCAGTACGAAATGACGCAGTACATTCCAGAAGAGCGGAAAGGTGGCGTATTTGCGGGATACATCAACGAATTTTTTGCTCCAAAGGTCGCGGCGTCGGGATACCCACCACACTGTATCACAGATGAGGATAAGGGTCGCTACGTGAGAGAGATGGAACACGAGGAGGGTATAAAATTGAACAAAAATGATATACGTTTCAATGCTGGGTTGTGAACTTGCAATCTGTCAGAGAATATCCGTTCTGCTTTAACAAAAATTTAGTTCACTTAATTTCGGCCGATAACTTCATATCAACCGAGATTCAAGAAGCTCTGATCGAGCGAAGCTATTTAGACACTGACAATTTATCTAACAAAACATTTGAACTCGGCGCGATAACCGTGACAGAATACAAGGGACTTTCGCTAATCGGAGTGTATATAAGAAAGCACATCGACGATCGCCCGCTTTTAGCAGATCTTTAAAGGTGCCTCAAAACCTTAAGAAGCGTATTACTTGCAAGAGGTATCAATAGCATCGGCATAATTCGCGACCTCCCGCTGCTGTGATTAGCTGCATAGTTAAAGTTCGTCGATTTATTTGACACAATTTTTGCAAAACGTTCAATAGCAATTTTATATAAAAATAACTTGCCAGTCCACTCAGTAACTTCTAGCCAACCAGAAAGAAATTATTGACAAAGCACTATTGGATTCGGGCAATAGAAACACGAGGCTAGAAGCTGCATCGAGTGTATTATTGAACATGACTATCGGCTCTCTCCGTCTCACCCTCCTTCCTCTCTCTCTCTCTCTTTCTCTCCCGCACCAGAGTTGATAACGGACCGTACTCCCTAACATACATGCGCACTTAGTCGTACGTCCTCTCTCTCTCTCTCTCTCTCTCTCTCTCTCTCTCTCATTCTATTCTCATGTTGCGTACAGACAACGTACACACTTCGACAATAATGTATTTATTCTTTTATTTTTCTCTTGAGGATTGGTCTTAATTATTATTATGGTGTCCTCTGATTGATATATTATTTTGCAGGCAATTCTGGGTAAACTTTTCAGTCTTGGAGTTACTGATTTCTTAAAGAACTGCGATGAAGCTAATTCTATCTTGAGAAAGATACTTGCGATAGCGTTTCTTCCAGAAGATTTAATACGAAATGTATTCGATAACCTCGATGAATCCATTTTAACACAATCAAGAATGAGACTTTAATTATTACGGCATGTTCTGGCTTATAAGAATTGGATCAGCAGGTATTTTCAATTTTCGGTGTCGAAAATCACACTAACAATATGATAGAAGCTTATCATAGATGGCTATCATACAGATTAGGAAGACTTTTGATACCGTGGAATATTTTTGCTAAGAAATTCATTGGTTCGATATTTTTAATTGTATTAAATGGAAAAATTATTATTAATAATTTTATAATAAATTGTTTTCGGTCAGTTAAATTAAAACGTTGATGCCAAAACTATTGAAACGATGTGAAAAGAATGGTACAAACAATTGTAAGCTATTTAGTCAGATACGTTACAATGTACAGAAATCACTAGTTGCAAAGAGCCTGGCGTCTACTGTACTTACAACACATTTCCACTAAACCTTTCCTGACCATCTACAGTAATTTGATCGGAGCAATCACCGTCCGCAGAATTAATATGTTAATAGCAGAGAGAATCCGGGCTATTATAGTTCTAGAGGATGAATATGATCTAGAAATTGCAATTCGTAACAATGGTTAGTATTAAATATTTTTGTTCATTTTAAATAATTATTAGAGAACTTGATTTTCGCACCATTACAGGATACATGCGAATCGAAAGGTTAATGATAAACAGGTAATACCTACAGGTATTACCTGTTACCCCGAAGTACAAGCTCCAGGTTAGACTGCAGCTCCGGTTGATGGAGTCGAAGGTGAGATTTTTTGTTGTAATTGTATTTTAATAATCTTACGTACATTAATTGATAGATATATAAAGCTGTTAATATAAAATTTGTTAGATGAATCAGTACCCTACAGGATTCTACACAATGAGAGTAAGTGTTTCCTAATTTAAAACAGCTTGATGAATTATATAACATAATATATAATTATATGAACAATATATTATTTTTTCAGATCTTAATGATAGACGTGGATAGCGAAGGTGCCGAAGAAGTCGCGCGCCTGTTAACGGTAAACCACTTGCTCCAGAGGTACAGGAAGCAAACATGCAAAACGCGCATCAAAATGCACACGACGGTGAATGAAACGAGGAAAATGATGATGGACGAAATGCTAACCAGGTAGCATCTGCTGGAGCACCCGTCGAAGCCCATATTGAAGACATGGCTGTCATCGAAGTGAAGGAAGCCGTCTCACCGGAAGGTAATACAAATTTTTTAAATTTCTTATACTCTAGAACTTTTCTACTCTACAACTCTCCTGGTCTAGAACTCTTCTGGTCTAGAAATCGGCTTCTCTAGAAATTTCATCCTCTAGAACTCATCTACTTTAGAACACTCCTATTCAATGACTCTCCTACTCTAGAACGCTCCTATTGTAAAATTCTTCTGCACTAGTACTCTCCTACACTAGATCTCTCATATTCTATAACTGTCCTATTCTAGGACTCTCTTACTCTAGAAAACTCCTGCTCTAGAACTCTTCTGCTCTAAAACTTTCTTGCTCTAGGACTTTCCGGTTCTAGAACTCTCCTAGTCTAGAATTATTCTGGTCTAGAAGTCTACTATTGAATTCGTCTGGTCTTGAAGTATCCTGGTCTGAATCTCTCCGTGTCTGGAACTCTTCTGGTCTTGAAAGCTGATGCTCTAGTACTACCCTCGTCTAGAACTCTCCTGGACCAGAAATTACCTTGTCTAGAACTTTCCTACTCTAAAACTATCCTGGTCTAGAACTACCGTGCTTTAGAAATCTCCTGCTCTAGAATTCTCCTGCTCTAAGATCTCTTCTGATCTAAAACTCCCCTGGTCTAGAACTCTCTCGTCGTCTAGAACTCTCTCGTGTTCTAGAACTCTTTTTCTAGAACTCTTTTGATCTAGAACTCTAGTGGTCGAAAACTTTCGTGGTCCAGATCTCGCATATTTTACCTACTACTGAGGTGGGCCCTACTTGATTCAGGTCTCCAGGTAGGCTGTTCCCGAAAATGTTCCTAAAATAAGCCGTTTCAAAGTGGGTCGCCATATAGGCCTTTTCCGAAACGGGTCCAGAAATAGTGCACGCAAAATATTGATTTTATTTTATACACACCTATTAGAAGATACTTGTTACGTGATGTACAATATCATATTATTTGAAAAGAATTTAAATTGCTTAAAATAATTTTGTCATACCTGAATGCTAGATGACATAATTTCTTCGTGGTTAGTACAATAATATTTGTTAGTTAAATTATCCTCAGTGGAAGAATTTCCCAAATATATATTATCTGCAAATAAATATGAACAATTAATTTTATTTTTGCAATGGTAGTTAGTTTACAAAATACAGACAAATCTCAGAAAAATATATTTCTATTGCTTTTATTAGTTTAAATGTAATTTTATTTATTACTTTTGAAATTTATAATTATTAGCTTTAGTGAAATTATATGTGCACCAAGCATATGCCACGTACTTATATAATAACCTGAATATGAATGTACTATTTCTTATGTTAATGTATTTTCCTTTCAATCACCTTTTTTTTAATCAAATGTCTATTAGCCAATGTTCACGTGACTTGAGTCATTGCCAGAAGCGAAATGAAAATGATATTTACTGCTCGAACTTGCTGGTAGATAAAAGATGCTTCGTAATATTCATGTTTACTAATGTCATCTCGTGAACTGGCTCCGTATTTTTACGTACATGTAAGTTGTTGGATTTTTACATTTATCCAGTGCGTCTATGGAGAGAGTCGTATGTGCTCCGAGTCCTTGTCCCAGTGTAGACAATGTAGCCGATGCATTCAGAGATACTTGTTTTAAAAGTATACGTTTCGCACGTGAAAATATGGACAAACATATTTTTTAACTAGCATATTTTTTCGCAAATTCCTCCAAAAAGTAAATTTTGCGGCAAACAAATTTTTAGCAAAAAAATGTTTAAATAGTATATTATGCAACAAGGGACGAAAGTAGTAGATTTTCCCCCCTGGTGGGATTTACTGCTTGAGCGATAAGATATTTCCGAAGGGTGCGTTTAAGGTAAAAATCTTATAAGGAGGGCAGCAACCACCAGTGGAATAAATTAATTTTTGTAACAAAAGCAAGATTTTGTGCACCTATTAAGCGTGACTAAAATAATTTTTTTCATACCGGCAGGCAACAAAAATTTGAGTGGGCAAAAGTAATTAAAAAACTCCCGCCGGACAAGAATAAATAAAAAAAGTTTTTATATTTAAATATATTTTTGTAATAAATTCTATAATATAAAATACAAACCCTTCTTCCTGTATACAAAAAATTAAAATTAAAAATAATAAATAAATATAAAAATTAATCTACTAAGTATGTGGTTGCTGCATCTGAAAAAAGTTGCATCAGTTCTACTCAATATGTCAAAAAATAAAACGCCAAAATCATTACTTGTTTTAAAAAAAATAGTGTGCACCATTGGCTAAGTGAACTTTTTGGCCTTCTGTGGTGGCAGTAACTGTGACTCGTAAACGCCTGCCCCTTCGGTTCACGATAACTCGCCTGAACTTGTACTGCGAACTTCACACTCGGTCTTAAAATTTAGTATTTCATTCTACTTTCGACCGGGGACATTTTTCGTCTCTAAATATAGCATATATGTTTTTATTTATTTTGTAATTAAAATCTCATTTATTAAAAAGAAATTGTAAACTTTTCTAAAGATTTTTAATGGTCTAAATGGTCAAATGCTTCAAAAAAAGTCTTGCTGATGTAAGATAAGAAGAACTCTGTGCTGTTAAAATTTTAAATGATTTCATCAATTTGGTCTTCAGTAAATAATGAAAATCTTAAATGCAATTTTGATCTTAAATTTTTGCTTTCTCCTAGAAGAAGTATTGTAATAGTAATATTTTCGACTTTATCAAAAACACGTTAGAAACACGTTTTGAAATATTTAAGGTTAGAATCATATGCTTTTAGAAAATGTCCGTATGGATGTGTATGTGGATTATGTGTGTGACTGGGTGTGTGTGTGGATATGAGTGTGTACGTACACCGTCATGTTTTTGAAAATAATCCGTCTATTTTTGTATTCTGAATTCGGGCAAAGAAGTTATTTATGATTTTGCTAATTGCACTGAGAGAAGTATTTCTTTACTATAAAGAATGAACTTAATAAAGAACTTAATACACTATTTTAACTTAATACACTCGGTAAGACAAAATCTTGCTCATTTCAATTACTAATTTTAGAAGTACATGAAGAGAACAATAGTGATATCTATCAAATATAGCTATATTGCAAATTTTATGCAACGAAAAATAATTTGAAAGTTTATATTACACACGTGAATACTAGCTACTCACTTCGAAGCACCAAGTCGCTGAAAGCGTAGTCCGCATATATATGCGTGCATGCGTTGTGTGAGTATATGTCGTCTGTGCTCCCCCACTCTACCGCTTATAGGCAGGTCGGTCACTGACTGACCGTTGCAGTGTCAGCATATAATTTTTTCAGCGTATGTGTTTGCGTGATTAAGATCATCCTCTATTATTATTTTAATGCATACATATAATAGATATATAATTATAATTTTTATCTATACATGTATTTCTAAGTGTATTATATATATATATATAACTTGAAAAATATTTAAATTGGAGTTTTGATTCTAATCATGTATATTAATATATATTATTGAAATGAATAAACATATAAATTAATATTTGCGATTTTGATTTTAAGGGATGTAGGTTAAAGGTTTAGGTAAATAAATTTAAGAAGTTGATAAAGTATCTATCTGAATGATAATTTTAGATTTTATATAAGATGCTTATATAAGGTATAAGCATCTTGGGATTCCAGCCACATAAGTATTTTATTTTTCGCAATTCTATGCTTTGAGACGTTTAACGCTTGATAAAACTTATTGACCCCGTAATAAGATGAACTCTTAGAAGGGTCGTAGTAGTTTATTTTTTTATCCATCTTTTCACAACTGTAGCACATTCCAACGTTTTCTTTTCTTTGCCTGTACAGATGTCTGGATTATCGTTGTATTATTATCGTCAGAGTTTACGCTATCATAATCATTCTCGTCATCTACTTCCTCGTCTTGTTCTTTTTCCGCCATTTTTTCGTTCACGTTTTGAAATGAATCATCAATAATATCCTGTGCTAAAGATTTATTTAAATTATGAGTGAGTTTACGAATTTTTCGATTATTCTTCGATATAGTTCCGCCTATTTTCCATAAATCGTTATTGCCAACAAATTCTTTAGGAACTCTTGCTTCTCGTAATAATTTTGCAAATTCTAAACGTTCTATCACGATGTGATTTTTTAGTGCGCGCATAGCCTCATTGATCAAATCAACGGTATTTGAGCTTTCAATAACTTCACCGTTTATAGAAACTGTCATTTTCATCCTAAGATATACGCTCTGATCCAATCCATCGTAGGCGATTCGGTAGCTGACTTGCTTTACTGTGAAAAGTTGCAGGTACACTTTCAATAATATGCAAATCATTTAATGAAAAATCTTTATTACTATTAGTAACAGTTTCTTATTCTTGTGTTTTATCGTGCTCTCCTTTTGCGAGTTTTGAAATTCGGGTATCCCCGATAAAGTATAGGTAACGCCTGACAATATAGATGCCACTTATCGTATTCGTTTATGTTTTTAGAATTCAAAATTTTACTGATCTCACCATCTAAACGCCAACATACGGTATCCGGTGTCTGGACAGATTTTACTGAAATTGCATCATCAAATTTATATTCTCTTAGATCTTGCGATTTATCTTCTGTATCACTGTTATGCTATTCCCGCTTGAAATTATCTTCAGGAACAAGAATAATTTTACAAGCATGCTTCATATTTAAGAAAAATAAACTGTTACAGGTGCTAATAATAGTGTCAACATTTTTATTCCATCTGTAAGAATGATCTTCTCAGTACTCCAGGTACCGCTTTTATCAGCTAAACGGCGAAGTATTTTAGCCTGTCTTTTCAGCTTTGATTTTTGAGAATCTGTTATAGTAACGTTAGCGTTTAGAATATTTAATGCACATTCGCAGATACACTTGATGAGAGCCGGTCTAGCTTTCCGCAGAATTACAATTCTTTGATCTCTGTCAAGGTGATATAGAGTTTTAAGAATAGATTTTTTTTTCGGAACGTTTTTCCTTAGCCATCATGCAAAACAGACTGAGCATAATTCAATTAAGCTCTTGTATTTATATTTTTTGCTTTGGTACGTAGACGCACTCATTTTGATCAATTGGAAAAATGCATGTCCGAAAGCGGAGCTCGTCACGAGTTGTTTGCATCTCGCATGGAGCTTAAAAGTAGCATCTCAAAAGATTTCTATTATAAAAACAGGGTTTTCAGGGTAAACTTGTCGTGCCATTATGCTGTATCTGTGCGCGATCCCGGGGATTTTTAAAAACCACAAGATAAGATACGTTTAAGGAGATATCTCTTTGTCCTTTGTAGAACAAATTTTGCGAGAGAAAAAATATGGAAACCGATCTATGATGTCTTTTTCTCACAAATAAATCGACAATAACGTTACTCGAAGATTTACGCATAAAGTCATCAATAACAATTAGTTTTGGATATAAATCACTGTCAAAGTCCGTTGATTGCGGTAAACCTACGCAAAACTCAACTTCTTTATCAAAATCTGTGTAACTTATCTGCCATTCTGAATAATAAAATATTCCTTTGGAAACACAGTATTATAAATGTAGTTTTTCTTGAGCCTGAAGGCCCACAACATAGAGCTGTAAATGGATGTTTCCACCTTGTGTCCATTTTAAACAATGATGCTTACAAGATTTACAAGTATGTAATGTACTCTTGGTTCAAAAGCATAACTATAATGGGGGCGGCGGCGTCGACGGCGGCTGCGCCGGGTCTAACAGCTTATGACTCGCGGGTTGAAAGCTTATAACCGTGGGTTGGAAGCTTATAACCGCGGGTCGAAAGCTTATAACCGCGGGTCGAAAGCTTATAACCGCGGTTTGGAGGCTTAAAATCGCGAGTTGTGTCACTTTCAAACCAGCGCTTCGCGTACGGAGGCTTACACGATTTAATTTCTTTACATGTAATGACATCATGAAAATCGGTACGTCGAATATTATCAAATTCTATTTGTAAAGGGTTCTCTATTTTCTCTGTTATGTATGATTTTATCCATTTATAATTTATTAATTTTTTCGTACTATAGTTAAGAGTTATACCTTTTACCTTATCAACTCATATTTAAACTTTTAATTTTGGCTGAAGTAGCTTCCATTCGAGCCAAACGTGCATCTAGCGTATCCCAACTCTTCAATTTTGTATCACTATTTATACTTTAACTGTTTCTAAATACCCATCTACAATTATCCCTTCCCGAATTTTAAATTCACGTCCGTTGAACGCGTATTTAATTTGTGCATTTCTTAAATGCTGTTCCCACAAAAGCCATTCTATGGCTTTTTTTGATTGATTATTATTTAGTCAATATCCATAAGGAGGTAAGATACCTATAGTGGACGGTTGTAAAAATTTTTTCCGAAAAACTTTTATAAACGATGATGCTATGGTGATACATTCTAAGAAAGCATCTGAGTCGCCTGTTTTTATAAGTAATTCCCGACATTTTAAACACGCTTTTCTTAAGATGTCAACATCTGATGTACAGTACGCTAGAATTTATTTTTGAAAGTTGAATTGATATCCTGAGTTAGAAGTCTCTTCATGCCATTTTAAAAATTGTATTGATGAATGGTCAGGATTAGCTTTGACTATCTCTGTATTTCAGTTAACAATCTTTCTTTGTTATTAGTTTACATTATGGCGCTCTCCAGTCGCGCGTCTTACCAAACTACGACGTTCTTGTCGTCTCGAAATCCTACTCACTGATCCGGCACCGAACTCGCTCGTGCACGCCGGTGTAACCTCCTAGCCGCGGCGTGTACGTCAACACGCCGCCGAATGGCTTACCCGACGCGGACGGTACAGCTGCCTCGCCCTTCCGATCGTCTACCGGTGCCGACGATCGTAGCGTCCGTCGCAGTCTACCCTCACGAGACTATGAATTATCCCGACGTACGCAGGTCCCCAAGCGTCCCCGCCGTTACCGCGCCGGTGACTTCGCCCGAACTTCGACGCGACCATTCACTCACTTCATACCACTATACTTAACTTAACGGGACCGCTATCCCAACTACCATACTTAAATTACATTCGGCTTTTTAATTTAATATAACTAAGTCTTAATCTAATGTGAATTAACGCGCGGGCTAGAACTAGCGATAGTCGTGTCCGTGTGTCCGTCGTGTAGGTCATGGTTGTGTTGCATGCGAGAGCGTGGAGGATAGCTTGTTAGTGTAACTTTGGTCTTTGTCTTTGTCGTGAAAACGAGAGCGATAGCTTGAAAGTCACCTCCACGATAGCGATGCGTTCCAGAGTGGAAACGATAATCTGTGTGTAAAGTCTCGTCGAGTCTAAAGTCATAGTGTGAAAAACGGTAATCGTGGTATAAACGGTAGCGTCAGTGTAACAACGATAATCATGGTGTAAACGGTAGCGTCAGTGTAATAACGATGATCGTGGTATAAACGGTAGCGTCAGTGTACTAACATTTAACTGGTGTGTAGACGATAGTGATAACGATAGCTTGTCGGTAATAATTGTCGTAAGGAGTGTTTGTCAGTCAGTGTACAGTAATTACAGTATGCGGTAAATCGGCAGAGGCGTAATGTTTATTTAACACGCCGAACGACTCAGCGCTGTTAAATCGACGAAGCATGGTATAGCCGCACTCATGCTTCGCCGCCATATTGGCCACGTGGCGTATTACATATCGTGAGTTCGCCCTACTCCGCAATCGGGACACTACAATCAAGAAAGTTACACCTTACTCACAGTAACGCAGTAGTCTATCGCATAGCACTCCCTTACAACGGGAAGGATCGCCCAGGTAGTCCGGTGGTCGAAGGCGGAAAGTAGCGGTAAAAACGATGGCCAAAACGGACCTGTTGCTCTGCTGGTGGTCCGACGCAAAAAGGGACAAGATATCGAGCTACGCTCACGCCGATCCCGCTCGTGGTCGACGTCAGGTTGAGTCGCTCGCCTTCCCCACTCTAGGGGAAGGCGGGCGACCTAGTCGAATCCGGCCGAGGCGCCGCGAACATAGTCGAACGCGCATTCGCCGACTTGTGCCGAGTCGTTGCCGCGAGCCGCGCGGTCGCTTGTAACTGGCAGTGAACTGCCATGTTACAATATATATATGTAACGTCCCATGTTCATAAAAGATAATTATATGTATGGATATACTGTATACAGAATGATGTATGACGGCGTGTATGTATGCAGGCGCAGGTATACGACGATAATCACAATGTAAGCATTTCCGCAACCGCGTTTACGACATCAAACGCGTCCCACTAATTAAACCAACTGACCCCCGAGTCAGCAATCCCAAAACCTACTTATTCTGCACCATCACCAACCTATATTGTAAGACACTTTCGATGGCGATCAGTGATTGGTTATTACCCTAACATTGAGATCATCCGCCAAGCCTTATAAGCCCCGCACTCAGTCCTCATATTGCCTTTAGTGAAGTCTCTTTTTACAAGGACAACGAGTGTTGTACCTGCTGGACCTGGTGTGTGAATACGAGTGCCGTTTAGTCCTTCGCGTCGTCTATTGGGTGCTTAGAAACCACTCAAACTCCGTGGAAGCTAACCGGTGGAATTCTTCATACTCTGGACGTGAGTTGGTACAGTACGAGGCTTAAGGACCGTCAACATATCTGGCGTTAGCTTCGGCAGCTTAGTTAAGGAACTTACTCTCAACACGCCACGGAACCATCCGTGTAGGATAATACTAAACACCGCCCAGTCATCGACCGTGCAATCTACTAGTAGTGTCCGAACGGGATTGTAAGTCGAACCAATATAGAAATAAGTAAATACGTAACATTAAGAACAAACGTAAAGATTAGATTAAAACATCTGTGTAACATCTGTATCAAAGCATTGGGCCTTCGTCTAAATAAAGTCATAACAAAGAAGTACCATAAAGAGACAGTTTATTAGAATCATAACCTACTTAATAGTAACAGAAGACTCTCGAGTCAAGGCTAGTTCACCTATACTCAAATAAATAATTATTTGTATATAGAATTACTGCGCGGTTCAGCATAGTAAATCAGAACCTTACAAATGGCATCCCTTGTGGGGAACTAAGCCATTGTTACTAAAGTACCAACTGTCTCGTTTAGAATTTTTATTATTAAGAAGAAATTTAGGAAACTTTTAGACGAAATAAATCATAATGGCGTTTAATCAAACTAGAGAGGAAATCTTAAGATTACCCAACTTAGAACAAAGAATCAATGCTTTAGATCAATTTTATAGATTTAAATAGGCAGAAAGAGAAGAACAATTATTAGAATTTTCACGTAGTATATTAGAGTCAAATAATTTTCGGGCAGTGGAAAGAGCAACTCAACATCTTGCAGATTACGATGGAACGAACATGAATCCAAAAGAATTCTTACAAGATGTTGATAATTGCTTTACCATGATTTCTACAGATTCAGAAGCACACTTTTTAAGAATCGTTATATCAAAATTAAGGGGTAAAGCCAGACAAGCCTTGGAAGGTAGCACATTTAAAACTTGGAATGATTTAAAATCGCATTTAAAAGACTGCTTTGCACCGCCCCGCACATATAGTTATTACTTACACGAAATTCAATCATCTTCCATGAGGCAGGGAGAGAATATTCGACAGTTTTACGGTCGAATAAACGCGCTAGTTAATGCCGCAATTAACGCCGCGTTGGAAGTACTGGGAAATAACGTACAGCGAGATCATTTAAAACCTCAGATCGAAATCATCGCCTTAGAATCATTTATTAATGGATTACCAGATGGTTGGAGAACCCGTATTATCGAGTTAGCACCAGAAAAACTGGATGACGCGTTCGCGTTAGCATCGAAATATGAACGGGGTAAAGTAACCATGTATAATAATCATTACTCCAATCCACGTATTCATCAAGTAAGTCATACACAAGATCGAAGTCCACATGGTTCACGGGATTCACCCCATGGTTCAGGAGAAATATATGAAAGTATACATCAAGTAAGAACATTGAATAATGAGGAAGGAGATAGAGGAGGGCAAAGAAGAGTGAATTTTCATGATTCTACGCATAATAGAGATGAGATTTCTTATTCAATAGACCGGGAGGACACCTATTTCCCAAAAATGACTTTTGAAGGAGGCAAGATACACGCACCACCACAGCTGAGTTACAAAAAGCCAGTACCCGAGCCTATCAAACATCCAAGTATACTCCAGAGGGAATATACTGAGAATACTATGGTGCCAGTAAGACCACCAGTACAAAGACATGTTATACCACCAGAGGCACCATTATATCTGGATTACAGACCCTGTAACTGTGCTGCATGTTATATATACTTTCAAAATCAACAGAGAGCCGGATATTGGTACCCACCTCAAAATGGAGGCTACCAACATCAAAATCCACCAACGTGTACGCACAGACCAGTCCCAATGCAGGAACCATGTCACCATCAAGAATCCGCAATTAACAGAAATCAAGACTATTACGGAGAAAAGCCGAAGTCGCCAATCCCGTTTCGCAGTGGAAATAAAAATCATTTAAACTGGGACAACGCTCACTGGAAGAACGCACCAGTGAGCGGGACGACTCTACAGCGTTCAACCAGTCCCGGCCCCACAACCAAGTCGGGAAACCAGCCCAAGTTATTCGACTCACGTCAAGAGTCGAATCCTCGCCCACAATAAAATTAAAAATAGAACAACTGGCAGTTCCAGAAGCCTTATGTGTAGTGGATACCGGAGCCCAAATCAATGCAATAAAAGAAAATGCATTGGGTCCTAATGCTATAGTAGACCAAAATGACGTGATCTCTATACTAGGTATTTCTCCACAGGAGGTAAGAACTCTAGGAACTGTAAAATTAAAAGTCTTAGGAAAGGACCATTTATTCCACGTGTTACCATCTAGCACGCCACTATCAGAGGAACTTATATTGGGTAACCCTTTTCTACTTGTAGAAAAAGTAAACATCATGTTTGGAGAGGGAGTACTAGTAACGGAAAGTCATCCGATAACACCCGTTCCCTTCGTTCATAAACTAATACCAGAAACTAGTGAAGATAAACATCCAGAGGAAGCATATCGAAACACGGAAGTAAAAAGAGTTCAGATTGAACCTGAGTTTGAATTTCCATATGCCGAACGCGAGATAGAACCGGAATCTATAGATACAGTAAATTGGAATTTTAATTCTAAAGGTTTTAAATCCAATGGTAAAACTGTATTTAAGTTACCGGCCAGAGCAAAAGTTCCTATAAGAATTCCCGCAACTAAACATTCAGCTAAGGGCCAAGCCTACTTAAGACGAATAAATACCGTCCCAGGAGTTTTTATAGGAGAAGCCGCCGTTAAAAACAACAAAGGCTACTGTTATGTAATGGCCACTAATACTCTACCTGACCCAGTCGAAATAGAAATTACTCCACAGCCATTGGAAGCATTTGACTTTTACGATGACTTGGAGGATGACTACGAGTTTCCGTTAGAAGGGGAACCACCAAAAGACGAAGAAGACCGCGTAAAAACAATCCTGGAAAAAGTTTTAACCAACTATCACACAAGACCAGAAAGAACGCAGATTAAGAAAATGGTAAAAGAATATTCTCATCTGTTTTATTTGCCAGGAGATCCGCCACCAAGAACATCATGTGTTAAGCATAAGATTAGGACAACTGATGAAGAACCCGTCAAAGTTAAGTACAAGAGAGGACCAACAGGACTAGATGACGAGCTTTTTAACCAAATACAAAAACTTTTGGAAGCCGGTATAATCAGGCATTCAAAGAGCCCATCTTGCAGTCCTATTCGAATCGTACCTAAGAAACCAGGACCAGACGGAAAGAAAAAGTACAGGTTGGTAATTGACTACCGAAAGTTAAACGCGAAAACCATCAAGGACGCATATCCACTACCTAACATCATGGAAATCCTTGAGCACATTGGAAGAGCAAAATATTTCTCAGTTTTTGACCTCGCCATGGGCTTCCATCAAATAGAGATTGACCCTGGGGATGTTGAGAAAACTGCCTTTAACACCAAATACGGCCATTTTGAGTACCTATGTATGCCCTTCGGCCTTACCAACGCGCCTGCAACCTTCCAAAGGCTCATGGATTGCGTCCTAACAGGTCTACAAGGATCAGAAATGTATGTCTTTTTAGATGATATAGTGATTTATGCAAATTCTCTCGAAGAACATGAGGAGAAAATCGCTAAATTGTTTGAAAGGTTGTCAGCGGTAGGTTTAAGACTACAAATGGATAAATGCCAATTCCTTGTACCAGAAATTAATTATTTAGGTCATATCATCGACAGTAATGGAGTAAGACCGGACCCTAAGAAGTTAGAAGCCGTTAAAAACTACCCGCGGCCGACTAACCAAACTGAAATCCGACAGTTCTTAGGATTAGCTGGTTATTACAGAAGGTTTATTGAAAACTTCTCAGAGAAAGCAGGGCCCATCAACGCCCTATTAGCCAAAAACGTAAAATGGAAGTGGGAATTAGAACAAGAACAAAGTTTTAAGATCTTAAAAGAAGCACTTTGTGAAGCCCCCGTACTAACAACAGTGGATGAGAGTAAGCCCTTCATTCTAACTACGGATGCAAGTGATGGAGCTATAGGTGCAGTCCTAAGTCAAGGTGAACCAGGACAAGAACATCCAATCGCCTATATGTCCAGATCTCTCAACAAATGCGAACGAAATTATTCTACCACAGAAAAAGAATGTTTAGCCGTAGTAAATGCCATAGAGTATTTTAGCCACTACTGTAACGACGGCCAATTTTCGGCCAAACATTTTTGATTCACAAAACGCAAAGGTTGATAAATCGACAACGGTCGGTAACTTACCCATAGTCGAGAATTCGCCTACAGCCGGTAACTTACCTACAGTTGGGAATTCAACGGCGGTCGGTACGTTATCTACAGACTCAGTCGGTAACTCATCGGCAGCGCATGGTAACCCCTACTTACCCGGTGTTCATTACCATAAGGGTACTTCTCGTATGTCGGTCGATTACCGTCTCTTAAACAAATAAAAGTTTAAACAAGTCAAAGTGGTCATATATATACGAAGACACACTTACTAAATAATAAACTATATATATTATATATAAGCACACGCACATTCACACTGCGTGTTATACACACAACATATATACTCACACATATATTACTAATAATTATTAATAATAATCTGATAAACAATTTATATCTAGTTAATACTGTAAGCTAATACGAAAGCCTTCATGATATGCTTAAGACAAATATGTATCGCCTCAATATTAATCATATGTAACCAAAGAATCTCATCCGCTCCGAGTCGATAAGCGAGTCGACGGCGAGAGATTATTAAATAAAATATCCAATATATACATCCGCTCCGAGTCGATATGCGAGTCGACGGCGTGAATATTAAATAAACCATCTTTGATCAACTGTACATTTAAGCGCTTTGAAATATCGAATACGCCGCGCTAGACTAAACTGATGACGTTATTTTGACAAACAACTGCCATCAGGACCAGACATGCACGATGACGCACTGCCAAGAAGACAAACAACTGGCTACCACCACCACTACTACCCCCCACCTAAGAACGGCCGTCTCCATAGCAACGGATCGACGTCACCATGGCAACAGCCAATGAGAGCGCAGGAGCGCATGGAGGGGATATAAGCCACGCCTACTTCCAACAGCAGCGAGCTCAGTCGAGTGAATAGATCAAGCAGTCCACATCGAGCCATCGCAGAGAACGGTCGCCACTTTAACCGCGCTACGCGAGAGTCTACCGAGACTTGAATTATTCGGTTATACAGATCTTTTGTAATTTCTACTGCTCGAATTATATCAACATTCTACCTTGTTATTTTGAATAAACCTTCAGTCTAAAATCAGAATCAGTGTACTTTTTGTGAAAATCCAAACTTCTATCTATTGAATACGAGCATCGCTCCAATATTATCCGAACGAGAGGAAGCCAAGGAGAAGACTTCAATACTTTGAACGAGGATTCGGCCTCCTAGTAGAGGAAGCAGAGCGGACGGGACTCCCGGCCCGACAATTCCAGGGAGTGGTGACAGCAGAGCCCAGCAGCCAATCTACCTAACCATCAGCACCAGCCCTTTGCAGGACGAGCTTAAGCCGCCTTAGACTGCTCCACGTTGAGTCCCAGCTGGAAACAACAAAGCTAAGTCTAGTGATTATTTATATATAAAAAATTACTCTACGACGTACGGGACGTAACATAATTTTTGGTGACAGCGGTGGGATTTTCGAACATTTTATACGACTTCCTACGAAAAACTAAACTCTCTTTTACAAATTTCGCGAAATTTTATAGAATCCTTATGTATTAAAATCATGTTCGTGAACCTTAGAAAGCCTAAAAGAAACGATACTCTTCGAGTGAAGCTCATCAAAGTTCAATTTTTAGAAAAGATTTTCAACGAAGCTGCCTGTACGGCTTTGTGTTCAGAAAGTGAAACAGATATTTTAGGCAGAACGATCGACAGAATCAGATCGAACTTCCGCCGCAACAACTTTTAAAAATATATATTATACATATATTATTATTACATTTATATATATCATTTGTGCGATAATACCCCGTTTGTGTGTGGACCCAGTGAATTCATATTGTTATATCGCGAGTGAACGGTACGATATTATTACCAATCGTCAGTGAACCTTTAAATTTTAAATTTTGATCAACCCTTAAAATGGCGGAATACAGTAATTTGAATGCGGACGAAATCGAAATGCGAATTCAGGAATTGATAAATCGCGAGAAACGTATAAATGTGCGTGAGGCGGAATTGGAGAGGCAGCGTCGCGATCTAGAAGAGCGCGAACAAGCGAATGTAATGCCCTTTATGGCAAACGCGAATGTAGAGGCTTTAGAAGCTCGACTAGCTGAGCGAGAAGCCGAATTACGGGAAAAGAGTGCGGACGCACATCGGCTGCGCGCACAAGTCGAAAATCTAGAAGGCGCAATTGTTGAAATTCACGACCAAGCTAACGCGAACCCCATGCGCGACCATTTAACAACGCGCAGTTTTGCAAATTCAACCCCGCGGAATAATAGTACAAACCCTTTTGCGCAAGAACTTAGTAAAACACGAAACATACCGCCTCGAGTAGACGAGGAGGATGAAGCGCGAAAAAGACTATGGAATGAAGTCGAGCCGCGTCGCGAAAATCGCCTGCCGGTAATAGTCGAAGACAGATATTTACCGCAACCTATTAAACTCTCGTTGCACAACACACCAACTAACGATCGAAATGACGTTCCCCCAGCCTTACCTGTTGCGCCACCGCCAGTACAGAATTACGTGCCTTCGAATACGTTTATTAAAGAAGCCATTAAAGCCATCCCTGTATTTGATGGAAAAAATTTATTCAAATTCGTAAAAGCAATTAAGAAAATACGCGATCAGTTTCCTGCTACAGCACAAAGAGAACTCGTGAATTTATTGAAATTCAGACTTTCGGACAGTACCTCTACGCTCATCGACGACGTACCAATTGATTCCGTCGATGAACTTATTCAAACGTTAAAGATTATTTTCGCTTCTCATCAATCGTCTAGCCACTATAGAGGTCAATTAGCTAATCTCGTGAAAAGGCACAATGAGCCTATGCTCGCCTTTATTGACCGTTTCGCGGAAATTTATGCTGCAATCATTGACTGTACATGTCTCGAGAACGGCAGGGACAAACTAATACCTTCCGAAATGATGAATCTTGAGAGAGATTGTATAACGGAATTTTTAAACGCCTTATCGCCGGATTTTAGGCTTCAAATTAATATCGCTAACACGCGTACGCTTACACAGTTATACGCAGAGGCTATACGCACTGAAAAGAGAGTAGAGATAGACCGCCTCAAACATCGTGCAAATATCGGCGCTGGTAATGGTAATGCGCCTAATAATTATAACAACCGTAACATGTACAGCGCTCCTATCATTAACGAGCACAAAGCAACGCGTAGCGAAGATGCGAGACGCGACTCGCGTTATCAAAACAATCGCAATAATTCGGGTCGTCCAGATCGCGCATACGAGCGTGATAATTTCAATAGCCGTAACGGACCAGCTCGCCAAGAACGCGTATACGAGTCCGACAATTTCAAGCGCACACCGCGCGACGATTCAAAGATATGTTCATATTGCGACCGCCGCGGTCACACTTTCGAGTTTTGCCTAAAAAGGCAGAGAGAGGAGATGAATTCGGGAAACGGCAACGCTCGGCCCGAAGCGAACCGGAATCCGGGCGCGAACCAGCCAAACGTTCGCCCACTAAATCATTTAAAAAGCTCCCCGTCTACCTCATTTCGGATTACGGATCCACGCGCTTAGGGAAAATCCCCGTTGTAAGTTTAGAAAGCGCGGACTTTCTTTATGGTCAAGCAGAGACTATGGTCGATACTGGGGCCATGCCTAATATCATAAAAATCTCCATGCTTAAATTACCCGAGCGCATCGATAAATCTCAGGTCGCTCTTGTTAAAGGAATCGGAGACAATGCGATCCCCACTATTGGAATAATTAAAATCACTTTGAAAACTTTCCATTACGCGAAAACGTCTTTCCTCGTAGTGTCAGACGACTTTCCCATTTCTGTACCTTGTCTGGTAGGGTCCGAATTTTTAAGCGCCGGAGAAATGACAATAGACTATCAAACTGAGACCCTCACATTTTTCGACGTGGACCTCCATTTTGTCACGGAGACATCGCGCGTTGTTTTACCGCGTACCACCGCGTGGGCCGTAGCCGAGACTAGACCCGGAAAAGGAGAAGGAAATGTGCCTGAAATCGAGGTACTTCCCGGAGTTTCAGTCGGAGGAAACTTCGCGAAGAATTTCGATGGCCATGTAATTGTACCAATTGAAAATAGAAATACGTACCCAGTCGACGTTAGAATCCCGATCGTTCCTTTAATCGCTAAAGAAGAGGTAGTAGAGTCATTACCTATGTCGGAAGAAAAAAATTTGTGTATTCTTGAAAAAGCAGACGAAACTTTAAATGTAGTTGCGCCTGTCGATATTATTTTTGAAAAAGCAGCCGAGACTTTAAATGTAGTCACGCCTGTTGAGTCATGCCCGTTGCTGTACGCCGTGTCTCCGAATGACGTCACTTGTTTGTCTGAAAGTGAGTCATCTTCTCGGAACACCCAGTCGCCAGCCAAAGCAGACTCTAGTTCTGAACCTTTGTCGTGTGCCGCGCCGTTGTGTAGCGCCCAGTCACCGATCAAAGACATTGTATCCTTTTCTGATGATAAGCCAGTGTTTAACGCTTCATCACCAGCTCAAATTATTATCTCTTCGACTATACAATCTTTGCCGTGCGCCGCGTCATTGAGTCACGCCCAGTCGCCGGTTGAAACAAATAATACCATGAATTCCTCTTCTTTTAACGACGAAACCAATATTGCTCCTTGTCGGTCCGAACCGAACGCGGATGATAACATGATGATTATTGATCATATACGTAATAAACTTTATGACACATTACATTTGAACGGAAATAATAAACGAAAAGACTCGGATGACAGTATATCGAGCCAACGCGATAAGTCTAACATAAATGACGCACGCTCAGACGCGAACGCGCGGGAGTATTTTGTTAAGAATAAAGATGAAACCGCCGGAGACGAGATAAACGAACTATTTGAGAAAAGCGATTCCAACGAATACGTGCCCGATCTTGTACAGCATAATATAAACAGTAAGAATGATACTAACAAAGAACTAAATCCGGAGCGCGATAAAAATAATGAGACTGTTATGACGAGAGACGATACCGAATACGCTTTAAGCACGTATGTGTCACCCGGGATATCTTTAACACAAACAGACTCTGAGTCATGTATTTTGACAGACACTAGAGACACCGATTCATATACGTTGACTGAAACCAGAGACACTAACGATACTGACAGTATAGATTGGGACGGCTTATTTACTGACGCTGATTGGGGTGTCATAAAAGGCAGACCGATCATTGAAAGTAAACCGAAGACAAACGCCGCGATAAACAAACTGACTAATAATACACAGGCTGACGCAGACGATGACGAATCGCTCTTAAACAGAAACTCGACTGAGATGGGTCGATATGTTTTAAATTTCATTGAGAAGAAGCCTCAAGTAGAAACGAACACAGACTATTGTCGTAGTATACCAATATACTCCTGCGTTGAGGAGATTGAATTTGAAAAAGATTACGATCATGAATTGATAATAATATGCGACAATAATCTGGTGTACCATTTTAATATCGATGACTATGAACCTTCGATTTTGAATATACAAGGACCCGAACGTTCAAAATTAGTAAAAGATCTGGTTAAGCTAGACTGCTATACAGGGGAAGAGAGAGAGAGATTGAGCGAGATATGCGAACAATACGCCGATATTTTTCAATTACCGGAGGAAGACCTCCCGGCAACCTTATTAACTGAACATAAAATCATTTTGAAATCAGACAAAGTTATAAATGTCAAACCGCATAGACCGCCTGTAATAATGCAACGGCAAATGGAAAAGGAAGTCGAAGTCTTGCTGAAAAAGAACATTGTTGAACCGTCTGCCTCTTCTTTTAACAGTCCCACGTGGATGGTTCCAAAGAAGACGCTAGACAAAGACGGAAATCGTAAAATGCGCCTCGTTATTGATTACCGCGAATTAAACAACGAAACAGAGGCAGATGCCTATCCAATTCCGAATATACAAGATATAATCGAGAAATTGGGAGGTAATTCTTATTTTTCAGTTCTTGACCTCGCGTCTGGATTCCATCAGATACCCATGCGCGAATGTGACAAAGAAAAAACAGCCTTTTCAACTTCCTTTGGCCACTACCACTTTAATAGAATGCCATTCGGCTTACGCAATAGTCCAGCTACCTTTCAGCGGGCTATGAATGAAATATTTTCCGGATTACAGAACAGAGAAATTTTTATATACGTAGACGATTTAATTATTTTTGCAAAGTCACTCGACGAACACGATAATAAAATGAGGCTCGTTGCAGAAAGATTGAGAAAAGCAGGGATGCGCTTAGAGCCGGAGAAATGTGAATTTTATAAGCAGAAAGTAGTGTATTTGGGATATGAAATAGGTACGGATGGTATACGCCCTAACAAAGGCAAAGTCAACGCTATGGAACACTTCCCCACGCCAAAGAACCAAAAAAATATAAAACAATTTTTAGGAGCCGTAGGCTATTATAGAAAGTTTATTCCCAACTTTGCTAAAGAAGCCAAACCGTTGACTTCGCTTTTGCGTAAAGGCGCCACTTTTGAATGGACGGATGCGTGTAAAAAGGCATTTGATTATTTTAGACAGTGCCTAATGCGAGAGCCGCTTCTCGTTTACCCCGACTACAATAAACATTTTTATTTAACGACTGACGCCAGTCAGTTCGCTATAGGCAGCGTACTCAGCCAGCTATATGGTAAAGACGATATGCCGATCGCCTACCACTCACGAATCTTGAAAAACGCAGAAATTAATTACTCAACAATAGAAAAGGAACTTCTAGCCATGGTTGACTCAGCTGCACAATTTCGACACGCGCTTTACGGTCGAAAATTTACATTTGTTACTGATCACAAGCCTCTCATTTGGCTTCATAATCTAAAAGACCCTACTACGCGTTTGAAACGTTTCTATTTTAAACTACGGGAATTTGATTACGACGTAGTATATAAAGAAGGGAAACTGAACTATGTCGCAGACGCGCTTTCAAGAAATCCTCCCACAGTCGAGCATAAAGGGAGAGTGTTTGTTTTGACGAGAGCCGGAACGTCGAAAGATAACTCGAACGTCATTCTATCGGCACCCGAGTCAAACACGCAAATCTTATCGCACCGTCGCAATCGCCGGAGCAGTGAAAGTGAGAGTATAAACATCCCGTCATCGGATAAACAGGATGATGTGTCAGAGGAGAAGTCATCCTCACACAGCGAACTGATACCCGCGACAGATAGTGAACAGTCATCGGATATTATCGATCCGCCAGCAGTCGAGTATGATATCGTGAGACCTCGTGTCAACAACGTAATCGAAGTACGTGACTCGTATCTCATCCACAAAGATAATCTTGCCTACTTCATCACGAGCAAGAACGAGCCAGTCTGCAGTGGAGCAACAGCACTCGAGGAGAACGGACGCCTTGTTCATCACGACAGAGTGTTAGTAGGATCAGTGGTGTCATACACAGTTCATCGAAAAGTGTTACTTGCATTGTGCATCAAGAAGAGCAACCGTGAACGTGCCAGTGAGGACGCTTTGGACTTAGCTCTCAGTCATCTCAGGGATTATCTAGAAGAGCATAAACTGAAAACAGTTCGTTTCTCAGTAACGCCACGTATCGACGACATCCCGTGGAACGTGTTTCGGGAAAAACTCGAAAATTTATCTGTCCTTTTGCCAGACACAAAATTCCTCTTGTGTAAAAATCTAGTGATTGTACCTCCAGAAGAGGAGCGCACCGACATCATTCACGCAGTACATGGAAGTGTAGTGAACGGACATAAAGGGGTGACCAAGACTTACCTGAGGTTGCGACAAGACTACTACTGGGCGTCAATGAAACAGGACATCCAGACATACATCGGACGGTGTGAGATTTGCCAACTAAAGAAGCTGGTACGCAGAAAGGTAAACCAACCTATGGTTCTAACAGATACTCCGGGTGAGGCTTTTGATAAAATAGCCCTGGATATTGTAGGTCCTCTGCCTGCAACAAAAAACAAAAACATCTACATATTAACCATGCAGTGCCTTTTAACAAAATACGTTATTCTTGTACCGTTACAAGTCGCGGATTCAATAAACATCGCGACCGCGTTTTTAAATAATTGTGTATATATACGGAGCTCCGCGTCTCATTTTGACCGACCAAGGCTCGAATTTCACATCTTCCTTAATGAAGAATATAGCAAAAATTTGTAAAATCAATCAATGCACTACGACGGCATATCGTCCCCAAAGCAATGGCAGCATCGAGCGAATGCACCATGTCATGAAAGAATATATAAAATGTTTCGTAAAGAATGAAGTATTTTGGGACGAATGGGTCGCGAGCGCAGCATTTTGCTATAACACGAGTGTGCATGAGGGTACTCGGCTTACCCCGTATGAATGTGTTTTTGGAAAAATAGCACGCACACCATCTGCAAATGCTCGTATCGACGAAAGATACAATGACGAGTCATATTTCACTTATCTAATAGACTTGAAAAAGAGGCTTAGCAAGCTACAGGAAGTCGCACAAGCGAACCTGAAGGATGCTAAAGTACGCTCTAAGAGATACTATGACAAAAAGAACAATCCTTGTGTATTCAAAGTGGGAGATTATGTGAGAATGATCACAGAGCCAAAGAAGGGCCCCTTTTCAAACGAATTCAGCGGCCCCTATAAAATCTTGCGTATAGCCGAAAACGGCAATGTAGACATTATGATTAAGAATAAAATAAAAACTGTACATCCGAATAAAATAATGTTAACACGTCTAAGAGACCCAAGCGAGATAAGCTCTGACACTAGCACCTATATTTCAGACGAGGATCGGAGACAAGATGGCCTCGATCATGCCGAAGGAGATAATGGTTAGTCTTCTCATCATAGCCACACTCGTATCACCAACTGCAGCCCTAACTGGATATGACTGCAATGGGAAAACAACGCCGAACATCACGACCATATCTTTAAGAAATGTAGGTAAGTGTGAATTCGACGATATGACCACAACGACAGAATCGCGTTATATTAACTTATTGCAAAAGATCGGGTTCGAAAATATAATGACGGAGACCTGCCGAGTCATAGTCACGCGTAGAGTCGAGTACTGTGGAATGAGTAGCCATACCGCGCCTACTGACAAAAACGAGAAGTATGCTCAAAGCATAAGCCGCGATGCATGTCATGAAATGCATAAATTCGGACAATTGAAAGTTTATGACGAAATCGTGACGGGTTTAGTACTGAATAGAACCAACTACCGAACCATTAGAGTCAAAGGCACTGTGGATAGCAGCTCACGTTGCCAGGGAGAACTATTCAGGGGTCAGGCTGACGTCACAGTCGAGCTCACTATTGAGATAACCCTCACTACATCCATAGCCATCCTTAAAAGAAAACAAAATTCCTTGAAAACCTCCTCTGGAACCCTATGCGTCTACACAACTGAAACTTGCATCGAGCAAGATGACACATACATATTTTGGAATAAAAAGGAAATATCCCCGTGCGGATATGACAATTATGTAATTTTATATAACGGACCCGCGACTAAAACATACAGTGATGCGAAAGGTTTACCCGCGATGTATTCCAACAACGGGACGGAAAAGAAATTCGCGTTCACCGAATCGGGAGAAAAACACGTGTGCGGACACGTATTAAAAGCTACAGAACAGGATGACATTTTCATTTTTGAAACAACGATTGGAAACCCGTTTCCAACAAAAAATATTAAAATCAATTCGCAAGATATTCGTCTAGAAATCTATTTCAATACTAAAATCATTTTTATTGCAAATCATTTTAAAAACGAAATAAAGTCTTTATATCAAGATGTCATCACTCAGAGGTGCATCTTAGATCAACAAGTAATAAAGAACTCTTTAGCGCAATCGTCAATTAACCCGGATGAATTCGCTTATACGATCATGAGGAGTCCCGGGTATATGGCTATATTTGCCGGCGAAGTCGCGCATTTGATTCAGTGTGATCCGGTCGCAGTGAAACTTAGACGGACTAATAATAGCTGTTTCGAAGAACTACCGGTCATGTATAATAACGGTTCATATTTTTTAACGCCGAAATCTAGAATCATAACTGATCGCGGTACTCAGCGTAGTTGTAACCGACTTTTACCGACTATTTTCGAAGTCGAGGGTAAATGGTTTCAGTTAGACCCGGTTCCGACCCGCGCTGATACACCTCAAACCTTGCAACCGCTTAATAAACCTACGTGGAGATATACCGATCCGGGAGAACTCGCGAAAAGTGGAATTTATACGGACGAGGATTTAGCCGAATATAAAGACGCGCTTATGTTTCCAGTAACCAAGTCAGCCGTTTTAAATCAAGTCGCGAGAGGAATCGTAGGAGAAGATGTCTCTACTGATCGCCTCAACGTTTTAAATTTAATGAATGAAAAAACTTTAAGTCAATTTGCAGATAGCACAGTTAATAAACTGTGGAATAAATTCATAACTTTCGGTTCGATTTCAGCAGGAATAATGATGATCGGAATCATTTTCGGTCTAATTAAATATATAATAAACACGGTTATACATGGCTACACTCTATATAGAATATACGGATTCGGAGTTAGAATTTTGGGAGCATTGTGGGGTACGATAGCGAACTTACTTATACATTTAGGACAAGGCCCTCTGCCAAAGAAATCAAAAACGAAAGAAAACGAACAGGAACTCGATGAGGTTGAGGTAGTACGTAGTCCTTTCCCTCCAGACCTTCCATGTCCAAAACTTCCTAAAGCTCCTCCAGCTATACCACCTAGAACATTGCAAAAGATTTATCCGGAATTAGAAAATTGTCCATCTAATGACCCGCGTGATCAAATCCGGGATAGTTCTACCCGCGGCTTTGATTTTAACGGGGGGGGTGTAACGACGGCCAATTTTCGGCCAAACATTTTTGATTCACAAAACGCAAAGGTTGATAAATCGACAACGGTCGGTAACTTACCCATAGTCGAGAATTCGCCTACAGCCGGTAACTTACCTACAGTTGGGAATTCAACGGCGGTCGGTACGTTATCTACAGACTCAGTCGGTAACTCATCGGCAGCGCATGGTAACCCCTACTTACCCGGTGTTCATTACCATAAGGGTACTTCTCGTATGTCGGTCGATTACCGTCTCTTAAACAAATAAAAGTTTAAACAAGTCAAAGTGGTCATATATATACGAAGACACACTTACTAAATAATAAACTATATATATTATATATAAGCACACGCACATTCACACTGCGTGTTATACACACAACATATATACTCACACATATATTACTAATAATTATTAATAATAATCTGATAAACAATTTATATCTAGTTAATACTGTAAGCTAATACGAAAGCCTTCATGATATGCTTAAGACAAATATGTATCGCCTCAATATTAATCATATGTAACCAAAGAATCTCATCCGCTCCGAGTCGATAAGCGAGTCGACGGCGAGAGATTATTAAATAAAATATCCAATATATACATCCGCTCCGAGTCGATATGCGAGTCGACGGCGTGAATATTAAATAAACCATCTTTGATCAACTGTACATTTAAGCGCTTTGAAATATCGAATACGCCGCGCTAGACTAAACTGATGACGTTATTTTGACAAACAACTGCCATCAGGACCAGACATGCACGATGACGCACTGCCAAGAAGACAAACAACTGGCTACCACCACCACTACTACCCCCCACCTAAGAACGGCCGTCTCCATAGCAACGGATCGACGTCACCATGGCAACAGCCAATGAGAGCGCAGGAGCGCATGGAGGGGATATAAGCCACGCCTACTTCCAACAGCAGCGAGCTCAGTCGAGTGAATAGATCAAGCAGTCCACATCGAGCCATCGCAGAGAACGGTCGCCACTTTAACCGCGCTACGCGAGAGTCTACCGAGACTTGAATTATTCGGTTATACAGATCTTTTGTAATTTCTACTGCTCGAATTATATCAACATTCTACCTTGTTATTTTGAATAAACCTTCAGTCTAAAATCAGAATCAGTGTACTTTTTGTGAAAATCCAAACTTCTATCTATTGAATACGAGCATCGCTCCAATATTATCCGAACGAGAGGAAGCCAAGGAGAAGACTTCAATACTTTGAACGAGGATTCGGCCTCCTAGTAGAGGAAGCAGAGCGGACGGGACTCCCGGCCCGACAATTCCAGGGAGTGGTGACAGCAGAGCCCAGCAGCCAATCTACCTAACCATCAGCACCAGCCCTTTGCAGGACGAGCTTAAGCCGCCTTAGACTGCTCCACGTTGAGTCCCAGCTGGAAACAACAAAGCTAAGTCTAGTGATTATTTATATATAAAAAATTACTCTACGACGTACGGGACGTAACACTACCTTTACGGTAAGCATTTCACCGTCTACGGAGATCACGAACCATTGACATGGATTGAATCATTAAAAGATCCAGTCAGTAGGTTAAATCGTTGGAGAATGAGATTACGAGGTTATTACTATACTTTCAAGTATAAACCTGGTCGTCTAAATGTTAACGCAGACGCCCTTTCCCGCAATCCAGTTGATAGAGACCAGCTAATTAAAGAAGATGAACAAGAACAGGGGGGGGGGGGGGAGGTACGAGTACTGCCTATCCTACCTAAGCCGACTAAAACTTCTTTAGCCAGACAGAATCGTACTCAACTACAAAGCGAAAACGAAACTTCTAAAGAAGGAGTTAAACATCGAAAGAAACCGGGACGTAAGGAAGGAATCAAGCTTGATAACCCCACTATCCCTTTAGGTATGGAGGGAGGGCAAGCCGACCTAGAAGCAAGTACAATCGCGAAGAGACTTAGAATGAGGAAGAACGAACCAGCCACTACAGAAAAGAAAACAGTAGTTTTTGCAGAACCCATAGTTTCCGAACCACCATCAATGAGTGAAACAGATAACTCAGAAATAACCAACTCAATCGAGAGTAGTATTGCAGAATCTTCCGATGCTCCACCAATACCACTAAGCAACAAATCTTTGCTTCCTAGCCTGTTGAATCAAGATACAGAGTCAGAAGAGGAAACTGATTCTACTATGGCCAAGTCAAACGAGGATCCAGGTGAAAGTGAATTTGATGAAATAATATTGAATAAACCCCACAAGAACAAGAGTAAAAATCCCAACAACAAAAAGAATACTAATTCTAGACAAACTAGTCCGGAAATTGAAACAAAATTTAGAGATTCTTCATCATCAAGTGATGACAAAGAGTTAATAAACCCAAAATTACAATCTACTATGAGACGATCAATGCCAGGTCAACTCATGGATAATTCAGAACTACAAGAATTATCTAGCATTGAATTAAACAAAAGTGCAAGGGAAAAAGAGATTAATCCTAATGGAAACCCAAGCGAGACTACAAATAACCAACCACTCTCGATGTGCTGGGATAATTTCTTAGAGCTCTATCATGAAACTCCAACTGAGAACTGGGACCTCATGAAAGATATTGAAAGCTCATCACCCTTACAACAAGGAGAGAAAGCGAGTTCAGAACCACCTACGTTACTAGGAGAAGCTTCACAGGCAGTAGTCCCCAGCAGCACTGTGAGAGAATGGATGCTAGAATACGCAGATAGTCAGTCTAATCCGATTCGTTTCAAGTCACCCATAAAACAACCTAGAGCATCTTCTACTGCTTGGACTGAAGAGATGGCCGAAAACACCAATTGGCATCACCTCTCCACAATAGAACAAGAGGATAGTGAAGAAGAATCGGATGATGAGATTAACGAAGAATTAAGAAAAAAATTATCTAAACCCAAAAAACAAAATAATCCACCTAAAACGACAAAAACAATAATAACACCCACAAGCGGAACACTTACCAACAACCATAATACTTCTTATATAAATAGTAAACCGAAGGAAGACAGTACAGCTCCAAGATTTGGAAACACACCAACATCTGTATTTTTCGACTATGTAGATTCAGATGTGAACTCGAGTGAATCATTAAAATTTTTAAAAACTAGAGAATGTATAACATATCTAAAAGATAATATAGTACATTTTATTTCAAAAGATTTAAGTTTATCATATGGAACTAACAAATTACTTATTGACGTAGAATCTATTTATCGCGATGAATTATCGAAGGCCAAGATAACCATCGGTGATGTAATAGTTACCCAAAATAGAAAAAGATTCATTTTCAGTTTAGTTATTTCAGATAAAGAAAAAGACGAAATTATACCAGATAATTTATCGAAATGTTTCAATACATTAGCAAACGAAATTAGGAATAAAAAGTTAAAGTCTTTTAGATTAGCTAGAAGCGGAGAGCTAACTGACACTCTTCCACGAGGGGTATTATTAAATAAAATTAAGGAAAAACTGAAAAATTTACAAATAGCAGTAACGATATGTTACGGTGAGTGTAAGATACTAGCCCCTGAATACAAGTTAATAGTTCTGAACGATTACCATAATAGTTTGTTTGGAGGACATCGTGGTATGGGAAAAACCTATAGAAGAATAAGAGAACGATACTATTGGAAAGGAATGAAAGAAGATATACATGATTTCGTACGCAAATGTGAAATCTGCCAAGAACAAAAGCTGGTTAGAGTAAAGACAAGAGAACCAATGGTAATAACGGATACACCAAGTGAAGTTTTCTATAAAGTAGCCATAGATACAGTTGGACCTTTATGCAAATCTACGCAAGGTAACGTGCATATACTAACTATGCAGTGTCAGTTTTCAAAATTTTGTATAGCAGTACCAGTGCCCAACATCAAAGCAGTTACAATCGCAGACGCTTTGACCCGACACCTTTTTGTACATTTTGGAGTAACTAGAATAATTCTAAGCGACCGAGGACGCAGTTTTCAAAACAATCTATTGTCACAGTTATCCGAAATTTATAATTTTAAATTAAATACTACGACTGCATACCATCCACAGTCTAATGGATCCTTAGAAAGAAGTCACGCTGTCTTAGCAGACTTTCTAAGAAATAAATCATCAAGCAAACAAGATTGGGATAAAGTAATTCCCTTTGCTATTCATGAGTATAATACATCCGTACATACATCAACGGGTTACACTCCTCATGAATTAGTATACGGCAAACCAGCCCGTACACCCAATCGTTTGCCGAACGAATTCGAATTAGAAACTTACAACGATTACATACAAGAACTAACTGAATGTTTGAGAGATGCACAAACAGTAGCCAGGAATAATCTCATACAATCAAAACATAAGAACAAGGAGTACTATGATAAAAAGGCAAGACCTTTACAGATTTCTGTCGGAGACGAAGTGAGAGTATTAAAGGAACCCAGATATGGGAAATTAGATAAATTTTATAATGGAAAATTTTTTGTAAAAGAAATTAAAGACAGTAGTAATGTCATAGTAGAATCATCTAATGGAAAACTTATAGTAAAGCATAAAGATAAGTTAGAGAAATTTTATCGCTGAGTAGACCAGACAAGACCACTACAAATTCAAGACACGGTATTTTAAACTTACCGATGTCCAAATTATTCTCCTTCTTTCGACTAAATGATTTTGGTAGTAATTAATTTCTACGCAAAAGGAAGCAGCATAGGATCGTGGGTTCAATAAAACGTGACAACAAATACTTAAGATTAGGCAAACAAAACAAGAAAATAAGCAGTTCATTTTCGGCCTATTGTCTATCTCTATCTATTGTCAGCGAACTTAGCATTGCGGCTACTACCATCCGAAGCCAATGCACTCGCGCTCACGTGTTGTCAGCTCGCGCCGAAACTTACACAGCACACGCGTATATGTAGGCGTGACGAAAGCACGAGTTCGCGCCAAAGCGCGGTAACTCCTGCCACCGAGCGGATACTTGAAGAATCAAAAAGACCCATCCAGGAATGCGACCCACCCAGGAATGCAGTACGTCACACTCGCAGTCAATACTATACTTATATATATGCAGCGAGTATATATATAAATGAACATAACGTATGGACATGCGAGTATATATATCAGTGTACATAAAGACGGGTAAGAGTATATATAAGTATACATAAGACCAGTTATACTTGCATACAGGCTTATACCTACACACATGCACTTTCCAATCTAGCGGACTTACAATAAGACCACATAGGGGTTCATATTATACAAATACTAAACATGCGGAATAAACAATTTAGCAACAATTGGCATTATCTAACAAAATAATAATAATTTCTGACTTTTAGCACTCGACCGCACATTAGGAAGTCAAAATACACCCAAAAATAAGTAGCAACAATCAAATATTTATAGGCCTGTAACTCGAAAAATTACAGTACGAAAATTGTTATTTTTGTACCTAAATTGTTAGTTAAGGATACTCTATCGACCTACGAAAAAAAAAATAATAAATAAATAAATAAATAAAAATTATGGTCGGATTCGAACCAAACATTTTTGTAATTTAGCAATTAAGAGTCCCCGAACTAATAATGTAATAAAAGTTAGCCAAATTGTTTATATTTACATTGTTATTCTGTAAATAAAATACGAAAAATCGCAATTATGATCGGATCGGAACAAAAATTTTTACAACTAGGATTAGAGATCAAAATACCGGAAATTTCTTTTTAATCACTTATTAATCTTCCGAGTTAATGCATATGTCAGCATTATATTATTAACTTTATGAAAAGTTCTTAAACAACATACTTATGTAACAACATATTGTGAATGAACATCGCACGTTTTTTTTTCTTTTTGCACCAGCACCCATTGCTGGGGACAGCAATACTCTGGGGGGGGGGAGGTGTAACGTCCCATGTTCATAAAAGATAATTATATGTATGGATATACTGTATACAGAATGATGTATGACGGCGTGTATGTGTACAGGCGCAGGTATACGACGATAATCACAATGTAAGCATTTCCGCAACCGCGTTTACGACATCAAACGCGTCCCACTAATTAAACCAACTGACCCCCGAGTCAGCAATCCCAAAACCTACTTATTCTGCGCCATCACCAACCTATATTGTAAGACACTTTCGATGGCGATCAGTGATTGGTTATTACCCTAACATTGAGATCATCCGCCAAGCCTTATAAGCCCCGCACTCAGTCCTCATATTGCCTTTAGTGAAGTCTCTTTTTACAAGGACAACGAGTGTTGTACCTGCTGGACCTGGTGTGTGAATACGAGTGCCGTTTAGTCCTTCGCGTCGTCTATTGGGTGCTTAGAAACCACTCAAACTCCGTGGAAGCTAACCGGTGGAATTCTTCATACTCTGGACGTGAGTTGGTACAGTACGAGGCTTAAGGACCGTCAACATATCTGGCGTTAGCTTCGGCAGCTTAGTTAAGGAACTTACTCTCAACACGCCACGGAACCATCCGTGTAGGATAATACTAAACACCGCCCAGTCATCGACCGTGCAATCTACTAGTAGTGTCCGAACGGGATTGTAAGTCGAACCAATATAGAAATAAGTAAATACGTAACATTAAGAACAAACGTAAAGATTAGATTAAAACATCTGTGTAACATCTGTATCAAAGCATTGGGCCTTCGTCTAAATAAAGTCATAACAAAGAAGTACCATAAAGAGACAGTTTATTAGAATCATAACCTACTTAATAGTAACAGAAGACTCTCGAGTCAAGGCTACTTCACCTATACTCAAATAAATAATTATTTGTATATAGAATTACTGCGCGGTTCAGCATAGTAAATCAGAACCTTACATATATATATATATATATATATAAATACAAATACATGCCCTGCAAACATTTGTTGCCGAGCGTGCGCAAAGTCCTATACTAAATACATGGGGATAGCGCGCGTGGACGGCAATTTGCGGCCCGTTTGCCCCGAAATGTTTATAGGGTGCATAGATACGAAAAATCATAATTATATATCTATTATACGTATGCATAATTATAATAGCAGACGCTCTTATCCACATAAACGCATACGCTCAAAAATGACATGTTGACAGTACAAAAGTCAGTCAGTCACCGACTTGCCTAAAAACGATAGAATGGGGGATCACAGACGACATATGCTCTCACAGCGCATACACGCATATATATAGTCCACTCAGATTAGACTTAAATAGGCCTGTTTCGTGCAGTAAAAAAAAGGTAAAAGATTATTGGAAGTTGTTCGAAAGGATGTCAGAATATTGGGACAATAGTTAGAGCGCAATTTCCGACTGTGGAACATTGTTTAAATAATTAAAGAAAGGTGAAAAACAGTTTTTTGCGCATAAGTTTTAAACCGTTGATGCTATTGAAAAAAAGGTTATTACTTTTTTCCAAGTAGTAAAAATACCTACAAAATGTGATAAACTAAATTAAAATCCGTTCATTTGTTTACACAAAAAACGAAAAAATCGCCGATTTTAGCGTTTTTTAAAATTTTCTATAATTAATTTAGTTTTACTTCAAAAAAATCATACTATAACATTTTTGAAGGTCTTTGTACACTTTATACGTGGTATAAATTTTAGCTTAAAATATTCATAACTTTTTGTTGATTACTATTTGTTACGTAAAAAAGGCTCTTGCCAGATTCTAAATAAATTTTTTTTGAGACGTCGGAGAGGCTTTTTTGAGGGTCTATTTTACTCGTAAGGAATTAATTGGGAGTAGAATTGAAAAAGAATAACAACCACGGTGTTCGATTTTAGATAAAAAAATTATTTAATTGCAAATTTTTTTACAACTCTTTATATTGATACTTACATCGTTGTGAATAATATTTATATTGTACTAAAAATTATTTATTGCTAAATAAGTTATATTGCAAACAAAATGTTTATTATTAATTATTTATATTGTAAAGAAATTATTTATTATTAAATATAATATTATTATTAAATGAGTCAAATTAATTTTGTGACGAGAGCGAGAGCCCTCGTTTAGCCCAGCATGCTTTTCCTCCCGAGGCATGTCTTTACAGGCTATCACAGCAAGAGCGGAACCATGGGACTGCTGAGCGGAGCTGGGGGAGAGAGAGCGGCGCGAAACGCGACACGCGACACGCGCCGGAGAGATACGTTTTGGCTACCGAGAGGAACACTCGTGCTCCCTTAATTTTGTGCATTTCTGGAGTCATTGTGACCTGCTTGAGCTAATCGCCGTTTCCGTGGGAAATCCTATCAGCGACTTCTCCGACCTTCGAGTCTATGTAAGTACTAGCTCTCTCTCTCTCCTGCGAATCTCACCAGGGCTTGTCCACCCTCTCACTGACCTTCCCGTTTCTGTGCGTAGACGCTCGTACCGATACGAGCTTTTTGTATTACTTATTATTTGAATAAACGTTTCGTCCACTTATTCTGGCGTATACGCTTACAATTTCTTGCTGTTTGCATGCTATTTCCTTCGCTTAGCCTTTTTCTTTCCGCGACTATTTCAGCAGCCCAGCCGCCTCCACGGGCACGCCGTTCGCTTCCCGAACTTCGTGCGACCTGAGTAGCCCGGTTCCCGACGACTCGCGATACGGCGAGCCAACAAGTCGCGCGCTCCCGACTTGATTATATCGGAGTAGCAGCTCTCCGGCCGCATACCACGCAGCTAACGTATGCGCGACCACCAGCGAGCCACCCCGTTATAATTTAAATAAATGCATATTATTCTATCACCTATGTTTCCTTACAAATGTAAAAAGTTCTAAAAACGTTTACAATTAAATAATTTTTTTATCTAAAATCGGACACCGTGGTTATTCTTTTTAATTCTACCTCCAATTAAAAAAAGAATCATCAAAACCGGATCATTAGTTCCTGAGAAAAAGCAAAATTTTCTCGCTTTTTTAAATATAAGACGCTTGGCTAAATTACAGCCGCGGGACAGCTGCGCGCGCGGCGCACACGCGACCTACTCTCTACAAAAACTCGGTGTCGCTTTTGTCACCAACTCACCGTAAATATATACATTCATTGCTGTTCATATATCAGATACAACATTTTAATACTTATTGTAAATTACCCATAAATTTGAGATCTTAATATTAATTAATAAACAAAGCCGCAATGATTTTTTGAAAAAAAAATTATCTCTGCTCTAGATTATTGTAGAGCAATAATTAATCGCTTAAAATTTGCATAAAAATCATAGCAATTAAGTAATAGATGTAGACATTTTATTTGAAAATAATTTACCCTTTAACTTTTAACATTAAAAATGCCTGATTTTCAACTTAATGTTTAAACAATGTACCCTTCAGTTATCAACTTTTCCTTTATTGTAGTATAACTCCTTACGAGTAAAATAGACCCTCAAAAAAGTCTCCCCGACGTCTCAAAAAACATTTATTTAGAATCTGGCAAGAGCCTGTTTTACGTAACAAATAGGAATAAACAAAATTGTTATGAATATTTTAAGCTAAAATTTATACCACTCATAAAGTGTCCGAAGACCTTCAAAAAAAGTTATAGAATGATTTTTTTGAAGCAAAATTAAATTAGTTATAGAAAATTTTTAAATAAGTAGTAGGGGTTGCACTGATACTGCTCCACACAGGTCCTAAGCCACCGAATACCGACCGATGATAACTTATATTAACAGGTCCCTGTTTTACCGACCGTGTATCTGTTATCGATTGAGAATTTACCACAGGCCCCACATGTTACCGGTAGCAGTAGTAGGGGCTGGGGTGGTACTGCGCCAGGCGGGACCCGCGCCACCAAATACCGACCAAAGGTAACTAGTATTGGCAGATTCCTGTTTTACCGACCGGGTCCCACATGCCCCCGGCCCCATGCCCCATGCACCGGCTGCTGCCGAGACCCACGCAGCTTCCTACATTACCAACAGAGGATTATTCTTCGAACATTTTTTTATCGATTGACATATTGGGACCGTCACGCAGCCTCCTACATTACCGACAGAGGATTATTCTTCGAACATTTTTTTATCGATTGATATATTCAAGGATCTCACGACCTGACCTCTAGCGGCTGAAATTCCGCAGATTCGCAATTGGCTATGGCTGATCCACAGAATACCGCATATTACTATATATGGGTTACACTTCTGTGGCTGAGATCGCAATAGGATGATAAAGGAATAGATAGAAGGAATAAAGGTTAGGATTAATAATTAAAAAATAACATATGATTTTTTATTTTTTTTCTTTGCTCAAAAAGATAAGTACATAAAATATTATTTGTAAAGACATGATAAAATATTTCAGAACTTCTTATAACCTTGATCTTCTGGCATGGACTTTGTGTTAGTGGAATATTTCTCAAAAGTATTTTTCCACTGTTCACTTTTATTAGTAGGAGCAGAACAAGGTTTTCCACGATACGTATTACATTGTTTATCATCTTGCACTCTTCTAGCGCTTTTGTCCTCCTTGAGAGGAGTGTACGAAGCGCTATATCGATTCATTTTTGAGATCTATCTTGACTGATCACGCAAACTTTATATAGTTTTAGACGAATTTCTTAACATCACCGCTTATAGGATTATACTTAACAATGCGATCATGTAAGATTAGACAATATGCAGTTGTATTTGCAGGCATATTATTCTTACATTCAAATTCAAGGCGTACATCGACAGCTGCTTGTTTAAGAGACTCGTTTTGTTTTGAACAATCTATGACTATGAGTGTTGCATGTAGAATAAATTCTTCTTTACTCAAAAGAGGATCTATTACAATTCTATCAGAATAATATACACTAGCAATAAATACCTCACTCGCTAACGCTCGCTCGGTTGTACTTCGATGTTGTTTTATTAACGTACATAAATTATAATAAATAACTTCTTTGAATTGAGTTTATTAAATTTGCCGTTTTAATAAAAATAATGTAGTACTTCCGAATAATTATGACCTTGTATAATAATTATTGTTATTATAGTATTATATAATAATTATTTGTATTATCTTTACTAATTCCATTTTATTTGAGTCCTTTGCATCATTACTTAGGACCCTTACATAATAATGGACCACAGTAGTGATATAAGTCACTATATAAACTATTAAAATAAGTAGAATTCAATGACAAAAACTAAAGTTAATTGTCTATTGTAATAGAAAAAAATAATTACATTTTTAATTTTTTTTAATGATTGTTACTAACGGACATACAAATTTTGCTCAGATACATGATATACATGCATGTATATGTGAAATGGCAAAAATTAAAAAAAAAAAATGTTTTGAATGATTTAAAAGTTTTATTTTTAACAGGTTGTTATCTATATAGAATTACATTGTTTTAGCAGCTTTAATCATAGCTGACATCAGAGTAGCAAGATTTCGTCCAACTTTATTCATCTTATTGAAATAATTGTGGTTATTGTGTCTTCTCCCTCCTTTCTTTCCTCGATCTGAAGCATAGCAAAATGTTTAAACGGCTATATATTTGATGTCAATGTGTTAAAAAATAAATTTTATTTACATTTTCTATTTTTCCATGTTTTGTGCAGGGATGCTGATCGGAGGATGAATGCTGTTGTTTTTGTGTTGAATTTTCTGAAATAAACATTTTATAAATATATTTTTACTGCAATATTAACGATTTCGCGTCATTAATAAATGTAATATAAAAACGGAGTTGTAAGCATGTAAAAATTTTTTGACAATGATGCATTATTACTTTATCGTCATAAGATTAGTTATTTTATAAACAAATCTATAGAAGTTAGTATTATAATGTCATTGCGTATAAATTTTAATAATAATGTATATGCATATGTGTTATATACACTTACATTTATATATCTTTCGGTAAAAAATTAAAGCTTGAGTTACAAAAATACAAAAAGGCTCAAATTTTGAATGAAATATTACATTTTTTTATTATTAAAGCAAATTGAATACACTTTGATACAATATTTTTACACTATCTTTTACCATTATTTATGAATTAATTAAAAGAAAATAAAGTTTGTTTCATCCCCGACCAAAAAGTTTTACTTTTGCCTGAAAAATGAGGTAAAAGTAGCTCATGATTTCTTAAAATCAACCAATGGGGCAAAAGTAAATAAAAATTTTTGCATGTGAGAAATATTGATAATACTGATGAATACGAATACGATGAAATAAGGCAATATCTTAATACATGATATTGTGCACCGGAAGCTATGTTTAGATTATTAGAATATACTTTAAATGAAATATCACATACAATAAAAAAATTACCTGTACATGAAAAAGATGGACAAAATGTTTTTTTTTGAAAAAGGTAAAGAAGAAACGATAATAAATAAAAATGTCGAAACAGAATTAACTGCTTATTTTAAATTGAATCAAATAGATTCAGAAGCTTCAAAATACTTATATTCTGAAATACCAGTATTTTATGTTTTTGATAATAAATCAAAAATGTGGAGTAAGCGAAAAAAAACTAAAAAGCCCGTGTTAAGCAGAATGTATGTAGTCAATCCTAAAGAACGAGAACGGTATTTTATAAGGTTATTACTTTTACATATTAAAGGAGCAACTTCTTTTGAACATTTGCGTACTGTAAATGATGTCGTGCATAATACTTTTTATGAAGCTGCTGTAGCTAAAAAGTTAGTTGACGAAGACCAAGAATGGGATAGATGTTCGATGAAGCAAAACAAGTACAATTTCCTGTTGCACTTTGCGAATTATTTGCTTTCATATGTATTTATCATAACCCTATTAATGCAAGGCAGTTGTATGAAAAATACAAAGAGTTTTTTTATCACCCTAAGTACGAAAAAAGCATTGGAGAAAACATTGCTCTAAATACAATTGATAAAAATTTACAAATTAATGGGTATAAATTATCTGATTTCAATTTACCAGTTTTGACTTCATACATAGAAGAATATGATGATTCAGCAGTAATTTTTGATAAAAAAAACGTATTAGATGATTTGCAATCAAAAGTTGCGTCACTAAAATCAAATAAAAAAAAAAAATTACGATACTGTTTTGAAATGTTTAAATAACAAAAAGAATAATTGCATTTTTATTGATGGACCTGGAGGAAGTGGAAAGAGTTATTTACTTAATGTTTTAATCGACTATTTAAAACTGTCAAATATACTATTTTTGTGTGTTGCTTGGACAGGTATTGCGGCAAATTTATTGAGTAATGGGAGAACAGTTCATACGACATTTAAATTACCACTTAATATTACAGACGCTACCACATGTAACATAAAACACAACTCTGAGTACAGTAAAAAATTGAAAGAAGTACGAATTATTGTTTGGGATGAAATATCAATGACGTCAAAATTTGCATTTGAAGCAGTAGATCGTCTACTTCAGGATTTATGTAGTGACAAAGATGCATTCGGTAGTAAAGTTATGCTTGTGTCAGGAGATTTTAGACAAACATTACCAGTTGTTCGGCACGGAAGTCGAATACAAGTTATTGAGAATTCAGTTAAACAAAGTAATTTATGGACTAATTTTACACGTATGACATTAAACGAAAATTTACGAGTATCTAATAATAATGACGATTTTAAAAAATGGTTACTAAATGTGGGTGAAGGAAAAACGACTACGTCCTATGAGAAAGAGCATGAACTAATTGAAATTCCTAATGATTTAATAACGAAAGAAGAAGATATCATTAAAGAAATTTTTGGAAATGTTATAAAAATAAGTGATAAAAAATTAAAAGATAAAGATATTTTGTCTCCCAAAAACAGCGATGTAACGAACATTAACAATGAAATTTTGAAGATAATGGAAGGAGAATCGTATGAATATTTGAGTATAGATACGGCAGAAGATGATAATGGTGAGAATTTGGATGTTATGTTACCAACAGAATTTTTAAATTCATTAAGTCCAAATGTAATTTATGTGGTTACCACCACATAAATTACATTTGAAGATTGGTGCAACGGTTATACTTTTAAGAAATTTGAATTTAAATGAAGGTTTATGCAATGGAACAAGATTAGCAATAAAAAAATTATTTCAGTATACAGTTCAAGCCGAAGTTTTAAGTGGAAAAAATATAGGAAAGTTAGTTATGATACCAAGAATAACGTTGTCACCATCCAAAGAAGAAATACCGTTTCATATGCGCAGAAAACAATTTCCTATTCGATTAGGTTTTGCTATGACAATTAATAAATCTCAAGGACAATCTTATGATCAAGTTGGTATTTATTTGCCATCGCCTGTTTTTAGTCACGGTCAATTGTATGTTGCTTTATCAAGAACAAGAGATAGAAAATACTTAAAAATTTTGCTACTGAACAATGCAGAAATAAAGAATAAATTGACTAAAGATCAAAAAGTTTATACTAAAAATATAGTGTTTCAAGAAGTATTGTAAAATATTAGTATAAATAGATAAATGACGATGATGAGACGACACTGAGGTAAATCGATAAAAAATTGTTAAAAATTATAAAAATTATAAAAATTATAAAAAATTATAAAAATTATAAAAATTATAAAAATTATAAAGAATTATAAAAATTATAAAAAATTATAAAAAATTATAAAAAAGTATAAAACATCAGCAGTATTTTACAATTTAGTGCTAAACAAAAAATCGGCTGCAGGATCTTTATAGTGCAGCGCTGGATTCAAAATTGTCGGCAGCAGCATTTTTGTAGTGCAGCGCTGGAACCAAAATTATCGGCAGCAGCATTTTTGTAGTGCAGCGCTGAAATCAAAACTATCGGCAGCAGCCTTTTTATAGTGCAGCGCTGGAACAAAGTAAAATCGGCAGCAGAGATATATGAAAATTATAGATATATGAAAATGCAGCGCTGAAAGAAACACATAAATCTCGAAAATTTAACTTACCAGTACGTCCCCGTCGTGAGAGTCATATTCCACACGTTTTATTTATATTTTGATTCTTCCAGATTCACAGAGATTCGCAAAATTTTAAATGCACTTTCGGTAAATTTTGTAGTAATCATTGTCGACAGCGGTGTCTTGGACGGTTCGGAGCACCTCAAGATTATCAAAAAATTCAAGGTGGATGAGCGGCTCTGAAGATGACACTGCCGTTTTGCCGTATATAAGCGGCAGCGCAACGCAGCAGGCCTCAGTCGACAGCGGAGTCTTGGGCGAGTCGGAGCTCCTCAGATCGATAGCTCTGCTTAAAATACACTGATTTGATACTTAGCGTGTAATTGATACTTAGGTTTAATAAAATTGTTTAGACAGAATAAAATAATATTAGATTAGAATTTAATTAAATATGATTTGTAAGGTTGGTCTGATGAGTTTCAGTGGAGGTTCGCAGTTCGCTTGGGCGTTCGGTCAGACGTTTCCAAAATCGTTACTCAAAGACTATATGCTTTACAAATCCAAAAACATATTAGAATAGTCGTTATAGTTATAAAAAAAATATGAATTTCAAAAAAATGCACCGGAGAACCGGAGAAAATTTGGATATGTCACTTTAATACAATATAAGATTTCAAAAAAATGCACCGGAGAACCGGAGAAAATTTGGATATGTCACTTTCATATAATATAAGATTTCAAAAAAATGCACCGGAGAACCGGAGAAAATTTGGATATGTCACTTTAATATAATATAAGATTTTGGAAATTTGCATACATATCATAGAGTATGGCAAACTGATTGTTTGCAATATCAAGATTGAGATTACCGTATGGGTAACTCTGAGAGTTGAGGAAAAGTTTTACATTACTAATATCGCAGTGATCAAAATAACTAGCATTTTTTCTTCGTACTCCTTTCCTCGCTGTTTGAAAACCTAGAATGATAAAACGTGGCTTTTCCAGTTGATTCGATGTTTTCACTGTCCGTACATGTTGTGTGGTTGTTGGAAGTACTGGATACTCATACAATTCCCATGAATGAAAACTCATAGCAATAGACACATCTTTTTGTATGTAATTAAATAGTTGTATTTTTCGTCGATCTGATAGGACGAGGTAGGGCATAAGCCATTCTATACGAGTGATTTCAATTTTAAAGTCTTTGTATGTAGGTCTTATTTAATTTTTTTCATACTATCTTGATTATTGACGCGTGTACTGTAGATTTTGCTTCTCAGTCCAACAAATTCAGTGAGAATCTGGCCATTACACTCATCCTTCATAAGTCCTACTACTTTTTTATTAACACGTGGTATGTTAAATATATTATTTACAGAATAATCTGAAGTATCGAATCTGTGAATATTCTTTTTCATATCTTCGTAAAAATCATTACATTTAACAGCACAGATGAAACTATCGGTATCCGTGTAAAGTAATTTACAATTATCTTTATACATTTGTCGCATATAATTATAATGGAAATCATACATCAGTGTTTTGGACAGATCTAGAACTGTAAGCCCAATGTAGATTGGTTTATTCATAAGTATTTCAGTTTTATTTAGTTGTATGGCAACTAGATTTTCATTCAATATTGAACTACTATGAAAGTTCGGCTTTAAAATTTGAGCCTCTACACCATATCTTCCATCATATTTACTCATAAGCTTGACTGAAACTTGCTTTCTAATATTTTCCATAGTCTTACCAAATACTGCATTATTCATCAACTTGAACAAATTTTTTTCAAATTCATTTTTTGCTACTGCTCTCATACTAGTGTTCAAATCAATATATGATTTGAGCCATGGAGACTGCTTGAATTTTAGAATTCTATGTATCTTAATGAGCTGAAGACCGTTCAAAAGAGCTTGTTGTAGAGCAACATAATGAATCACATAATTTCTTTTAGGTTGAAGTGTAGCTAAAAGTTTTTCTTGCTTTGATCCGAGAGGTTTTACATGTTCTGGACAAAATGGTAAGTCGTTATGCTCATCATGTATTTTGTAAGGATAATCTAAATCAACCTCTAAAATATATCCATGAGAAACATCTGATATGATTGAAAAAAAATCAAAATTTTCAAAATTTTCATACCATTGAAATTCATTGTATGGAAGACATTGTGAAAGTACGAATCCATACAAATTACTTGCATCTAAATAAATTAAATATTCTTTTTCTTTATCTTTTTCATACTTTTTAAGCATATACTTATATGCTTAAAATAAGTTATAAATAAGTTATAAAAAAATACTTATATATACGTACCATATCGATATCTGTTAAAAATCTTAATTGTGCGCCAGTATATTTGAGCATTGCATCCCAGGAAAAACCTGGAGAGGTATAATAGTGAGCAGGGTCGAGACCATAAACTTTCATGCTTTGTTCTCGAAAATTTTCAAAAACATCTGCTAACAACAAGGCATCAGTTTTCATATAAAGATCTGAATACTCGCCAAGCGTTTGAACATTAAATGTATTCCAAACAATTTGTGCATGATCATAATCTCTATCAGATATATGTGAATCATTAAGCATACTAAAAAAATCATCTTTTTCTGGTAATTTACACTGTTCTAGCTTGCCCCATGAGCTTATATACTCGTAGGGTAAAACGCCTTTTCTCGTTAACAGATCAATCTGGTCTCTATTACAATCATTAAATTCATGATTAACAATTTTATAGTCCTGTAGATACGATGCCAATTTTTCCAGTGATGAAGGCATGAATCTAAACGAATCCAGAAATCTGAATTTAATTTTACTATTCTCTACATGTTTTGTAAATGAAATATATTTTTCTTTTTTCAGAGGTAGTAGATCAATCTGTCCTGGAAAATGATTTGATATATGGGATATAATAAAGTGTGCATCATAACCACTTAAATTGTGAAACACAACCGGTATTATTTTTGAATCTTGATAATTTAGGTTACAGGTAGTATGTGCCGGCCCTCGATATTTTCCAGTGAGATGGCACTGATCACGCACCTTGACATCATTATTCAAATATTTTTTACATATATGTCGCGTTTTTTAATTATAATACTCCGTTATTTCAGCTTCAGATAGAACTGGCATGGGTAAAGGATACGCATATAAAGCACTTATTTGTTTCTCAATATTTTTCAACTGTTCAGCAAACCATCTTGAAGCTTCATGACCTCTATAAAAATCATATTTCGATAAAGAGTCATTGTAACTACATTTAAAGTAGTATCCTATACTATCAATTTCATGACTCTGTACTGGTCGAGTGTTAGTTTCCACATCTTGTCTTAGTGGTTTTAACAAACACTCACAGTCTGCATATATTATGAACGGTAACTTTTCACTATAGTATATATATGTAAATAGTTTTTTTCTTTGTTTGTTCAAATCGTTGTTGATTAAACGTGAAAGATTTTTGATGTATACATAATGTGATTGATTTGTTAATTCATCACTTTCATCATTATAACTCATGAGTAAAAGCAGATTTATATGATTACTCTTTTTACATGACGTTTTATGGCTGGCAAGCTCCAGATTCGCATTATTTAGCCACTTCTGTCTTTTAATGATAGCTTCACTAGCAATTTCAGCTACTTCTTCTTTCTCTTTTGCTACCAACACCAAAGCTATGTCGTCTGCAAATTCTACGATCATTGCTCCTTTTGGTAATTTCAGCTTGAGTACGCCATCGTACATAATGTTCCACAACGATGGGCCCAGTACAGACCCCTGTGGAACTCCCCCGGTAACCTTATAATTCACCGTGCCCTCCTCGGTCTCGTATAAGAGAGTTCTGTCCTTGAGGTAGTCAGACATTATTCTTCTTATATAAGGAGGAACTCCTAGTCTCACTAGTGCTTCGTGAATTTTGCACCAATTTGCAGAGTTAAATGCATTTTTAACGTCAAGTGTAACCACCGCGCAGTACTTTTTCGTCCCGCCTTTCCATCTTTTCCCGCTTATGGCTGTCCGTGCTGTATTCACGACTAAGCCGATAGCGTCTAATGTTGAGCGGCACTTACGGAAACCATACTGGTGTTCCGCAAGCCCCTCTGGCCCCTCGGTTTTGACTTCCATCCTAACGAGGATTATGCGCTCTAATACTTTGCCCTGTGTATCGGGCATGCAGAGCGATCTGTATGACGATCCTTCTCCAGGTGGTTTGCTACCCTTTGGTAGCAACACAAGCCTTTGCTTTTTCCAGTTTCGTGGAAACGTTCCTTCTGTGAGACAAGTGTTGTACAAGTCTATAAACTCTGCTGGGTGAGCCTGGATGGCATGTTTCAATGCAATATTGGGTATGCCATCAAGTCCTGGAGCCTTATTGTTTCCAACCCTCCTGCAGGCTGATAGTAGCTCCTCCTCCGTAATTAAGGGTATATTATCTACATCTATTTCTTCTACCATAGCACATGGAATGTCCGGCTGGTTAGGGAAGAGTGTTGTTACCACCCTGCTTAGTACCTCTGGGCACTTTGGTGGGGGTATGTAACTTCCCTTGATCTTCTTCATGACAATTTTATAAGGTCGGCCCCAAGGGTCTTTATTGACCTCATCTTGCAGCTCTCTTAAATATCTTTGTTTACTCTCTCTTATACACCTTTTAAGGTTGCGCTTTGCTTCTTTCATTTTTTCGTTGTAGTTCTCCACCGTATCCATTCCTCTACCGGTTCGGTAGAATTTCTTCCTTGCCCGTTGTTCCAATCTTCTAGCTCGATGGCAAACGCTGCGCGCTTGTTTGATCTTGTCATTCCACCAATATGCTGGTAGCCATCTTTGACTGGACACTTTTCTCGGCATTACCGCGTCGCACGCTTTGGTGAGCTGGCCCGTCATTTGTGCAGCCTTGTCGTCTGCTGATCCCGTCAATTGAATATTGTCAAACATCGTCAAGAATAAATCTTTGTCATACTCTTTGGTTTTCCATTCAGTTCTTGTACTACTGGGATTTGTCAAGTCTATGAATGACTCTGCATCTCGTTTTTTGAACGTGGGGATGTGGCCTTGATTCAGCAACACCAAGTGTAGTAGCGTGAATGCCTCCAGTAGCAGTCGTCCCCGTTTTTTGGTTCTGATACTACCCCACTCGATCGCCCATGCGTTAAAATCTCCTGCTATTATAGCTGGTTTTTTGTTCGTAGCGTCTTTCACCAGCCGGTCTAGTAGTTGTTGAAACTGCTCTATTGATGCGCTAGGCGGGACGTAACAACTGTATACATGTATGCCGCCTATTTTCGCTCTTACGAAGCCATTTTCCTTGTTTACCATCTTGCCCTGGAAGGTAAAGTCTTTGCAAGCCCAGATTGCGGCTTTACCTGAGGCGTCAGATTCCCAGGATGGTTCATTCAAATCTTTGTACTGCTCACTGACGAGAGCGACATCGAACTTGTGTTCTCGTTCAAACTGACAAAGAAGGTCTTGCGCAGTCTCACAATGGTTGAGATTTAGCTGGACTATTCTCATTACCCTTTCCTGATTTTTTTAACCACTGCTTGGTAGGCTGGGCACAAGTAGCTACCAGTGACATGGTTCGTCGGCATGTTGTCGCCTTTTTTTCGACACAGTAAACAACACGGTTCATTACGGCAGATATTTGCTTTGTGCCCCGTCTTACCGCATTTGTAGCAGCATTTGCTGCTATCCTGCGGATCAGTACACTTGATAGCGACGTGGCCGAAACCAAGGCATTTATAACACCTAAGCGGCCCTTTACTGCGGTTCGATGTACGGATCCTACAGTTGACCCATCCAATTTTAATTTTCTCTAGCTTTGTGAACTTGGTCGCTATTTCTTTCGACACTTGCACAACAGCTATTTGCGTATCTCCGTACGCTTTTCTCAGCGATTTTACGGCAGTGATCTCAATCACATCTCTTTCTCCTATTTCCCTTTGCAAGGCCTCCAGTAACTCCTCTTTTGAAGTAAGTATGTCGAGGTCCCTTATTTCAAAGGTCTCCTCTTGCTGCAGTGTTTTTATTGTGGTTCCTTCCACTAGTACTGCTTTAACCGCTTCTTGGAAGTCTGCGGTTTTAACTTCTTTTGTGCGTTTGAGCTCTATGAGGAGATCTCCCGCCACCGTTTTGCGTATTTTGTTTACGCTATCTCCTATGGCATTCAGTGAAGGAGCAGTTCGCAATGTTGACAAAATGTCCACGTAGCTCCTTCTTTCCGGCGCCTTAATGATAAGAGCGTCCGGTCTGGTCGGTCTTGCCCGCTGTGTTTTATCTCTACTGGTCCTACTCTGGTTGTTAAAGCCAGGAGCCTTGTTGTTCTCCTTACTTAACTGTTTCTCCTTTTTTTTTGCCTTTCTTGTAACGACCTCTTGCCAGGTTGCCTCTTTAAGTCTTTTACTCTCTTTCTCCTCTTTGTTACTCCTATCCTGCGGAGTATTTAAGGCCTCCCTTGGTTTATCCGCCTTTTTCGGTTTCAGACTTGGTGTTGTCTGAGTTTCCTTGCCTTCCGTTCCTGGACGTTGGCACTGTAGCAGGTCATCCTCCGCGCTGCACAAACTTTTATATATGACACTAATGCTTCGTGCCATGTCCTTGATAGTTTTATGGACGTTATTTTTGTCCCTTATAAACTCTCTTAGTTCCTGGATCTTTTCTCCTAGACGCTCCAGCTGGTCATTTCTTCTTTCAAGGTTGTAGTCCCAGCTTGAGTTACTGCCTCCTTGATTTACCTGCTCTTGTTCCGTCCGTATTGCCCTTTCGGAAATAGTCTTTATTGGACTACACTCCATGGCAATCGTTTCTCTACTGAGACTGCTGTTATCGCCCCATCTCTGGGTAGGGAACCCAGTTTCTAAGACACTTTTTGGGGTATCCGAAGTCCCCAAGTTTAATTTCTTTGATGTACTATGCATTTTTATTTTTGTTTATCCTCCTCTTCCAACTTTAGTCACCTACCTTCCACTGAGCTCTCTCCGCGAAGCTATGCTTCACAGGTGTGAATTCTGGCCTCATGCCCCCGCGCAAGTCTTCCTCAGAAAGCCTCCGGGAAAGGGTAACGAGGCCCCCCCTCTGACCACAATAGGGCCCGTTCCGGGCGTCACCCGGCACTATTGAGATCATTGGGATTTTCGCCGGATGATAGGGCAGCTAGGGCGTGTCGGCAAAACATCCCCGGGCCCCTGTACTTTCCGGCAGCCTGGGAGTGTCAGAACCCAGTTTGTCTCGTATCCTTTCCCTTCAGCAGCCGAAGTCGAGTCGGACTGCGGCAATCGGCGAGCGCCTGCTTAGTCATAACCCTAAGATCAAACCTTGTTTCCGGTAGTGACAGATCTTCAATAAGCTGCTTGGTCCGCGGGAGATATTTTATTTCTCTCCTACCCTCTGTTTGCAGCACTACGTTCGTAGTAATATGCGCTTACAGCGAGCGTTCCTCTATCCGCCACCCGAGGACGCGCCACATGGGGTACAGCTCCCCATCGTGGTGTTGTGTGTGTGTATGTGTGTGTGTGTGTGTGTGAGAGAGAGAGAGCGCGAACGTATTTGTCGGGAGAGAGAGAGAGAGATGTTTGTGTGAGAGACATAGCTGCTGTGGCATCGCGTGTGAGTGAGGGAGAGGGAGAGGGGAAGGGGGAGGGAGAGGGAGCGGTGGGAGGGGGGGAAATGTGATATCACTTAGGTAAGATTTTTTTAAAATCGATTCATTCTACACACTCTACTAACTAAATTTATTTATTTTTTATCAGTATATTATATGGTTGATATTTACGTCACTTAATATACATTTTTACTAACTTTTTATTTAAACATAAATAATACTAATAGATACTTATTGATACTATATAGAGTAAGTGTAACGTGAATAATATGTGATTCGGATAATATATATTTTTAGACTGAAGCATATTTCATTTGCAAGCTGGCTTATATATTCTAAAAATTGTAAAGTGGGGGTAATTTTTAACTGATTTCAAACGTAAAGTTTAGTAGTTGTTTTATTCAAAAAAGCATGTGATCGCTAACATCAATTTTTATATAGAGTGTAAAGGGCGGCTATCGCTCAGTTCAAAGAAACTTGGAGGTTTACGCTAGTAAAAATAATTTACTTTAAGGTTTATTTGTATGTATTTAGAATAAATCGCTATACATAAGTTAATATATATATTAGAATTATATTCCGATTAGTTTACTGAGTCACTTTCCAAGGGCATCCTACGTGGTCCAGAGCTATCAGGTCTCTGCACCACGCTAAGTTACCCTGTCCCCTCACACAACCGCTCAGCGCTCACCTTCCCTCAGTGCGGGTGACTGCCGATCTAAACAGACACCTCAAGGGCATCCTACCCTTCCTTCACCACGCTTCGGGTCTCGACACGAACGCGATTTCGCGATTCATCTGCGGATCAACCTGGTCCGTTTCATTGGCACCCGAACAGGGACTCAAAACATGGAAGGAATTTGTTCTCGATTAAATACTTTCTGTCAAAAATTTTTTTGCTTTCAAAATTTTCTAATTTTTAATCTTTGAAATTCACAACCGGTTGACTTATCTTGACAATTTAGTAAGGCAGGTTCTCAAGTGCGATGCACGACGAAAAAAGCAAATTACAGAGCTAAAGAAAACAATTGAGACACTGCAAAATAATGAGAAGAAAAATGTCGCACAAATGAAAATAGCTCAAATTAATCTGCAACGCAGAAAGATTACGAAGCAACATCGGAAATATTACTAATATTTACGATGTTCTCCTAGCTTATAACAATAGGCAAGAGAATCATAAAAAACAAATAATCTCTCTGAATATCAGTATTATCGAGTGTCATCATTTGATGAAGAAATTACATAGAGCATCAAATGAGAAGTTAGAAAGCCTTAAGAACTCCGTGAAGGTGGTAAATCTTAAAGATGATGCAGACCTAACCCGTGAGATCGTTACAGATTTATTAAGAGTCACCAAAACCCGTTTGAGAAGTGTAAAGGATAAAGTGCAAGCTCTAGAAGAGCGCATAAACGATATCACGAAGGGTATGCAAAATCTAAAAATTTAAATTCAGTCACGTCGCGCCCTCTCACCTTTTTCTAAGAATCTAATGTCAACAATATTCAATTAATTATTAAAAAGTTAATTCTAAAATTTAACATTATTAATTTTCAAAATGGCCAATAAAGCGAGGAAAAGACGTTCAAGAATCCTCCTGGAGGAAATTGAAAGTGATGAAAACATTGTAATGGATAAAAATTTAAAATGGCAGAAAGACGTAGTATTTGAATTGATAACATTGGATAAGAAACAAAATGCACTTGAGGATCGCATAGACGAATTGAAGGGCGACAAAGATGAAGATATTGCCTCTCTACGTATAAGATTAAAGAAAAACAAAAATGAAGGTGGCGTAGATGATACAAATGCTTTTATCGAAGCGCTCGCTTCATCTATGGAAAAAATAAAAGAACGCCTTAATTTACTCGAGATAGAAAACGATTCTCTAGTAGCACGAAATCAAAATTTACGCTCGGATCTTGACAAAATTAAAGAATAAATAGAGTCAAACGTATCTATCACACAACTCCGGGAGGAAATTACAAAAATATACGAATCGAATTCTAAAGAGTCTACTAGACTCGAAAAGATGATTCGAACGCGTAATCAGAACGGAGAGTCACCGACGGATAGGTCTTGACGAATAAAAATAGATATTCCAAAGGCTTAACTAGCGAAAGACCAATTAAATTTTTACTTATTTTTACTTATTTTTCTCTTATAAAGCCGGAGGATCACGAATTTAAATGCATTACATCGCAAGCACTTGAAGGAAATACTCATAATTGGTGGTACCTTGTGCAAGGCGAGTTTAAAGAAAGATTCTGGAATAAAAACATTCAAAGAGCTAACGCCAGAAAAGTAGAATTCGGTCAATATATCTCCGGGCAGAGAAGCCGAGTCAATTACGCTACTTATATGTTTGGATTAGCCCGCGTGCTAAACATGGTCATAGATGAGCACGAGCTCGTAAAGAAAATCGCGGAGCATTTTGAAAGAAAAATTAGACGTACCGACACTAACCACAAAATCAAAACAATCATTGACTTCCTAGAAACTCTTGCCGATTTTGATAGTGACAACACGTCCAAAAGAAATGCTAACGCAGACAGAACTTAGAGACCAAATCACGAAACCAAACAAAATTCCACCCACCCTCCCACTGAGAACATATCACCTAAAAATCCAATAAATTCAAAAACAACGGACAATCAGCCACGGCAAAAAACAAGGACGTGGACAGATCAGAGAATACAAGCTATACAGGTAGACAACAAGAAGACTGACAATAAAAACACTGGAAAAGATAATAGCCAAAAGGGGGCTAAAACAAACAAGAGTTTAATTTTGACTATTTCGATTGCAACGAGAAGGGGGAGTACAAGTCGGGAAACGGAAAGTAGTTGTGCCTACTGTGGATGCACTTCCCACTCAACGGAAGAAAGACACAATTACTAAAATCGCGTCCCTTATGGAAAATCCGCGTGATGAATTATTAGACGATATCAATCCGGATGGTCGCGAAATTGAAATTTCTCATTGCCCAGAAATAAGAATCTCACTAGAAAATATCTCTGTAGATGCCCTCGTGGATACGGGTAGTGAAGTCACAGCTGTATCTGAAAAATTTTATTATCAAAATTATAACACGTTGAAACCTTGTCCTACGTTACCAATAAGCGGAAAAATTATTATGAAATGTGCTACCGGTAGCAAATCTGCTCGGATAAAAAGACATGTTCGTCTCAATACTAAGTTCGAAAATCTATCTAAAAAAATAATTTTGATAGTAATACATGAAAATATAATATAATAATGCATTATCGGTTTCGATACTATAGAATCGTAAAAAATGTTAATTAATACGGTCTAGGAAGAAATCTTGTTTACCGCAAATAACGCCGACGATGTAATAGCATACGTGGACAGAAAAATGCCGCGGAATGAATTCACGTCACTGGCAATCATAGATTCGGGTAGGTTCACTAAAAAAGGGAATCTCTCAGATGTAGACGGCCTTTACGAAGACTATGAAGAAAATTATGAAAATTTATACGAGCTCACTCTGGAAGAGATCGATGGAGGAGATCGATTAGAAAAAAACTCCCTCAATTCGGGTGACTGCCGATCTAAACAGGCACCTCAAGTGCATCCTACCCTTCCCTTACCACGCTTCGAGTTTCGACACGAACGCGATTTCGCGATTCATCTGCGGATAAACCTGGTCCGTTTCAGTTTATATAACCTTTGGTAATTATAGTAATAGTGTACCAGTTGACCTGGACATTTATATAAAGGGTAATAGATTAAGTTGGGTTGAATCATGTAAATACTTGGGTATTATATTTGACTATAATTTAAGATGGGATAGGCATATTAAGTATCTCATAAATAAAACCAAATATATAATATATATAATGTATAAAATATTGAAATATATGCAAACCGACACACTCAAGCTGATATACTACGCATTCTTCCATAGCATTGTAAGTTATAGTAACATAGCATGGGCGGTGCTTATAAAAATAAGCTCGACCTATTAGAAAGGGCACAGAAAAAAAATTTATAACTTGTATAAAGGAATAACATTAATGGAGATAGTCCTTTAAATCTGAAACAAATTTTTGTATATGAATGCGTAGTATACCACTATGTTGATCTCAAGAAATTGTATGTAAGATCTAGCAGTATAACTAGAAATAAACTTATAATACCACCAAAGTGCTCGAAAGCAGTTAGTGATAAAAATAACGAATCCCCTTCACACTCACTCCCCGGATGACAAGTTGATCCGTTTAAAGGACAGATTGCAATAAAATTTATAAATTCAAGGTTTAACCCGTCTTATAACCTTGTTATTTCGGAAACGAACAAGTATTTGTAGAGTATTGAAAATAACACTTTTTAAAGGTAGATTCCTGCGATATAAAAGATTTTTATATGTCAAATTACGATAACAGTTTTTTTTCATTAAGCTTCACAATAGATGCATGCTGAATATTTTGATGAGAATTGTATTTAGGGCTTACATTAAACTGACAATGAATAATCTGATAAAGAATTCGTAATCAGCGACCTCAAAAACGCAGTATACAATTTATCATCGAAATTAAAACTTTTTTGACGATTTTATCCACCATATTGGATCCGCCATTCCGAATTTGCAAAATGTGATGACGGATTTGTAATCAGCCACCTACAAAACTCCTATATACGAATATTTACGGAATTAGACCACTTTAAACTTGTATTTCTTGATTTTTTTTGTAAAGGGTAGTTTACCCCTTTTAAGGGTAAAATTGATAAAAATGCAAAAACACGTCAACTTTACTTTTCAATTTTTTGTCTTGAAGAAATTTCTTCTTTTTTTTCAAATGATTTTATAATATTTTAACTTCTTAAATCATTATAGATTACTTGTCCTTTGCATGACAAATAATTTCCATTTTGTTTTATAAGAAAATATAGAGTTCAAGCCGAGATTTTTAGAAAAACGGTATTTTGGGGTAAGCTTTAAGGGTGGTTGTCACCCCCTAAATATGTTTTTCTGCAGATCAACAAAAATACGTGTCTCTTATTTTTTGATGTTCTATAACATATTAAAGTTTGAACGACATCGGCGCCGGACACTTCGGGTACCTTCCTTGTATGTCTCATGAGATATGTGAGGAACATTATATATATATATATATATATTGTAACGTGACGGCTGTGCCGCACGATACAAGCCTCGGGACGGCAACGTCTCGAGAGATGTTCGGCTACCGTCGGAACGGTTCGGCTTTGCTCGGCTGCCGATCGTGTGGCGCTGTCGGCGAGCGCGCGTGCCGATAGTCACGCTTGAACTGTTGAGGAGAGCAGAGTTTTCGGCAAAAAGGACCAGGAAGGAGGAAGGATCCCGACCACGCTGCCTGTGTGATTCTCAAGTCGGACTTCGCCACCAGGAAGGAGGTCTTCTATGGGGCCAAGCCAAGGAGGTCGACAACCGAGCCCGACGTAACCACGCCAAGAGGTGCTGAAGCGGCGTAATATTAAGGTTGGTCAGTGCGTGCGCCGGAGAGTCGCGAGTTTCGTTGTCGCGTTTTCCTTTGTTCGAGCTCGACGCGTATCGCCGCGCTAGGACAGAGGCTCGAGGCCGGGCCTCGTGCTCGTGAGAGAGCAGCTACCGCGGGGAAGGCGATGCTCGCTTTTCCCCGACATATTCGCTACCGCCAGTAACTGAGCGAGATGTGGACTTGCGCGCGCCGAGGACTGGGGTTTTCAAGAGTGTATCGGGATGCACTCTCGTTGACGATCGCGCGCTCCCGTTGTTCTCGCTTCCGGGATGAGCTACCGTCGCGGGGGGGAAGGGACGGTGATGATGTCTCCGCTGTCTTTCCCTGGAGAGATACCGCTACCGTGTCGCGAGGACAGCTACCGTGTCTCGAAGATAGCTCTCGTGTCTCGAAGACAGCTACCGTGTCTCGAAGACAGCTACCGTGTCTCGAAGATAGCTACCGGGTCCTGAAGACCGCCTCGTGTCCGTATGCTACCGTAACGTTTAGGATAAGTGATTAGGTTAATATTAGGATAGGATCTCTCGTTTTTCTCTCGTCGATTAAATAAGGAATTAGGATGCAGTAAGATTGTTAGGTCTAGGAAGCGGTGATCCGGCGATCGAATGGGGAGCTAAGCACGCGCAGAATCGGGCGATATGGTGACGATCGGGAGGTCGGAACGTCCTTGCCTCGTGTAGGCGCGCGGCAGCAGGCGCACCGGAGTGCCAGAGTCGACAGGCATCGGAGAGGCGGGGTCGGCGTCGATCCGCACTGGGTGGACCCCCGGTGGTCCGCTGACGAGCGGATTGCGGCAGGAGGCCACGTCGGTGGGCGCGAGGGGGCGATTCGATGGTTGGCGGAATGGAGGATAACCTCAAGAGTAGGAGCCGACTGCGCTGCTCCCCGTTCACGTCGCCGAGGTCGCGCGCGAAAAACGGCAGGCGCGCCGTGCGTAGTCTTAAGTCGCAATGTAATGTCGGGGTAATGACTGTGTTTGCGATGGCAGAGCGCTGCCAGATCAATGTTGTATTTGATGAAGTAAGATTAATAGGAATAAAGTAAAGATAAAATGCACTCATGTGTTTCGCTCAGTGTGGCCCCCTCCCGAACCCACGATCCTGTACTATCCATCCGTAACACACAATAGCTAGCCGGGAAGGAAGCGGTCGGATCGACGCGCGGCATGGCACTTTACGAGAAAGAGATCGAGGGATCTCCGGCACCTCGGTGCCTGGCGCCCCGGGCTTCGGCAGCCCTGAGCCCATGCCGCGTGCACGAAAAACCCACCGTTTCAATATATATATATATATATATATATATGCATATATTATGGAATAAATAATTAGTATAAATATTTTTTATTAACTACATCAACATATAACATTATCATTATTATTATACAGAAATTAATTATTCTTATACCTAAAAGGTAAAGACCTACGTGGTAGTAGGTATCGCCGTTTTTTAATATAACGCAGCATGTCTTTGACACGTCACGCATCACACGCGTTCTGATAGCTTCGAATTTCAATTGTATGTTATTACATTCTTCGTTCATTTTTCAGATTCGTGATCTTTGATCGCAAACGCATCGTTTACTAAATTTTTAATACGATCAAAATTAATTTTCATACCATTAGACAAATTTAATGAGATACAAAATTATCTTTATATGTATTCTCACCATATCCTCAAAACTCATTTATCACATCGCCTAATTTAGAACCAATAAAAGGATTATAATCATGCTGTATATCATTATGTGAAACAAATATACAGGAATCTGTCTCATAACAAAGAACACATTTACCTAATTTTTCCAAATATTCGTGCAATTTTAAACGCGCTTATGCTGTCGTATAAGCTGCAATCACGACACTAGCATGCGGTGCAGGTGTTATAGCATCGACTCTGTATTGCCAATTTACGCATGTTATCTCATTGTTTATTGCGAGTAAAACATTAACCTCTCTTTCAGGAAAGTAAGAAATTTTAAAAGCGATTCACGCGATTTCACTACGTTAGTCTTTTAGTTGTTTCAGGTTACTTCTCTATCCAAGCTTATCCAAAACGAATTTAAACTTAGCTTAGTTACAGCGCGTAAACCTACAACTTTGGATCTTCGTGATTACAATCTGTCTGTATCATTTCATCACGGTAAGTACCATAAAAGAGCAAAGAGAACACGCCTGTGCATTTTAATTGGTAAAAGAGAAATGTTTAGATTACGTGGTGGTAAAATGCTACATTTTACTAAACCCTCAATATTATTTAGATTGTTATTGTTATCGACATGGGTTTATTCATCACACTCTCTATCAATCAGAATTCGTGGAAGACCTAGAGAAAATTTTTCTCTTAAAAGAGGATACGGTAATATACGTATACATATATAGGGCTAAAGATAACATATATCTGTATATGGAATTTTTTTATTTTCACCGATCGCATACTGCGTAACTAAATTCTTGCAATGTTCGAATGTTTTCAAATGATGATTCATTACTCCTGCCTCGAATTTGCGTGGATATGTCACTTTCGGCAGCCTCGTAACTTTGTGATCGGCTTCAGTGCAAATTAATAAAGCTGTTAAGATTGGAAATTGTGTCACCTTTTGTTGTATGTTTTACGTAACGGAACTCCCTCAGTGAGGTAAAATCTCATGAAAGCCGGGGTGTTAGTACATATCATTTGTTCGAGGCCTGACGCCTAAGAAATTCGGCCTTTAACATAGTAACGAAGCAGTTGTGCCGGTATAAGGGAAAATACCCTTTTCTCGGATTTCTTCACCAAATACCGCATCACAGTCGTATCAGAAAAAACGTAGAAAGTCTCTATCATTTTGATTTAAACTTATCTGCAAAAAGACTTTCTTTATATCTGATACGACTCATATTTTTCCTTCACATAAGCGGAGGAGTACAGAAGTGATCTGCTCGATGAGATTAGGTCCTTTTAAAACTCGTAGCTCTTGGTGGCGTCGTAGAGACAGTTGCAGCTAAGGCCTCTCCGTAGGCCACTTTGGCTGCCATGAATTTTTCACGGTAACGGAAAGCATCCTCACTTTCTTTATCGTTTTCAACTCGTCCATCTTTTCTTCTAGCAGCTTAAAAGTAGTGATGGTAGTTGCAGGATTCGCGCCGTACTTTTCGCAAGTCTCCATAAAGCTATTTCCATATTTTCTTTATAGCCTATCCATGCGTGCTAAATTGCCCTGAATTCTTTATCCAAAAAGGTTTCACTCTTAAGCCCTAGAAAATGGTTATGCTCACACACAAATAATAAAGTATTTCAAGTATACTTTAGTACAGTATAAGAAAATACTACAAGTAACAAAACTATACAATTCTTAAAATATAATCCTTTAATTTAATAACATTCATAAAAAATACGAATTTTACAAAAAAAAACAGTAAAAATCTACTTTTGGGATTTGGCTTGTAACTTTGCAAGGAAATTTTTTTTTCTTATAACGGGTTTTAGGTTTATATTCTGCGGAAATTTTCCTATCAAAAAGTAGAATAAAAAGAATTGAAATCGAAAAATTACATTTTTAAAATCGTAAAGGTGTTTGGCCCCTTTAAATATCCTATTAAGATAGGATCTTATTATATAATATGATCGATTATATGTCAAATTTTAATGGGTTGGAAAAAAGGTAATTGCGGTGTTTTCATATTCATTAAAGTAATTTTCTTAATATAAATTTAGAATACTAATCAATGATATATGTGCCGTTCTGATCTATGAGCCTTTGGCACTTTTCTGACAAAACCATGATACCGTCACTATAAAACTTCTAAGGTTTCTAGGTGAAATACATAACTTTTGATAAATATAAAAATAAAGTTGAAATAACTCATTATATCAATTTAAAGAAAAATAATACAATGGATATAAATCAAAAAATTGAAAATAAGAATAAATATTTCAAGTGAATATTGTAAAGTGATAAAATAAAATACATTTTCTATCTATGCATTATACTGCGACGTATTGCCTCCCAGCAGCGCGCACGCAACTCTTGCGCCTCTAATGCGCTCGATTTTTATTCATAACCTTGCTGCCAGGCTGAGGAAATTCCTTCGACTATTCTGGTCCCAGGAATTTAGAAAACCGCTCAGCTTACCCTGTTTTGGGCTTCAGCTGGGCGTGGCGCCACTCTTCATCCAACCACTAGTTCCTAGGTCCCGCAGTTGACAACGCAACACCGTTTTCTCTTCCTCTGGCCTGACTGTTCTCTGGCTTTCCTCCGGATGCAATTCCGACTCACTGTCGAGGCTCGTCTCGCAGCTGTCCGTAAACCTCACGGAGGACTAACTCGCGAGTATCGGCAGATACCCCCTCCGGGCCTCGCAGGATATGCAGGATCTGCTCCACTGGCTGTAGCCGTTGGACATCTTCCGTTTCCTGCTGGAGATGGTTCGGGCTCTCCTCCACACGCTCTGGCTCTACCCTCGCTCTTCTCCTGACCTCGCTCGCTGTGCTCACCGCTGCTACGGTGGCTTCCCTCCTCTCTCCGAGGACTGGACATCCTTGCCGCGTTTTTTTGCCCGTTCTGCCATGAGTACAGCGTTCCTTCCGCCATTGTAGTAGAAGTCACGGGTTACTTCACGAGGGCACTCGTGAAGGCCATGGCCGAACTGCCAACAGTTGAAGCAGCTGTAGTGTACTAAATCGACCGACGGATCGGTCGGGATCGGTATCAATCCACCGAACAACACGCCCCTGTGCTTTACAACCAGAGTCCTGCAGTTGGCGAATCTGTTCCGAACCCTTACACGATCCGACAAGCAGTCCTGGGCCTGCTATTCTGCACGACGCGTAGAAGCGATCTGCTGCTACTTATTCTCCGCCGGTTGCGGCATCACCTATTGCACGGGCATGCCTGGGCGATGATCGTCCCTAAGCCTTTGCTTGTGGCTGCTAGCCGCCTGCTCTGCCTGTTCCTCTCCTTGCCTTGCCTCCTGCTGGCATTCTTGAAGGGCATCGGCTGGACTTAGGTTCTTCCAAGCCGGGGCATTGGCTAACACCTCTGCGTCGCCTGTTTGGTCGGCATGGGCCCAAATGATTCAGTCGATTTCAGCTGTCCTTCGGTAGACACCACCAAAGAAGCCTCGCAGTGGCGCTTGGGCTTCTCCCTCTGAGGACTGATCGCTCTCGTTGGGTGACGGTTAGGCGTGGTGGTCAGCGAAGGTCAGCTGCCTACTACCGCTCTTCTTCTTCTTACTCTTCTTTTTTTTCCTACTCTTCTTTTTCTTGTCCTCTCCCACTGGCTGCCAGTCCATCGGCTCTTCACGCGGTCTCTTCGGTGGGCTAGGAGTCGGGTCTTGCCGCTTACACGCAGGGATGCCCGCGACGTATCGCTAAAAATAAGCTCCTGCTGCGCTTCACGGCTTTCCGCGGCTTCTTTGCTCACTTCCTTCACCCTTGCCCCGGATGGCTCTTGCCTCTCCGTGCTGGCGTCGGCGGCCGCAAGTGTCGCCGCTACAGCTGGCGGTGCTGGCGTCGCGGCTATGGCGGACACTCCGCCTCCTCCGCTGATGGCGTGGGGACTCCGAAACTCTCCACACCGCAGGGACTCGACGCTTTGCAGTCTCAAACTCTGAAACTTGGAATGCTAGCGTGCCGACTGTCACCTGTTCCACGCGGCTGTGTTTCGTGTATACATTACACAAGCGAACCTCTCTCCTCTTTCTAGTCCTTCGCGTTACTCGAAGTTGGGAGTCTCAGAGCTCGAAAGTCGAAGCGGTAGACGCTTATGCTCGTATTGCCAGAATGCCGAAACTTTCGGAATAGGGGGATGACGAAAATAGACTGTAAAACATTCGAATTCGAAGTGTGAATAATCTGCAAATTATACAATTCAAAGAGTACAAGTTTTGGTATACTATAATCCCACAATACACATAAATACATACGATCGAAATAATATAGGAAGGCTGAACCTTTAAAATTTTTCTCCCTGTATCTCCTACCTGGAAACGCGTGTGATTTCGCCCTTTATTATACACGCACTCCTGCTTTTCCACGGCCTGACTCGCCAATTTCGCCACTAAATCCCTCAACGCATCTTATCGCTTTAATGACTCCTCCCACTACCTTGACTCTCATCTCTCAATCGGCTTGCCCGCCTCGATTTCGTGGCGTCAATTCAACGCAGGGCGGGGTTGGCGATGGTAGTTGAGAAAAGCCGGCGAAAATCGAATTGAAACTTGTGTGGCCGTATTGATGGCGTGGCGAAACTCATGCAGGCGCACATCCCAGTCGCGATTATCGTTCTTCACGAACGTCGCTATCATCGTCTTAAGCGTGCAATTCGTATACTCCACTAGGTTAGCCTGCAGGTGATAAGGTGGATTTGTGATGTGTTTTATATTATAGATATTAAACACCGGAGATGACGAGTTTCCCACTTGCATAGAATCAGCTTCTCGAATGCTCTGGCCACCAACTTCGCATCTGCCTTTCTCAACGGTTTTACCTCTACCCAACCTGTAAACCTATTCTTTCTTGGCGGAAACTCCATGAGATCAGCTGCTACGATGGCTCATGGCCTCTCGACAACACGCCATCCTATAAGCCCTTTCGCGCCATTCTGCACCGTTTTATGTTTCTGGCACTCCTCCCAAGATTGCACAAAGCGGTACACATCATGGTATGCTCCGTGCGAGTAATATTCTTGAGCCACTCGATCATATGTTTTCTCAATTCCCAAGTGACCAGAGAAAGGTGTGCAGTATGCATCTTTCATCACTCTCTCTTTATGCTCTTGTTGTATTTTATTTGCGTCTTAATTCAATTTCTTGATAAATAAGAAGCTGGGTTATCATTTGATTTATAATCAAATAATAATATCCATTTATTTTGAGATTACACAAAACTTATATGATAAATTTATGGATCTACACTAGTCATTTGGAAGTCGGTAACGCGGAGAATCCAGATGGTTTATACTAGCCGGTACAGTATTGGCGAAGTATATTATTGTTAGCTTCGGATCGAAGACTTGTGTTCTCACCGAACTCTAGTTTAGTTACAAGGAACAGCTTCCTTCGGAGACCTTGTGCTCTCGTCGGAGTTTATTCAGATTCAGAAGATGTCCTTTCAATCTGAGAGTCTCATCCGTGCCGTTGGCATCATCCCTTCCACAGAGAATCCCCTCCATGGTGAAATTGGCGGGGCCGAATTCTAATGGAGGCTATCGATTGGTTCGCATTAGAGGGCGTTGAGGTTGGTGGACGTACTTGTGCCAAGGTTTACGGCATGGCCTGAGTCGGGCTGTGACTCTTTTGGAGCGCAGCGGTCGGTCAGGTATACGATTGGTCGTTTGGAAAATTCCCGGTGTATACTTCTATTGTTTTAGAATTTAAGCTTAGGTGGTAATAATAATGTTATAAACGTTGTTTTTGAAATTCTGTACTCGTCTTCCTATCCGCCGCGCTATCTCGCTGCATCGCGGCCTCTCACATACACTCGCACAATCTATCCGCGAAATTCCTCTAGTTCTCTCTCCCCGCAATCATGGAGAATCCCCACAAGAGATGACAATAGCGACGTGCTGCCCCCCAGCAGCGCGTACGCAACTCTTGCGCCTCTAATGCGCTCGATTTTTATTTACGTCGAGGGATTCGACGCAATCGCATCCGCTTGGGAGAGCTGGGAAAAACGAGGGAGAATGACAACAATAAAATTGAGAGAAATAATAATACATTTCGCTCCAGCCCTTCCCTGCCATGTGGTCGATAAACTAGCATCTATCTCGTAGACTCGGCTTTCTACCGGTGCGTGAGCACCTAGTAAGCGGCCGGCCAACTCTTCTCTGCGCATCCTCGCTATCTCTCTATCGCAGAACTTGATCGTGCGGCCAGCTGAATTTTCTCTCTCTCTCTCTCTCTCCTATGACACCATTTATGTATAATGTATTTTATTGTTCTTAAAATTGTCATTACCTTATAAACATTTATATGCATATATTGTACAATTTTACCGTAAAGGCGAATAAATAAATATCTATCTCTCCCTCTCTCCCTCTCTCCCTCTCCCCTCTCCCCTCTCACCGTCTCTCCCTCTCTCCCTCTCTCCCTCTCTCCCTCTCCCCTCTCATCCTCTCTCCCTCTCCCCCTCTCACCCTCTCTCCCTCTCTCCCTCTTTCCCTCTCCCCCCTCCCCACTCACCGTCTCTCCCTCTCTCCCTGTTGTCACGTCCTGCATAATTAGGAAATTTTTTAAAACTTTAAATATTTAGATAAATGCGTACGTGACGCTTTTCAAAAAAAATAAAAATTCGGAGATGCGGGCCTGAAGAGAGAAAGGGAGGGACAAATAGCCCTATCATAAATCTCTTTAGCTGCGCGCATCGACGAGATGCATCAGCGGATGCATCATAATACAGATAATAAAGTTTTTCTGCGCATTTCTCGATACTAGAAAGTTTTCGGCGTGACTGACCAAGCGCAGTTTTATGACATACATCTGCGTTTGCCAATGATATCGGCAGTGTCTTGAGCGACCGTAAATTAGACAGCCTACGAGGCTCGGACCTTTTTTTTATTGCAGGGACAATTCTGGAAGGTTCGCACGTTTGCAGCTCTGTACGAATACCAGAATTTACCGCTGTTTTTTTTCAAAATTTGAAATATTTGTTTAGATTTGTTGTCATCAGGCTGGTGCATAAACTATGCAATTTTCGAATTGCATATGTTCGCTTTTGGCAACAGTTTTGATGAGATGATTCTACACAAAATATTTAAAAGCATAATTTGTTTGCAGCTAATAGTATTATTATAGTTATATAAACTAGTAACGCGATTTATTCATAAATTATTTGGCACTAAACTGTATATTTTTCGATCTCTACAGTTCGCTTTTTGTGCATAATTTATGAATGGATCAAATGTCTATCAGTTAATTTTCAATTTTTATTATATGCTTTGTTGTGACAATCGGTCGGTGTGAAGCTACGGTTGTTATAACAATGCATTGCTAATTTTTTTTTGTGTTTAAATTTAAAATAAATTTTGACGCTGCAAAGATATGAAATGCATACATTTCATTAGTAAATTTATTTATTTATAATATTTTCGTAAATTAAAGCGCAGAAGGACTTTATTATTAAGTTTTAGGTATAGTTGTTTAGTATCAATTTTTAGCGAATTTCACAAGTGTTAAAATAATAATATAGAAATATTTATATAGCATCAATTGCAATCTTTAGTAATGATAAATAAAATGCTTGGGAAAAGTGTCGAAAAAGTGAACCACGGTCATAGGGGAGAGAGTGTGGGAGGACCGAAGGGCATAACCGTACCTGCGGAGGAGGAGAGACGCGAAAATTCGGCGTAAGTGAGGGAAAATTCGGATATAACGGCTTTCCACACTGGCTAATTTTCGGCGTCTAGGCGGAACAGCCCCTAAGTACATCGAGGATGGATTAGTCTGGGCCCTACAAAAACAGACACACTTCTCAGCAACAGCAGTTCACCTCTGAATACGAGCCTGAGTAGCTCAACTATATATCTGCGTTTGGTACGCATTTTTATTATACGCGCTTAGTACACTTTAGTAAAATTTGTAAACGTATTC